>CM057350.1:390500186-391020996 GCA_030015575.1 Agapanthus africanus
AAGTCATAAGTAAACCGAATATAGTACGAGGACCAACCCCTCTGTCCTGATGGACCCTGGACAACATACAATACTCTGTATAAGTCCCTTGAGTCTGATAACTCATTCACTGTGTGTCGTAGGTTGAAAACAATACTTATGGTTAAGAAGAATTACACCGCTGTTCAATGCTCCTTACCTAATCATACATTGATACAGGTAAATGTCATAGACATAATTTCAGAAAGGTACATCTCACTCTATGAAAATAGACGTATAGATATATCAATTTGAAAATGGTGCATAACAGCGGATATTCAAAACCAAATATTTGCCGATCGGCAAACAGCCCAGGTGATTTACTCAAATATCACCGATTACAACGAATCCCGATATAATGAGGATGATCACCTAATTCCCAATAACTTACTCCCACTCATCATCTGTAAAACCATACAGATGTGAGAATCATACCTGCCCTGGAGCAAGTGTCTAATCGGGAAATCAGTTTTCCTTTAACAGTACACAGCGAAACTGAAACATTAAAATGTTTCGATGGGGTATCCGGGTATTCCTAGTAATGCCTCTTCCAGATTCACGATTGTAACCGTGTAATTCTTTGCCACCTCTCCAAATCCCTTCATATGTTTTTAGTCATTACCTTCTGCATACCCCTTTAGGCCAATTGGTTTTCTTCCTTCCCTACCGTTCAGCACCAGCCTATGCTTTAGAAGAAGACTATCCAATAAGCATAATGGGTGTACTGTCCCAATCCTAGGAACACTCGTAATGCGAGAGAAGGTGAGGATAAAAGACAACCGAATAAACCTTATTCCTATTTCTCCTGAACCAGAATCCATCCCCGAACTGGAACAAGTTCCTTTCGAGTTCGTATATAACCATACGATGGAGTATCCAATAAACTGTGGATCTTCGTAGTGATACGGAGTGTCCTGGAGAAATACAAAGGTGAAGTGGGAGTGGTAAAGAAATACTTGGTTTGGTCGTGAATATCAGTCGCAATTTACTTTTCCCTCTTACTAATCCTTTGCTTTGTCTTAACTTAATACCTTCTGCACACCATCGTTATGCTAATTGGTTTTCTTCATTCCCCACCGTTCGGCACCAGCCTAAGGTTTGGAAGAAGACTATCCAATTTGCGTAATAGGTGTACTATCTCCTAAACCAAGGAGTACTCACAACTTGAGAGAAGGTAAAAGGAAAAGACAACTGAATAATCCTATCCGTTTTCTCCAGAACCTGAAACCATCCTCGAATAAATTCTTTCGAGTTCGTATCTAACCATACGATGGTTTTGTCCAATGGAAGTGGATGTTCGTAGTAATACGGGGTGTCCTGGAGAAAAGGGTAAAAGTAGGAGTGGCAATGAGGTTTGCAACTCTGACAATCCAAAAGTCAGTGTTAAAGAAGGTTCGGTTAATTTTGGTCACTGAGTCATAGTCTTAGGGTCGGGTCAATGGTCGCTGCCAAAGAGAGAGAGAAAAGAAACACTCAGCGTGCACTCTAACCTAGATCAGAATGGTTACCAATTTATCTAATCTGGAAACTTCCCACTGTACCGTCAAATTCTCCTCCAAACCTGAAAGAAGAATTAGTCGGGATCACCCGAGGAGTAAACCAACTCATCAGTGGGAATCGGGATCCAACTATCACCGCATGATAACGTGACGGAATCCGCTCACGTCATCACACTCCAGAAGGTATGCGCATATTTGGCAAGTTTCAGTTCTTTTGAAACTCCCGATGTGATTTTTACCCCATGCTCTTATGACCTTGACTTTGGCCAACAAATCATAAGTCACATGTCAAGTTCTACCCGTCATTCTCCAGGTTAATTTGAATCCACCCGTACATACCCTTGACTTTGGCCAACAAGGTAGTACGACTGTCCCAAACCAACGCATCTATCTATGCTGCATATGAATAACCAACAGCTACCAAACACTGTGCCTTGACTTTGGCCAACAAACACAGCTTGAATACTATTGACGACCCATATGAAACGACGGAGGGCTACGAATGGTTTCTGGCGAAAACCTTTAACGTAATGAACTTGATATCGTTGAAGGAACGGATAGCTTTTAAAAATATAGTGACGAAAACCTTCGCTAAAGAGGTCACTCCCGGTGAAGGGATCTCGGCTCTTTCCCCGTAGAATGGGTGCATGATATTCCAACTGAATACCACGATGCAAAGAAAAAGTAATCAGCTATAGTGAAGTTATTGCCCTGACGCAAACTTCTGTCCAAGGGGTCACTCCCGGTGAAGGGATCTCGGCCCTTGCCTCGTCGACTGAGGAGCAGGATATTCCAACTGAATACCACGATGCAAAACAAAAGTGAACGTCCTTGCAAATAACAGCTTTTTGAAAAGTGTTCCAACAACATCAGATTAGGTTTGTTTTTAACTTGCATTGATCTGAATCAACGCAGTCCCATCAATTGATCACACCACAAAGAACGAAAATATACTGATGTACGTATATGCCATCCGCATTCGCCACTGGGTCCCGTCATTACCCGTTAGGTTAGCTAACTAACGACAGAGCGGGGACTGAACTAGCGCGGATGCAAAACATATACAACATCTACTAATATATATACCAATATATTATATTCGCTCAAGGCGTGATAAAATGCAACATCACAGAAATGTACAGCATCACAGAATAATACAGATATCTGGGATCCCCGGGTTTCACAGAGCCGCTAAAACCCGACGTTCCCCTGGTCGTGTGGATAGCCTGTGCAATGAAAACCTAGACCCCTACGGGCGCGGCAAGTTACCCGCCAAAACCTGAAGCGAGGCAGCCCCCTTCAGCAACGTGAATGGACCACCCAGCACTTCACGGAATCCGGTAACTTGGGCACCCCTCCTGGGTCAACCTGTACCCCCTACGAGTGCGGCGAATAGCCCGCCAATCCTAGAGTGAAGCCCCCTCCGTCTCAATGCCATGAGATGCGGGCTTGTTGCCTTCTAGAACCCGGCTATCCGTGCACCCCTCTGCGGGGTAATCCTAGTACAGAAAGTAAAATATACATACAACGGGTACATCGACCGCAACCAGGTCGTGCCCCAAAATAATAATACAATCAGGCAGTGATGGCAGTCCACATGTCGGACGCTCGCCCCGCAATATCAAATGTATATAATACAACCAAAAACTGTACTAGCATTGCATCCAGGCTATCCCCCACGACCGATCCGCAACATCACAGCAATACTTAGAACATCAACGTGAAAGTCACGTTCGCAAATCCGTCTAACCGGGCTATAGCAGTTAGACGGGATTTACCGATCGAGTGACATTCACGGTCGCAGATATAATGTAAATACTGTGAAATAATGTGTTTAAAATATCCGATCGATCAAATTTTAACAAGTGGGCCCCAAAGTACTACTGTAGCACATCAAGAAATTCTGGGCCCAATATTAATATTCCAAAACCCCTAAAATCAGCCCAAAAAGATACTGCAGAAATTTAATGCAGCGACCCCAAAATAGTGCGGCGGAGCCGCGGCCCAAAGGGGTGTTTGGCCGCGGTTCAGCGCTCCTATAGTGGAGTTAGTGCATCGAATTTTCACAGAACTCTTATTTCTTCTAGTACATCACTTTTCTGCAACCTGAAAAAATTTTCGACTCCAAAAAATTTCAACAGAAAACTGATGTGAACAAAAACGCGGATTTTGGAATTTTGGTCGATCGGAAATGTAAACACATTAAATAAAGCTAGACTAAATTAATGGCGAGGCTCTGATACCACTGTAAGTGCACGGCGGCGCCCCGGCCTCCATCCCGAGGCCAAATGCGGAAGCGATGGCTAACTTTAAATTTTTCTTGAACCGGCACCACCGCGCACTAAACACCCGGATCGAACCATTAACTAGTCCTAGCTAACTACAAGATGGGGAAGAGAGATATACCGACTGATCCGAGTCCTCCGGTCTTCTCGTCGTCGTCCCGATCTCCCGCGGAATGTCCTGTCTCCACCTCGTCGCTGGAAGTGCACCACATCGCCTACATCTTTTACGGGCTCCCACCTGAATGCCGAGGCAACTCGGGCACGAAGCTGGCTAGTCGACGTGCCCAAGGTTTGCTGTAGAATATAGTGTAGAACTTGTGTCTCAATTTTGGAGTAGTGGAGGTGCCATTTTTGGTGGAGGAAAGAAAGGATATTTTTGATGAACTAGAGAGCATTTTTCTTAGCACCATGAGAACAAAAAATGCCACCAAAAAAAAATGAATCAATCAATCCCCTTAGGGAATGGCCGGCCCATGCCATGGGAATGGAAAAAGAGAGAGGGCCAAGAGAAAGAGGTGGTTGAAAAGCAAGTGATGATGAGAAAATCAAATGATCACAACAAAACCCAACACTCTAAAACAACCATCATCATATCCAAAGTCAAGCAATCATGAAAACTATCATGAAGCAAAAGTCAAGTGAGGTGAATGGATGGTGCACCATCATGATACAACAATATGCAAAGACCCTCTCCACAAATGCTTATTTGCAACAATGCAAATAAGCCCTCCTCCACCAATCTTCGGCCAATGAACGATACAAAGGAAATTGGCCGAAACGGAAAGCAAATTGGCAACTCCAGAAAACTGGTCCCGTAATAAATTACAGGAAAACCCCACAACTGTGCATACACACCCGCATCTGTATTCCGACCGGAATACAAATGCAATGAGACAAGATCTACACTGTACTATACTAGGATCCAGCTTAAACCAAAGCCGGCCAGTAATATCCGTTCGATCCTGATCCGTGCAATACCGCACGTATATGATCGAACCCTGCCATATCTCCATACGGCCTCTAGTACAAACTGTCCGATCCTGATCCGTGCAATACAGCACGTATCTGATCGGACCTTGCCATATCTCCATACGGCCTCTACAGCTTTTTGCCCGAAAGCTTGAGTAACTGAATGTGGGGGACTCTAAAGACTCGTCAACACCTTGGTTGTGGATTTAACCACTAGCATGTTAGAGGTATAAGCCAATACATAACGGGCTACGAGGTATTGACCAAAAGGGACGTCTGTGAGCGAACTCAGCCTGACACCCTACTGAGCCTGTCAGTGACAATATCCGTACAGTCCGGTCCGTTCGTCTATGAGCATCGCATGGCGGGCCTAGGAGGTTGGTAAAAGTCAGACCCCCAAAAGCGGTACAAGTCGTGTCGGAGTGTAGCCCAGAACACCCTGAGATACTACTGGAATACCTACCAGTAAATCTCCTTGCCTCGGCCGAGGGCTTCGTGTAATGGCTCTCCTAGACACAGCGCGACCTCACCCCCAATACCGGGATAGACGAACCCCTGAAGATACGCTCACTGCCTCCATGTGGCTCGGGACTGTACCCAACTAAAACCTGTTTGCACGACTCCTTTGAGCCGTGGTAGGGTAGTAATCAAAGTACAGTGGGAACTCACACGAGACAAATGACGATCCCCAGGTCGATGAACTAACCTGTACACATGTCACCAGGGAACTGCCATCTGACGTCTGGTATATGACCAACTAGCATGTTCCCGGCGAGTCCTGTCCGGTGTACTCATAACCCAATGAGCACCTGTATACATCTTAGGTGATCTAACTGACACCAATGGCTTGTGAGACCGGCCACCGCCCCTTGTCGGGGTCTCGACTGTATACACTAGTCTACTCTGGAGTATCGATGCCCTGTCTCGAAACTCGCACGACTAGGGACCTTTTAAGGATGCGCTTATAGACCCCAGCTCCCACTTATATGATCGCCCTCATACTGCTGGTGGTCAAGCAAGAATCCTAGGGGCTCTATCAACGTGTAATAGCGACCTGTTAGGCCACCTAAGCAGTACACGATGATAAAGATAAACCAGATAGCATACTATCATCTCGAGTAAGACTGTCCTACCGGGACAGGTCCTCCCTCAATCATTGCAATCACGTGCCTGTGATCCAATAATTGACTCTGAGGGCACTATCTCCAACACACAAGAAGGCTTCATTCATTTCTGAACTTTTCGTCATGTTTGTGTTCTGTACGTTAAGAACTGTACTTTGATTAAGAACGTATATACCGTTGCATAACGTACCGAATCCAATCAACACTTGATTTTAGAAAATGTTCATAACATTATCCTCTAATGTGAGATTATATCCTTCTTTAGTTATCAAAGAAACCGATATAATGTTTTACATAATCTTTGGTACGTAGTAACAGTCGTTCAGAATCAATGTATTACCAGTTGGTAATACAAGTTGATATTCGCCAACTTCCTTGGCGGCAACAATTGCACCATTCCCTACTGTTAGAGATTTATCACCTTTTCCCAGTTCTCTACCTTTTTTAAGCCCATGTAACAAATTACATACGTGGGATCCTGATCCGGTATCCAATACCTAGGATGTAGAACAAACTGAGAAACAGTTCTCGGTAACGAATACACCCGAAGAAGATGCATCAACATGCTGTTTCTTCGTTTGGGTGGCGTGGGAATCCTGATATTCCTTTATTCCTAAGGAACCAACGTTCCCTAGCTTAGTATAATAAGAGGGTTCGGTCAATACATCCATATTATTATCTTGATTAAGGAGTGACATTGGTTGCTGCCTGGAGAGAGAGAGAAGGAAACGCATCAGCATGCGCTCTTTGCAAGATTAGATTGGTTATTATCTTATCTAATCAGGATGGCTCCCACTGTTTTTATCAAATCTTCTTTCAAACCATAAAAGGTAAGATTAGCCGGGATTAATTACACCCTACAGGTCGCCAATCGTTCGGCCAGGCAGGTATCGGTACTCCGTGCTTTCGAACGAACCTAATTAAAATAAACCTCATTTTCGTAGAGGCATAATCCCGCTGACACCAATCTAGACACTTACTGGATTAGCTAATTGTAAAGTACAAAAATCTCCCAGGAGTAACTTTTACTCGCAGTGGGTATCGGGATCCAACTATCGTATAGAAGGTATGCAATCTCATTGCAAATTTCAACACTTGAAATTCCCGATAATGTTTTTACCCCTAGCTTCCTATGACCTTGACGGAGGCTAACAAACCATAGGCCGCTAGTCAAGTTCAACCCGTTGATTTCTTGATTGAATTAAACCCACCGGCATGACCCTTGACGGAGGCCAACAAAGTCGCATGACTACCCTAATCTAATCGCATTACATGATGCAGATAAGTACTAATCAGCTACCGTACACTATGCCTTGACGGAGGCCAACAATTGCAGTACGAATACTAAATAGTACTTATCTGAAATGACGGAGGGCTACACAGGTTTTTAAGAAAACCATGAGCATAATGAACTTGATAACGTTGTAGAATCTAATGATTTTGTAAAGGAGTGTTTTTGAGAATTTTGCTAGTTTCACTAAAGAGGTTACTCCCGGTGAAGGGACCTCGGCTCTTTCCTCATCGAATGACGTGCTGGATATTCATCAAGGAATACCATTATGCAAAGCAAGAACTAGAGAAGCTATCAAAAACAAAATTGAGTGAGTTATAGTATTTGCTAGTTTCGCTAAAGAGGTCACTCCCGGTGAAGAGATCTCGGCTCTTTTCTCATCGAATGAGGTGCTGGATATTCATCAAGGAATACCATTATGCAAAGCAAAACTAGAGCTACCTTGTTTTTAAAAAATTGATTCTACAACATCTTTAGGTTTCTTTCTTTTCATTAATCTCATTAATGAAGTCCGATCATTCAATGTTTCCTAAACATTACAGAAAAATGAAACGAAAATAGAACGTACGATTATGCCATCCGCATTCGCCACTGGGCCCCGTCATGCACCGTTAAGTTACTTAACTACCGGCAGAGCGGGCGCTTGACTAGTACGGGTGTAAAACATAAGCAACGTTCATTATATATCATATATATAATATAACATTCGTCTCACGCAGTTATATGATCACATCAAAGACTAAGCAGCAGAAGCAATATATGAAATATTGGATATACCAGGATGTCCGTGTTTTAGATTTAGCCAGTAATGTAAAACACGGATTCCACGGTCATTAAGAATAGCCAAACCCACATCCCTATGTTAGTTATATGTATGCCCTAGAGGCCATTACTGTACATATGATGTATATTGTAATGGATGCTTGGACATATATAGGGAGGACTTTCTTGCTCGACATGATAATATGCTATCTGGTTGTACTTTATCTTAACATGTATTCTGATTGTCTCTATATTACATGTTGATAAAGCCCTTAGGATATGTACTCGACTACTGGGACTATGATGAGATCATACTAGTGGGGCCACGATAGTCGACGAGTACATCCTATAACTATTCCTAGTCGAGGGGGTATCGAGACAGGGCATCGATGCACCAGATTAGACTAGCGTATACGCATCTTGACCCATATGATGGGCGATAGATGATCCCATATCCATCGGTGTTTGACATCAAGGATGGTGTACGGGTGCTCAGTGGAGACTGGGTACACTGGACGGACTCGCTGAGAACTCCCAGATGGTATTATACCTCACGTCAGATGGCAGTTCTCCGGTGACACTGGTCTGTTGACCCGAGATCGTCATAGAGTCTTGTGTGATTCCTACTGTGCTTTGATTTCCATCATACCACATCCAAGAGGGCGTGCAAAAAGGTGGCTTTTGGGTACAGTCCCGAATCACATGGAGGTAATGAGCGATAGGAGGGGATTCGTCTCTCCCGGTATAGGGAGTTGATGTTGCGCTGTGTTCGATTGGCTATAACCGAAAATCCCTGGACAGGGTTGCTGAGATTTACTGGTAAGTTTTATCAGTAGTTTCTCGAACTGTTATAGACCTCATATCGACACGACTTATCAAGCTACTGGGTCTGACGTTTACCACCCCTTAGCGAGATATGCAACATATCAGACGACGAGACCGGACTGTACGGGAGTGTTACTATTTTGATTCACAGGAGAATGTACAGGCTTGCTTGTTGATCTTCTGAGCGCTCAATACTTGGGTGGCTGTTACGTTTAGCTGACCGCTTGCAGCTTGTGGGTGTTTGATATGATCACCACCTACTGCCGGCGTATTGACGATTCTTTAGAGTCCTACACAGAGGTTTCTTGGCTCAGGCAAAACTGAGTAGGAGCACATATGTGATATGTGCGGGACCGAGGATAATGCGGTATGTGATACCGTATTGGATTCTCGCGATATGAGATATCGGCCGGGTATATGTGATATAGCCGGGTCATCGTATTAGTCGGTTATATGCGATATAGCCGGATTGTCGGATCAAGAGTTGATTCGATAATTTAATGTATAATAATATATATGATATATTAAATTACATTAATTAATATTAGCTCACTAAAAGATTCTTTTTCTCACTCGGGTAATACATTGATATATATGCGATATATGTTAATTGTATTATTTTATTTTGTTACTATAAATATATTATATATGTGATATATAATATTGTAACAAGATATGATAACTAATGCAACATGTTTACTAGAGATTAAACAAGATTAGGGTTTGATTTGGGTTAATGCTTTCTAGATGATTCTAGAAGGTTTAGTTTTATTTTGTGAAAGATATTTTGTTATGACTCATGCTTTAACCCAAACCAAAACCCTAACCCTAGTTAATTCTCTACATGGGTTTAGTTGACCATGGTTGCATTATTCATCATATTAATATTTTCATTGTTCATCACAAAAGGATTCTATCATCTTCTTCCTTGAGTTCCTTCTTTGAAAAAGCTTTCTAGCTTTTTGCTAAGTGATGAAAGTGAGTGAGAATATGAAAACAAATGAGAGCAAAAATCCTACTTCATCATCCTCATCTACCCTTGCCATTTAGATGAGGGTGTTCACTTCATTTTGTGAGTGTTAGCTTGTGTTAATGAAACTTCAATGTAGATCATCTATGTTATCAATGATCGGAAGCAAGACTGCATCTTTCTCTTCGTGGAGCCTCTCGAGAGTCCGGAATACGATGATCGCAGCGAAGGGACCTCAACATGGAGCTTAAGAAGTGAAGGACCGGATCTACAAAGGTTGTAATCTCTCTCACTTAGGTTTAAAGTGTTTAACATGTTTTCGCCTAATCTCTAATTTAAAGATCCGGCTTTGGGTTGTTCGGCACGGCTAAATTTTTAATCGGGCATGGTTGATGCCTTGTAGACCCTTGTGCACGTGCCTAGCAACCCTACAGTGGTATCAGAGCCAAGCTAGAGCTTTAGACGAAGTGTAGACAAAGTTTAAAGTCCGATCGAACTCGAGAACCACGATAAAACCCCTTCTCTGGAAATTTTTCAAAAACTGTGATTTTTTCATATTAAAAATACTTTAAAAAATCAGCAGGGAATTCTATGGACACGTGTGCAAAATGACACTTTGAATCGTTCAAAGCGCCGCGGAACCGCGGCCAAACTAGGGTATTGGCGGCGGTTCCGCGGCAGAACTTGGGGATTAAAAGTTAGTTTTTGCTACAGTTGATCCGTCTGTACTTCCTGATTATTCTGGGTATTTTTATTTCTACTCAAGTGTTGAGTTTTCTGGGTTGTATTGGGGACTTGTTGATTCGATCGGATAATTTAACTTTGTTTAGTTTTTTCGGATAATTTTTAGAAACTGTTAAAAAGTTCGAACGGATATCAATAACTCACTTTTTCCCCTGTCGGAAATTTTTTCAAAAGTTGGATTTTTTTCTCGAGTTTAAGAACGTTCTAAGTCGTGCAAGTAACGCGGTGGAATCTCTAGAAGACAACAAATCTTAACTCGATTATGTGACCGTCTTGAATTGCCTCTAAACCTTAGGGTTTGTGGCAGTACGGCGTGCCACATGTGAGGCATTGGCTTGACCCTTCTACGGCTGGACCATTGGTACTGTGGCATGTGATGGATGTTTTTAAACTGATTTCAAGTGTTGAGATAAATTGGGGAAATCTTGGGTGTTTGATTATTCGATCGGAAAGTTTAACATTGTCTATTTATTTGGAATGTGTCCGTCGCAATCACGTAGCGTACGCGGATACTCGCCGGGTAAACTTAATAGACAGCCACGCCCCATAGCCCCGACTAAGTGACTGTAGGAGAACACCGTCACCAAAAGCATCCGTTCGGGTGCTCGCGGCAGCGGTGTTCCGCCTTAGTGCACTTCATCGACGGCATCCGGGGGTGCGGCCGTCTAGTAAAGTTTGCGACGAGCATTCGATCAGGATGTCGGGAATCTTGTTGAATTGCCGACTTGATATTGAAAAGAGTTTTTGATAAAGAGACTAAAATGCGGGGTTTATAATTGTTAGGCATGCGATGTCTAAGGAATTCATAAGGTTAGGCATGCGATGTCTAAGGAGGTTGCGGATTCCAACTATTGTAGTTTTACACTTTCTTTTCTGTGACCGTAAGCGTAGTATGTGGTGTATCGCCGGCTTGTTGCTATACATCAACGACAATCGGGATACGCATACTTGCTTACGTTGATGATATGAGATATTATGTGTTGCTGTGATATGTTACATTGGATCGTCGCGTTTTGAATAGCCGGGGTTTTTATGTGAGATGAGAGTTTTTCTTTTTCATTCATGTAAAATTCATTTGTATGTAATATTCTTTTTATTGGGGCACTTCCGGCTGAGGATGATGTCACCGTTGTATATTATTTACTTTTCCGCATTAGGTAGACCCAAGGAGGGGAGCACAAGTAACCGGGTTCTAGGGTACAGTGGGAGACCATCTCGAGGAGTCAAGACCGGGTCTCCTAACCCTAGAATTGGCAGTGTTACTTGCCGCTCTCGTAGGGGTCTAGGGATGTGGGCTTGGCTATTCATCGCGACCGTGGAATCCGTGTTTTATAAAGGCTCGTATTAAAACACGGACATCCTAGTATCTCCAATATTTCATATATGTTCTTCTGCTGCAATGTTCTGTGATGAGATCATATTACTGCCTGAGACGAATGTTTATATTATATATATGAGATATATGTTATATTGCAGATTTCGTTTCAAATGTGATGCTTGTGAAGCATAATAAAATGGGACTTCATTAATGAGATTAATGAAATAAAAGAAAGCTAAAGATGTTGTAGAAACTTATTTAAAAACTGGTAGCTCTAGTTCTTGCTTTGCATAGCGGTGTTCCTTGTAGAACATCCAGCACCTTATTCGATAAGGAAAGAGCCGAGATCCCTTCACCGGGAGTGACCTCTTTAGTGAAACTAGCAGATGCTACAAACTCGGTTTGTCTTTTGATTGCTTCTATAGTTCTTGCTTTGCATAGTGGTATATATCAGATATACCCTGCACCTTATTCGATGCGGAAAGGGCCGACGATCCCTTCACCGGGAGTGACCCCTTTAGCAAAACTAGAAAAGCCTAAAAAACACTCCATTTAAAAATCACTCGATTCTACAACGATATCAAGTTTATTACGCAAAAGGTTTTCTTAAAAACCTGTCGTAGCCCTCCGTCATTTCAGATAAGTACTAGTTAGTATTCGTGCTACGTTTGTTGTCCATGTTAAGGCATAGTGTGCGGTAGCTGATTAGTGCTTATCTGTATAAGCATATGATGCGATTGGATTAGGGTAGTCGTGCGACTTTGTTGACCATGTTAAGGATCGTGCGGGTGGGTTTAATTCAATCGGGAAATGATGGGTTGAACTTGACTAGCACTTATGATTTGTTGACCATGTTAAGGTCATATAGCTGCTAGGGGTAAAATATTATTGGGAATTTCAAGTGTTGAAATTTGCAATGAGATTGCATACCTTCTATGAGATAGTTGGATCCCGATACCCGCTGCGAGTAAGAGTTACTCCTGCGAGAGTTTTACACATTACAATTAGCTGATCAAGTAGGTGTCTAGAAAGGTGTTAAAGGAGTTATGCCTCTGGGAAAACGAGGTTTACTTTAATTAGGTCCGTGTGAAAGCACGGGGAACCTCCCTCAAAGTACCGATACTGGCCTGGCTGAAAGATTGGCGAACTTGTAGCGTGTAATTAATCCCGGCTAGTCTTTCCTTTTAGGGTTTGAATGAAGATTTGACTAAAACAGTGGGAGACATCCTGATTAGATATATTAGATAACCAATCTAATCTTGCAAGAGCATACGCTGAGTGTTTTCTTCTCTCTCTCTCCAGGTAGCGACCATATCATGCCTTAATCAAGATAATAATACGGATGTTTTGACCGAACCCGCTTGTTATACTGAGTTAGGGAACGTTGGTCCCACTCAAACTTATAATTGTTATAAGACAGAGCAGGAAATTGGGGAATACCAGATTTCCCATGCCGCCCAAATGAAGAAAGTGCATGTTGATGCATCATCTTCGGGTGTGTTCATTACAGAGAACTGTTTCTCAACATCCTTTACGTCCTGGGTATTTGATACCGGATCAGGATCCCACATATGTAATTTGTTACATGGGCTACAGATAGGTAGAGAACTGAGAACGGGTGATAAGTTTCATGAGATAGAAAACGGTGCAAGTGTTGCAGCCAAGTCTGTTGGTCACTATCACCCTGTATTACCAGAATACATTGATTCTGAACGAATGTTATTAGATATCGAACCTGATATACAACATCATATCAGTCTCTTTATTAGTAAAGAAAGGATATAATTTTGTATTGTTGGATAATGTTTTGAACATTTCCTATATCAAGAGTTGATCGGTTCAGGCACGTTATCTAAAATCATAGACGTTCTAAATCAAACTACAGTTCTTAACGTACAGAACACACACAAGAGGAAGAGTTCAGAAATGAATGAATCCTTCTTAAGGCATTGTAGACTAGGTCATATCAATGCGACCCGACTAGCTGAAGTTATATAAAGATGCATATTTAAATTAGTTTGAATTTACATCTTGTGAAACTTGCCGGTCATGTCCCAAAGATAAGATGACCACAGCTCTGTTTATTGGAAACAGAAAAAGAGTTAGTGAACTCTTGGGATTGATACATGCTGATGTATGAAGGTCCCCTGTCTACACATGCCAAGACCGGTTCATTGTACTTCATTACATTCTCTGATGATCTCTCAAGATTCAGACATATGTTCCTGTTGAAACACAAGTCCGAAGCTTTTAAGATATTCATAGAATATAAGTTAGAAGTAGAGAACTAAAAATGGGTATAAGTATTATGTCCTTTGATGAGATCAAGGAGGAGAATACTTGAGCACGGAATTTCTGGACTATTCTAAAGGAGAATGAGATTCTATCTCAGCATTACTCCTCCGTATACACCACAGCACGTCGGTGTATCGGGGCGGAGCAATCACACCCTATGTGATATGGTGTGTTCTATGATGAGTACTACTGAGTTGCCTATTTCCTTTTGGGAGTTATGCACTTGAGAAGTTGCATACCTATTGAATAGGGTTCAAATCAAATCAGTTGCCTACCACTTCATATGTGATATGGAAAGGGAAGAGCCCATATCTTAAGTTTGTTAAGATTTGGGGTTGTCCGGCCTATATCTAAAAAGCAAAATCCGGACAAGCTCGAGGCAAGGTCTGTTCTGTAGAACTGGAAAGGTTCCAGCTATTTAAACTACAGCAGATGATTTGGTAGAACCAAAGGATTCGATAGATTCTAACGAACCTCAGCCTCTCCGCCGATCTAGTAGGGTTCCTCACCTACCTGAGAGATACTTCGGTTTCTCTATGACAGTGGGAGCGAGGATTGCATCATGAAATGATGACCCAACTAGTTTCGAGCTGGCCATCAGGAGTGGGACTCTGTAAGAATGGCTGGATGCTTAGTGATCTGAGATGGGATCCTTATACACCAACAAAGTATGGACTTTGGTTGCTTTATCTGAAGGGTTAAATCCCCATCAGGAGCAAGTATATCTTGAGAAGATTACTTGGTGTACATGGAAAAGTTGAGACTTTCAAAACTATGCTTAAGTCCATCCAGATCCTACTTGCCACGGCTACATACCATGACTATGATATCTGGTGGTTGGGTGCCATGACTGCTTTTCTAAATGATGTTTTAGAAGAGAGTGTCTATAAGTACACAGCCAGAGGGCTTCGTAGACAGTGGGAGCAGCGGAAACGTGAGCAAGATGCTTTATAGGATAAAGACGGCATCGCGGAGTTGGAACATCTGTTTTGATGTGGAATTCAAAGAGTTTGACTTCATCAAAATGGTAGATGAACCTTTTATATACAAAAAGGTAGTAGAGAGTGTGGTGGTGATCCTCGTAGAGTACGTGGATGACATACTCTTGATAAGGAAGGAGTTTCCTATGCTATGCTCAGTCAATCTCCGCTTATCACAAGGATTCTCCATATAGGATCAAAATGATACCTCCTAAATCCTGGGTTTTGGATCTATGAGATAGATCTAAATGGATGTTAGGATACTCACTAGTTGTAGTGAGATGGTATTAATCGATCCTAAGGAGAATCACTGGAAAGGTTCCAGGGTGATAAGGACGACTGAATGCCAGTCGCAGGCATTGTCTATACCCTCAGTGGAGGGACGGTATGTTGGAAGAGTTCCAAGCTAGATACCGTGACATACTAGACGATTAAAGGCAAGATACATCGTTACCAAGGATGCTACCAAAGAGGCAGTCTGGATATATAAGTTCATGAAATGAACTTCGTTCCTACCATTGTATGACAATGGAGTTGTGGCTTTAGCCAAGGAACTACCGTCCCATCAGAAATCAAGATATAATTCTTAGGCAGTATCACCTGATCATAGAGATGGTTGATCTCCAGGAAGATCGAGGTTAGGAAAATAGACACAGAGGACAACAGCGCGGATCCACTCACAAAGGCCTTTTTTCCCAGTAGAGACTTTTATAGGATGGTTGAGTATGAGACGCTTCAACCACAGCTAATTGTTGGGTATGTGATACCACAACAGATGGCCCTAGTGCAAGTGGGAGATTGTTAGTTATATGTATGCCCTAGAGGCCATTACTGTACATATGATGTATATTATAATGGATGCTTGGACATATATAGGGAGGACTTTCTTGCTCGACATGATAGTATGCTATCTGGTTGTACTTTATCTTAACATGTATTCTGATTGTCTCTATATTACATGTTGATAAAGCCCTTAGGATATGTACTCAACTACTGGGACTATGATGAGATCATACTAGTGGGGCCACGGTAGTCGACGAGTATATCCTATAACGACCTATATGATGGGTGATGGATGGACTCATATGATGGGTGATGGATGATCCCATATCCATCGGTGTTTGACATCAAGGATGGTGTACGGGTGCTCAGTGGAGACTGGGTACACTGGACGGACTCGCCGAGAACTCCCAGATGGTATTATACCTCACGTCAGATGGCAGTTCTCCGGTGACACTGGTACAGAGTAGTCTGTTGACCCGAGATCGTCATAGATTCTTGTGTGATTCCCACTGTGCTTTGATTTCCATCATACCACGTCCAAGAGGGCATGCAAAAAGGTGGCTTTTGGGTACAGTCCCGAATCACATGGAGGCAATGAGCGATAGGAGGGGATTCGTCTCTCCCGGTATAGGGAGTTGATGTTGCGCTGTGTTCGATTGGCTATAACCGGAAATCCCTGGCCAGGGTTGCTGAGATTTACTGGTAACTGTTATCAGTAGTTTCTCGAACTGTTATAGACCTCATATCGACATGACTTATCAAGCTACTGGGTCTGACGTTTACCACCCCTAGGCGAGATATGCAACATATCAGACGACGAGACCGGACTGCACGAGAGTGTTACTGTTTGGATTCATAGGAGAATGTACAGGCTTGCTTGTTGATCTTCTAAGTGCTCAATACCTGGGTGGCTGTAACGTTTAGCTGACCGCTTGCAGCTTGTGGGTGTTTGATATGATCATCTCCTACTGCCGGCGTATTGACGATTCTTTAGAGTCCTACACAGAGGTTTCTTGGCTCAGGCAAAACGGAGTAGGAGCACATATGTGATATGTGCGGGACCGAGGATAATGTGGTATGTGATACCATATTGGATTCTCACGATATGAGATATCGGTCGGGTATATGTGATATAGCCGGGTCATCGTATTAGTCGGTTATATGCGATATAGCCGGATTGTCGGATCAAGAGTTGATTCGATAATTTAATGTATAATAATATATATGATATATTAAATTACATTAACTAATATTAGGTCACTAAAAGATTCTTTTTCTCACTCGGGTAATACATTGATATATATGAGATATATGTTAATTGTATTATTTTATTTTGTTACAATAAATATTATATATGTGATATATAATATTGTAACATGATATGATAACTAATGCAACATGTTTAGTAGAGATTAAACAAGATTAGGGTTTGATTTGGGTTAATGCTTTCTAGATGGTTCTAGAAGGTTTAGTTTTGTTTTGTGAAAGATATTTTGTTATGACTCATGCTTTAACCCAAACCAAAACCCTAACCCTAGTTAATTCTCTACATGGGTTTAGTTGACCATGGTTGCATTATTCATCATATTAATATTTTCATTGTTCATCACAAAAGGATTCTATCATCTTCTTCCTTGAGTTCCATCTTTGAAAAAGCTTTCTAGCTTTTTGCTAAGTGATGAAAGTGAGTGAGAATATGAAAACAAATGAGAGCAAAAATCCTACTTCATCATCCTCATCTACCCTTGCCATTTAGATGAGGGTGTTCACTTCATTTTTTGAGTGTTAGCTTGTGTTAATGAAACTTCAAGGTAGATCATTTATGTTATCGATGATCGGAAGCAAGACTGCATCTTTCTCTTAGTGGAGCCTCTCGAGAGTCCGGAATACGATGATCGCAGCGAAGGGACCTTAACACGGAGCTTAAGAAGTGAAGGACCGGATCTACAAAGGTTGTAATCCCTCTCACTTAGGTTTAAAGTGTTTAACATACTTGTTTTCGCCTAATCTCTAGTTTAAAGATCCGTCTTTGGGTTGTTCGGCACAGCTAAATTTTTAATCGGGCATGGTTGATGCCTCGTAGACCCTTGTGCGCGTGCCTAGCAACCCTACACCCTAGACCCCTATGAGAGCGACAAGTAAGCCTACCAATTCTAGAGTTAGGAGACCCAGTCTTAACTCCTTGAGATGGTCTACTACTGGACTCTAGAACCCGGTTATTTGTGCTCCCCGCCTTGGGTCTATCCTAATGCGGAAAAATAAATAATATACATCAATGGTAACATCATCCTCAACCCGAAAGTGCCCCAATAAAAGAATATTACATACAGATTTTACATGAATGAAAATGAAAAACTCTCATCTCACATAAAACCCCCGGCTATTCTTACACGACGATCCAATAAATCATATCAATAGTAGCACATAACATCACATTTCAACGTAAGTAAATATGCGTATCCCGAAAACTCGTTGACATATAGCAACGAGATCGGGATACCCTACATATTAAACTTACGGTCGCAGAAAAGAAAATGGAAAACTACAATAATTAGAATCCGTATATCCTTAGACAACATAAACCCGGAATATCTCATATTCCAGATTTCATACCTAACCTATAAATCTTGCATTTTAGTATCAAATTGAAAACACTTTTCAATTACTTTAGTCGAGTAATTCAATAGGATTCCCGAGTACATTATCGAATACTCGTCGGAAACTTTAGCAGATGGCCACAACCCCAATACCGTCGATGAAGTGCACTAAGGCGGAAAGCCGTGGCTGCAAGCACCCGAATGGGTGCTTTTGGCAACGGGGTTCTCCTACAGTCACTTGGTCAGTGCAATGGGTCGTGGCTGTCTACTAGAGTTACCCTGCGAGTGTTCGTGTACAATACGCGATTGCGACGGAGTTTTGATCCGAATCAAAACTCTGTGGCAACTGATTAATCGAGACTAATACACTAGGTTTATAATATACTAACTAGTTTTCACAAAAATAATTATTTGGATTCTAAATATTGTATCATATATCATCAAGATCTATACAACGTTAAACTTTTCGATCAATTTAGCAAACACCCACAAAATCCGGAGACCTCAACAACTTGAGAAGTATTAAAAATACCCAGAAAGTGCTAAATGAAACCACAGAGCAACACAAGAAAAATGGACCCCCAATTCACCAAATCGGCGGTGGAACCACGGCCAAACAAGCGTTTTGGCGGCGGTTCCGCGGCGCTTTAGATGAATTGGGGCTCCAAATTTCTTGGGGCTCCATAGAAAACCATGCATGATTTTTTAGATATTTTTAATAACGAAAATTCCAACGTTTGAAAAATTCGACAGAAAGTAGTAAAATTTACGAGTTTCGAAACCGATCGAACATTTTAACATCATAAAGACCTACCCAAATGTTCTAGCTTGGCTCTGATACCATGAAAATCTACCCTAGCACCACCATGGGGTTTTAGTAGCATCAAGCATGCCAAATTTTAAATTTTTCAGGTGCTAGATTAGATTAAACAAGATCGTAACTAGAAGATTAGGGTTAAACCTATGATGATATGTAAACTAAAGAGAGGGAAAGATGGCTATACCCTCGTAGATCGAGTCCTTCTCTTCTAAAGCTCTAGATTGTAGTCCACATGACTCACTAGGCTCCTCTTCGAGTTGAACGAGCCTCCTTCATGATCTTCATGCCGAAGACGATCCACCTGAAGTCCCTCTAGCTCAAGCTACCTCTACACTAAACCCTTTTAGTTTAGGAAACACGCTACACTTGATCGCTAGTCAAGTGTAGGATGATGAAGTAGGGGTTTTGAAAGCTCACAAGGGATCTTACAAGCTCAATGATTCACATCACATGTGAGGGTTTTAAGCTTAGAGATGAGGTCAGAAAATATAGAGAGCAAGAGCTCATGAAAATGGCTAAGGCAAAATGACCAAGTGAAGAATGAATGATGAATGTCTACTTACTTATTCAAGCATGGAATAAATTGCAATTCTAAATTGCAACCATACTTGAATAGTGAGTCAAGACCAATAAAATATGATAAAGACCATGCCTTAGACCATACCCAAAATATCTCTTCATTTTACACCTCATTTTTCTATTTTTTTAAAATAGAAAATCAAGCCATGCTTCATATATATATATATATATATACATACATACATACATACATACATACATACATACATATATATATATATAGAGAGAGAGAGAGAGAATAATGGAGGAAAGAGGACATAGGAGGGAATTTCCTCCTATGGCGTCGAAAAGATACACCCCCTATTGTGTTTTCCGATGATCGGAACCAATCATCTTCATCTTTATCATCTAAGATGTGGGTACACCAAATTTCATGTGATTCTACAACCTTTTTACCATTAATTTAGCAATGTAAAAAGTTCTATTGTCGGTAAACAGTTAATTTTGAACCCACTAATTCAACGGTGAAAAAGTTATAGAATCACATGAAATTTAGTGTACCCACATATTAGATGATAACGATAAATATGATGGGTTCCGATCGTCAGAAAACACGATGGATGTTGTATTTTTTCGACGCCATAGGAGGAAATTCCCTCCTATGGCATCTTTCCTCCATTATTCTAATATATATATATATATATATATATATTAACATATATATATTAATAAAGCAATTAGTGAGCTAATGATATTAGTTAACATATAATTATATAAAATATAAATATATATCAAATTATTAAATCAACACTTGATTTAATAATCCGGTTATATCACATATGGCCGACTAATATCATTTATCTGTTTATCACATTATCAAATCAACACATGATTCGATAATCTGGTTATATACACATGATTCGATAATCTGGTTATATCACATATAACCTAACCGATAACAGATAACAGTCAGATTACAATACGGTATCACATACACGTATTTAATTAGGCCCATGCACATATCACATATGTGCCCTACTCCGTTTCGCTTGAACCAGGAAACTTCTGTGTAGGACTCTAAACACTCGTCAATATGCCGGCAGTAGGGGATGATCACATCAGTCACCTACAAGCCGTCAGCGGTACTAGCTGGATGTAACAGCTACCTGGGTATTGAGCGATATGAAGATCAACAAGCAAGCTCGTCCATATTCTTCATGAAGCCTATCAGTAACACTACCGTATAGTCCGGTCTCTTCTTCTGATATGTCGCATATCATGTCTAGGGGTGGTAAACGTCAGACCCCAGTAATGTGATAAGTCATGCCGATGTCTGGTCTATAACGGTTTGAGAAACTACTAATAACTCTTATCAGTAAATCTCAGCTGCAGCCTTGGCTAGGGGCTTCCAGTTATAGCCAATCGAGCATAGCGCAACATCAACCCTCAATACCGGGAGAGACGAAACCCCTCCTATCGCTCATTGCCTCCATGTGACTCGGGACTGTACCCAAAATCCACCTGTTTGCATGACTCCTCTTAAGCGTGGTAGGGAGGAAATCAAAGCACAGTGGAATCCACACAAGACTCCATGAAGATCTCGGGTCTACAGACTAACCTGTACCAATGTCACCAGAGGACTGCTATCGACGATAGGTGTACTACCTACTAGGAGTCCTCGATGAGTCCTGTTCTATGTACCCATTCTCCAATGAGAACCAGTGTACAATCTTTGATGTTATACACCAATGGTTGTGGAATCAAACATCGCCCTCTAAGGGACAAGAAACGTACACTCTAGTCTACTCTAGAATATCGATGCCCTAGGTTCAATATCCCTTCGACTAGGAACTGATTAAAGGATGTACTTTTGGGCCACCCTGGCCCCACTAGTATGATCTCATCATAATCCTGATAGTCAAGTACATATCCTAAGGGCTTTATCTGTTGGGTTACGGCAGCGCCCCTGCCATCAATCCGTCACTAAATGCGGAATAAAAATTTATAAAACTTGGCGCTACCACAACCAATTACCCGGATCTACCCATAAACCCTAGATAACAAAACATGCAAAGGAGTTAGAATGGTTATACCGAATAGATCCGTGTCCTTCGTTCTTTAACCATCATCTGAAGCTCCTAGGGGCTTCCTTGATCAAGCTTGATCTCCGGTCTCCCTCCATCGAAGATGATCCACCCGAGAGTCTATGCAACGAGCTCCAACCTCATATCCGAGGCAACTAGGTCACCTAGATCGCTACTCTAGATACGTAGATGAAGTAGTTGTAAGTCCACGTTACCTCTCCCGGTACTTACGGGCTTGCGGAAATGATGAAAAACGATTTTTCAAGAGGTGGTAACATGGACTCAAAATACGGATCTTTGTTAAACAACCATCTAACAATCCTAACTAAGAATTTTACCTACTCGGTTAGGGGGTTATACCTTTCTTGAACTCCTTCGTCTTCAACTCTTTGCGGTGTACGGATCGGCCTCACCTCGTCGTCTCCTCGCGCCGAAGATGGATCCACCCGAAAGCTTCTACCTTTTGGCTTCTACTTCGAACTTGAAGAAACTAGAACACTTGGTTTGCTAAACCTTATGAACTAGGATGAGTAGAGAAGTGATATGGGTTTTCTTTTATCTTTAAGGCAATGTTTCTCAACTCATGAGAGGGGGTTGCCTTGAGCTAGAGAGAGCAAGAGGAAGAGGGAGAGAGCTTGAGCAAGAGAGAGAAAGCAAAAGAAAGAATGAGCAAAACTTTTTGCTCCCATGCTCTCATAATCCAAAAACATCATAACAAATAATAGTAATCAAGTATTATGTGATGGTTCAAGTCAAAATGGCCATATCATTTCATGCACTCATTTTGCAAAAAGAAACAAGTAAGCAAAAGTCTTTGCCATGGAAATGATAGCCATTGTAATGATGAAGGTCAACTAGTCCAACCTAGTCAACCGGTCAACTAAGTCAACAAGTCAACAAAGTCAACTATCAACAACCATGTCACAATAATACTTAATTAATATTATTGTTAATCATATTTCTTATTCTCATTAGGGTTTAGCAAAAAGTCAACAGTCAACAACCTTAATGAGAATCCTCTGCCTCTGTCTCTGTCAACTGTGCATACACACCCGTATCCGCGTCCCGGGGAACACGAATACAAACGAGATAAAACTAATACCAAAACGTATACTAGGATCTGGCTTAAACCAAAGCCCACTATTATATTAACTGCCCGGTCACTAAACGTGCACAAGTGCACGGATGCGACCGAGCCCTGTTGCAAAACCATGTGACCTGTCGCAAAACCATGCGACCTCTAATCTTTTGCCTAAAGGCCAATAGCTTTCTGTGTGGGACTCTAAATACTCGACACTACGCTGGCAGTGAGTTTAACCACAGACCGCAAGCGGCACTAGCTGTGCGTAACGGTCCCCAAGTAGATGCCGACAAGAAGTAATATTATTTGTATGGCCGCACAACCGGATCGGGGTTGTAGCCGTCATTGTATAATTTCTTTTTACTGTTTTTGCTCCTAGGATAGACCCATGGAGGGAGTGCAAAAACTACCGGGTATCTCGAAGTGCCGAGTGGCCTACTCACGGTGTTGAGGGAGGTTGCTCCGCTTCGGGTACTTGGCGGGTAGTTTGCCGCACCCGCAGGGATCTTGGGTGGGGTATTGGCTATTCACCGCGACCGTGTAATCTGCTTTTCGTTACAGGCTTGTACGAATTGCGGATTCCGAGTATATCCAATGTGTTCATCTGTGATCTGAAATGGCTATCATTGCAATATATCTATATATGATATTATTTAGGCGTTGCTTATGTTTTACAGCCGCGCTAGCCCAGCCCCCGCTCTGTCGTTAGTTAAGTAACCTAACGGGTAATGACGGGGCCCCGTGGCGAATGCGAATGGCATAAGCGTACTTCATATTTTGGTTGTTTTCTGCAATGGTAGGATTAAATGATGGGACGCATTAAAAGAACTAATGCAAGAAAAATATGCATTAAAAGAACTAATGCAAGAAAATAAACCAAGTAAAAGTCGTTGGAACACTTTCGAAAAACCACTCGGTTCTTTTCAAAACCAACTTTTAAATGCAGAGCTTGAGCCACTCCTTTTAAAAGCTATCTTGTTCCATCGATTATATCAAGTTCACTACGTTCAAGGTTTCGCCAAAACCTTTCGTAGCCCTCCGTCGTTTCATATGAATAGTCAATAGTATTCAAGCTATGTTTGTTGGCCAAAGTCAAGGCATAGTGATTGGTAGCTATTGGGTATTCATGTGCAGCATAGATAGATGCGTTGGTTTAGAACAGTCGTACTGCCTTGTTGGCCAAAGTCAAGGGTAGGTACGAGTGGATTCAAATTAACCTGGAGAACGACGGGTAGAACTTGACATGCGACTTATGATTTGTTGGCCAAAGTCAAGGTCATAAGAGCATGGGGCAAAAATCCACATCGGGAGTTTCATAAGTATTGAAACTTGCTAGAGTTGCATACCATTTGGAGTGTGATGATTCTGGTAGGATTCCTTCAGTTTCGTCACGCAATGATATTTGGATCCCGATCCTACTGTGAGTATATGCTACTCCTCGGGAAATTTCTCACTAAACGATCAATGCTATAAACCTAGTAGGTGTCTAGAAAGATGTTAGCGGGGCTACGCCCCCAGGGAAAAGTGGTTCTTAAATTAAGGAACTTCACGAAAGCGTTGGAAAACCTCCCTCGAAGTACCGACACTGGCCTGGCTGAACGGTTAAGCAAGTATTGTGCGGTGAGATTGATCCCGACTAATACTTCCTTTATGGTTTGAGGAGGGATTCGAGAAACAGTGGGAGCCATCCTGTTTAGACAAACTAAAAACCACTCTAAACTTGCAAGAGCATCATGCTGAGTGTTTCTTTTCTCTCTCATAATTGCAGCGACCAATCGACATGACTGGACTTAAGTTATTACTAGATAAAAACATACTGACAGGGCCAAACTACAAAGATTGGCTCAGGAATGTCAAGATGGCAATCACTTATGACAAGCTGGGGTATCTTCTTACCACCAAAGCTCCCCCTGTCCTAGGTCCCAAAACCAGCGTCGCGGATAAGGAAATCCATAAGACCTGGGAAATCGACTGCGCGAAGGCCAAGTGCCTCGTGCTTGCCTCTATGGACAACGAACATCAGAGGAAGCACGAGAATATGGACCTCGAATCCATATTTCTCCATACAAAAGAACTGTATGGAGAGCAATCTCGTATCGCAAGATACGAAGTGTCGAAGAAGTTGTTTTCGGCAAGATTGGCCGTCGGATCATCGGTAGCGGAACACGTTCTTAAGATGATTGGCTACATTGAGGAGCTCGCGGACCTTGGGACCACGTTGGAGAATGAGCTCTATACGGACTTGATTCTCCAGTCCCTTCCTTCCACTTACGCCCAGTTTATACCGAACTTCAACTTGCAAGAAAAGGAAGTTGAACTTTCAGAACTCCTCAACATGCTGAGGAGCGCAGAGGGCACCCTACAGAAAGGTAGGGAAACATCCACTTTGTTTGTAGGAGGATCTTCTTCTTCTAGGTCCAAGGCGAAAGCCAAGGGAAAGAAGAAGAAAGCCCCCGCCAAACCAAGGGGCGGTGTTAGTAAAGTGGATACGAAAGGAAAGGCAAAAGCAACAAAGAAAGTGGGGAAGCTTGTGGATAAAGAAGAATGCTTCTATTGTCATAAGAGTGGACACTGGAAGAAATATTGCAGGGCTTGGAAGGCCAGAACACAGGATCTGAAGCAAGTTGCGGCTTCAGCTTCAGGTGTGTATGTTATTGATAACTGTCTTTCAATAAACTCTACTTCCTGGGTATTGGATACCGGATCAGGATCTCATATCTGTAATTCTTTGCAGGCGTTGAGAAACCGTTGGTTTTTGATGGCAGGTGACATGACCCTCAAAGTTGCAAACGGAGCTAGCATGGATGCTAAGGCCGTGGGGGACTATCACCTGGGAATGTCAGATGGACATGTTTTGGTTTTGCGTAATTGCTTTTTTGTACCCAACGCAACTTGTAATATCATTTCTGTATCTTTGGTTTCTAAAGAAGGTTATGAATTTGCGTTTGTAAGCAATGTTGTAAACATTCACCTTAATCAAGTTCTGATTGGGTCAGGTACATTGAGCAATGGTATATACGTATTAAACCAACCACAGATTTTCAATGTCCAGAATACACACAAAAGAAAGTCTCCAGAAATCAATCAGACTTTTTTATGGCATTGTAGACTGGGTCACATCAATGAGAGAAGGTTGACTAAGTTACATGCAGAAGGATATTTGGATCCGTTCGAATATCAATCGTATGCCACTTATCAATCCTGTCTCAAAGGAAAGATGACAAAGACTCGGTTCACTGGACACGGAGTAAGAGCGAGCGAGCTCTTGGGACTCGTACACAGCGACGTGTGCGGTCCAATGTATACACATGCGCGTAGCGGTTATTCATACTTCATTACTTTTACGGATGACCTTTCAAGGTACGGTTATGTCTTCTTAATGAAACATAAATCTAAAGCCTTTGGAAAGTTCCAGGAATATAAGAATGAAGTAGAAAAACAAATCGGCAAAAGTATCAAGACACTGAGATCTGATCGAGGTGGTGAATACTTGAGTGCCGAGTTCCTGGATTACATAAAAGAGAATGGAATTCTCTCTCAGCTTACTCCTCCATACACTCCGCAACATAACGGTGTATCGGAGAGGCGGAACCGAACCCTATTGGATATGGTACGGTCCATGATGAGTAACGCTGAGTTACCGCGATCATTCTGGGGGTATGCGCTAGAATCAGCTGCATACCTTTTGAACCGAGTTCCCACTAAGACTGTGCCTACCACACCATATGAGATGTGGTGTGGGAAGAGACCCTATCTTAATCATCTTAATCACATTAAGACATGGGGAAGTCCAGCTTTTGTCAAAAAGCAGCATGTGGACAAACTCGAGGCACGCTCAGTACAGTGCAAGTTCGTGGGATATCCAAAGAACTCCAAGGGATATTTCTTCTACGGCGAAGAGGAACAAAAGGTTTTTGTTTCTCGTCATGCCTACTTCTTGGAAACTGAGTTTTTGGAAAACCAGATAAGTGGGAGCACAGTAGAACTGGATGAAATTCCAGAACCACGAGCTATTACTGAAAGCTTAGTGGAACTAGAGGGTTCAAAAGAACAGGACATTCCTACGCCGCTCCGCAGGAGTAGTAGGCAGTCTCATCCGCCCGAGAGATACTACGGTTTTCTCATAGACGGGGATAGATAGGATTGCATCATTGATTATGATGAGCCTACTAGCTTCCAGCAGGCCGTTCAGAGCGTTGACTCGGTAAAATGGCTGGATGCAATGCGGACTGAAATGGATTCCATGTACTCCAACAAAGTATGGACGTTGGACATTGCTCCAGACGGGGTAAAACCCGTAGGATGCAAGTGGATCTTCAAAAGGAAGATTGGTGTAGATGGACAGGTTGAGACCTATAAAGCTAGACTTGTTGCAAAGGGTTTTCGTCAAAGACCCTGGTTTGGACTATGACGAAACCTTTTCTCCAGTGGCTATGCTGAAATCCATTCGGATTCTTCTTGCCATTGCTGCCTTCCACGATTATGAGATTTGGAAGATGGACGTAAAGACCGGTTTTCTAAATGGAAATTTAGTGAAGTGTGTCTATATGGACCAGCCAGAGGGTTTCATTCAGAGTGGGAGCAGCGGAAAGGTGTGCAAGTTGCTTAAGTCCATCTATGGACTAAAGCAGGCATCGCGGAGTTGGAACATCTATTTTGATGAGACGGTCAAAGAATTCGGCTTTATCAAAAATCCAGATGAACCATGCATCTATAGTAGATTTGTAGCAAGAACTGTCGTATTCCTCGTTTTATACGTGGATGACATTCTTTTGATAGGAAATGACATTCCTATGCTACAATCTGTCAAGGGGTTCTTGTCACACAGGTTCTCTATGAAAGACCTGGGTGATGCCTCATACATCCTGGGGATCCGGATCCATCGTGATAGATCCAAGAGGATATTAGGACTTTCGCAGTCCAGGTACATCGACACCATACTGAAAAGATTCAGTATGGAAGATTCCAAGCGCGGGTAATCTGCCGGCTTATCACGGGATCACCCTCTCTAATCGATGTCTCCCAAGACCGATTTGGAAAGGGATCACATGTCTATTATACCCTACGCTTCTGCGGTAGGCTCTATAATGTATGCGATGTTGTGTACCAGACCGGATGTAGCTTATGCACTTAGTGTAGTAAGCCGGTATCAGTCAAACCCTGGGGAGAAACACTGGATAGCGGTAAAGAACATTCTCAAGTACCTGAGAAGGACTAAGGAGATGTTCTTGGTGTATGGCGGAAAAGACCTCTAGATCGAGGCCTTTGATGACTCTAGCTTCCAGAGTGACAAGGATGATTCCAAGTCCATGTCGGGTTTTGTCTTTACCTTCAATAGAGGGGCGGTGTGTTGGAAGAGTTCCAAACAGGAAACCGTTGCTTACTCGACTATGGAAGCGGAATACATCGCTGCATCTGATGCCGCAAAAGAAGCCGTCTTGATGAGGAAGTTCTTGAAAGAACTTCAGGTGGTTCCGTCCATTGTTGATCCAATACCTTTGTATTGCGACAACAACGGGGCTATAGCTTTAGCGAAGGAACCCAGGTCCTATCAGAAATCCAGACACATCTTGAGGCGGTATCACCTGATCAGGGAGATCGTGGATCGCCAGGAGATCGAGGTTCGGAGGGTTGCTTCAGAAGATAACACTGCAGATCCATTCACCAAGGCCTTGCCCCAGACTCAGTTCGAGCGGCTGATGGAGATGATAGGTCTTCGATATGCCAGTACATGGCCTTAGTGCAAGTGGGAGATTATTAGTGTATATGCCCTAGAGGCCATTACTGTATCATACTAGTTTGTATATTACTTAATGGAAGCCTGGGATATTCACAGTTGTATAAACAATCTTGCTCAAAATGGTAGTATGCTACTTGGTTTGTTTCTACTTTAATGTGTACATGTGTTTATTTTTATTATATCACCTATACGCATTAGTGGAGCCCTTAGGATCTTTGCTTGATTACCTGCGTTGTGATGGCAGTCACACTCGTGGGGGCTGGGTAATCCATAAGCACATCCTTATAAGGGTCCCTAGTCGCAGGACTATCGAGACAGGGCATCGATACTCCGGAGTAGACTAGCGTATGCGCTTCTCATCCCAGCAGGGGAGACGGTCTGTCCCACAGCCGTCAGTACGTCGTACTTGAGATAGTATGCGGGTGCTCGTTAGGTTACGAGTACACTGGACAGGACTCGTTGGGAACTGACTGGTTGGTATTATACCTATCGTCAGTTGTCAGTTCCCAGGTGACATGAGTACAGCTTAGTCCGCTGACTTGACACTGTCACTTCGCCTCGAGTGTGTTCCCACTGTACTTTGATTACTACCCTACCACGGCTCAAAGGAGTCGTGCAAACAGGTAGTAGTTGGGTGCAGTCCCGAAGCACTTGGAGGCAGTGACGGTTAGACAGGATTCGTCTCTCCCGGTATTGGGGGTTGACATCGCGCTGTGTCTAGGAGAGCCATTACACGAGTAGTCCCCGGCCAGGGCAAGCGAGATATACTGGTAGGCTTCCAGTTTTATCTCAGGGTGTTTTGGGCTTCACTCCGACACGACTTGTACCGCTATTAAGGGACTGACGTTTACCGCCCCCTAGGCCCGCCATGCGATGTATCAGACGAACAGACCGGACTGTACGGAGATTGTCACATTCAGGCTTAGTAGGAGTTCAGATGGGTTTCACCTCGTCAGTCTTCTTGTCGGCATCTACCTAGGGACCGTTACGCACAGCTAGTGCCGCGTGCGGTCTGTGGTTAAACCCACAGCCATCGTAGTGTCGAGTCTTTAGAGTCCCACACAGAAAGCTATTCGCCTTTAGGCAAAAGATTAGAGGTCGCATGGTTTTGCGACAGGTCGCATGGTTTGCGACAGGGTTCGGTCACATCCGTGCACTTGTGCACGTTTAGTGTCCGGACAGTTAACACTAGCGGGCTTTGGTTTAAGCCAGATCCTAGTGTACGTTTTGGGATTGATTTTATCTCGTATGTATTCGTGTTCCTCGGAACGCGGATGCGGGTGTGTATGCACAGTTGACAGAGAGACAGAGGCAGAGGATTCTCATTAGGGTTGTTGACTGTTGACTGTTGACCCTTGACTTTTTGCTAAACCCTAATGAGAATATGATATATGATTAACAATAATATTAATTAAGTATTATGGTGACATGGTTGTTGAGGGGTTGACTTTGTTGACTTGTTGACTTTGTTGACCGGTTGACTAGGTTGGACTAGTTGACCATCATCATGACAATAGCTATCATTTCATGGTAAAGACTTTTGGTTGCTTGTTTATCTTGTGCAAAATGAGTGCATGAAATGATATGGCTATTTTGACTTAAACCATCACATAATACTTGATTGCTATTATTGGTTATGATGGCTTTGGATTATGAGAGCCAAGAGAGAAAAGTCTTGCTCATTCTCTCATTTCTTTTCTCTCTCTTGGATTGAGCTCTCATCCTCTTCCTCTTCCTCTTCCTCTCTCTCTTTCTCTAGTCTATGGTTCACTTGTCTCATGTGTTGAGAAGCAAGAACCATGGAGAAAAATCCCAACACACTCTCCTCTACTCACTCTAGTTCACAAGGTTTAGCAAAACGAGTGAAGTAGTTTCTTCAAAGTTCGAATAAGAAGCCAAAGGTAGAAGCTTTCGGGTGGATCGATCTCCGGCGCAAGGAGACGACGGGGTGAAGCCGATCCGTACACCATCGAGGCTTGAAGACGAAGGAGTTCAAGAAAAGAAAGGTATAACCCCCTAACCGAGTAGTTAACAACTCCTAGTTAGGTTGTTACGTAGATAGTTTAACAAAGATCCGTTTTGAGTCCATGTTACCGCCTCTAGAAAATTGTTTTTCATCAAATTCCGCAAGCCCGTAAGTACCGGGAGAGGTAGCATGGACTTACACACTGTGCAAAGTAAGAACTAGAGAAGCAATCAAAAGACAAACCGAGGCTTGTAGCATCTGCTAGTTATTGCTAAAGGAGTCACTCCCGGTGAAGGGATCTCGGTCCTTTCCTTATCGAATGAGGTGCAGGATGTTCTACAAGGAACACCGCGATGCAAAGCAAGAACTGTAGCTACCTGTTTTTGAAAATTCGATTCCACAACATCTTAGGTTTCTTTTCTTTCATTAATCACATTAATGAAGTCCCATCATTTAAATCACCTAAACATCACAGATAAATACGACGTACACTTATGCCATCCGCATTCGCCTCGATGTCCCCTCATGCACCGTTAGGTTAGGTAACTAACGACAGAGCAGGGCAGGGCTAGCGCGAGTGCAAAACATAAGTAACGTCTATATAATATATCATATATACTATATACAGTATCTATCTCAACATATCAAATGATCACATCACAGATATCGCGGTAGAAGAAACATATGAAATATTGGATATACTAGGACGTCCGTGTTTTCAATACGAGCCTGTATAAAACACGGATTCCACGGTTGCGATGAATAGCCAAACCAACACCCCTAGACCCCTACGAGAGCGGTAAGCAACCCTACCAATTCTAGAGTTAGGAGACCCGGACTCGACTCCTCGAGTTGGTCTCCCACTGGACTCCAGAACCCGGTTACTTGTGCTCTCCTCCTTAGGTCTACCCTAGTGCGGAAAAGTAAATAATATACAATGGTGACATCTTCCGCAACCTGGAAGTGCCCCAATAAAAGAATATTACATACAATTAATTTTACATGAATGAAAATGAAAAACACTCATCTCACATAAAACCCCCGGCTATTCAAAACGCGACGATCCAATATAACATATCCAGCAACACATAACATCACATGTCATCAACGTAAGTAAATGTGCGCATCCCAATTGTCGTTGACATATAGCAACGAAACCGGCGATATCACATATTACACTTACGGTCACAGAAATGAAAGTGTAAAACTACAACAGTTGGAATCCGCAACCTTCTTAGACATCGCATGCCTAACCAAATGAATTCCTTAGACATCACATGCCTAACAATTATATATCCCGCATTTTAGTCTCTATATCGAAAACACTTTTCAATATCAAGTCGGGCAATTCAACAAGATTCCCGGCATTTTGATCGAATGCTCGTCGTAAACTTTAGTAGGCAGCCGCACCCCCGATGCCGTCGACGAAGTGCACTGAGGCGGAACACCGCTGCCGTGAGCACCCGAACGGATGCTTTCGGCGATGGGGTTCTCCTACAGTCACGTGGTCGGGGCTATGGGGCGTGGCTATCTATTAAGTTTACCCGGCGAGTATCCACGTACGCTACGTGATTGCGACGGACTTTTGATTGCATCAAAATTCCGTGGCAACCGATCATTCGAGACTAAACTGCTATGTTTATAACATCCAAATCAGTTATCTCATAACTTACTTGTGGATTCCAAATATTGTATCACATTCCAGATAAATAGAAAATGTTAAACTTTTCGATCGAACAGTCAAACACCCAAGTTTTCGCGAAACAGCTCAACACATGAAATAAGTTTAAAAACATTCACTTCATGCCACAGTACCAACGGTCCATCCGTAGAAGGGTCAAGCCAACGCCTCACATGTGGCACGCCGTACTGCCTCAAACCCTAAGGTTCAAAGGGCAGTTCAAGACGGTCACATAATCGAGTTAAGGTTTGTTGTCTTCTAGAGGGTCCATCGCGTTACTTGCACTACTTAGAACGTTTTCAAACTACGGAAAAATCCAACACTTGGAAATTTCCTGGCAGGGGAAAAACTGGGTATTTATATCCGGTGGAACTTTTTAACATATTCCAAAATACCCGGAAAAACACATAGAAAAAGTTAAATGATTCGATCGAATCATCGAGTCCCCAATACACGCCAGAAAACTCAACTGTTGAGTATAGATTAAAAATTCCCATAAAATACAGCAACTCCAAATAGAGATTACTGTGCAAACAGAATAGGAAAAAGCCACTATATTGCCGCGGAACCGCCGCCCAAGCTAAGGTACGGCCGCGGTTCCGCGACGGTTTAATGGAGTTAGACCCACGTGTTTTACAGTAATTCCTAGAAAACCCTGCTGAATTGTTTGGCTACTTTTAATTAGGAAAAATGCACAGTTTCAAAAAATGTACAGAAAGGGGTGAAATTAAGGGTTTCGGGGTTCGATCGGGTTTCTAACATCGTCTACACATCTCCTAAACCTCTAGCTAGTCTTTGATACCACTGTAGGGTTACTAAGCACACTCAAGAGGTTCCACAAGGCATCAACCATGCCAAACAAAAATTTTCCGGTGCCGAGAAACCCTAATATAGATCGTTAACTAGAAGTTAAGGCGAAAAGAAAAGCAAGCAAACAACTTTGCTACTAGGTGAAAGGAAATACAACCTTTGTAGATCCAGTCCTCCACTTCTAAAGCTCCGTGTTGACGTCCCTCCGCTGCGATCATCGGATCCCGGACTCTAGCGATGGTTTCATCGGAGAAATGATCGGGCTAGGTCATTGACTTCGAGGCCGAAGATGATCTATGTCGGGGAGACTCAAACTCAAGTTATTCCTTCACTTGGTCAAAAACTTTATGAAGAGAACACCCTATACTACATGGCAAGTGGTAGAGGATGAAGAAATAGGAAGTGGGTTCACTTTAGAATTGGATTTCTCACTCTTTTTACCATGGCACTATTGGAGCTCTCAAGCTTTTGTGAGCTTGATGAAGATGAAGAAGAAGAAAAGAATCATATCAAATTAAAAGAATAATATGAATACTTATCCTTTTAATCATGGCACCATGGTTGAGTTAAGCCTTCAGGCTTAACTCATGTAGAGATTTAACCAAACCATTAGGTTAAAGGTTGGGTTAACTAATATCTTTAAACATATGACAAAAGAGTTGACTTTTTCAATGTTTATCCAGCTTCATGAAGCTTGATAACTTTGACCAAAGTCACACTCTTTTGTTATATGCTTAGGAAAATAGTAAACCGTAATCTAACCTTGATTTGGTTCAAGTCTCATACACACAAATTTGTTTGTATCATCAAGCATGATACAAACATGTACACTTGCATATATCACATATAAACAATGTGCACATTCAAGTGAGAAGATCAATCTTAAGTGAACCAATACTAGTTAATGTAAAGTAATATATCAAATATATAATTATACATTAAATCATTAAATCAACACTTGATTTAACGATCCGGTCATATCGCATATAACCGACTAATATCAAGTGTATCAATGTATCGAATCAACACTTGATTCGGTAACCCGGCTATATCACATATAACCGACCGATGATACAAATCGCGAGAATAGAATACAGTATCACATACTGGTATTATTCTCGGTCCCGTACATATCTCATATGCGCTCCTATTTCGTTTCGCTTGAGCCAGGAAACCCCTGTGTAGGACTCTAAAGACTCATCAATACGCCGGCAGTAGGTGGTGATCATATCAAACACCCACAAGCCGCAAGCGGTCTGCTAAACGTAATGGCCACCCGGGTATTGAGCGATCAGAAGATCAACGAGCAAGCCCGCTCATACTCCTGTGAATCCAACGAGTAACACTACCGTACAGTCCGGTCTGTTCGTCTGATATGTCGCATATCTCGTCTAGGGGTGGTAAACGTCATACCCCAATAACTCGATAAGTCGTGTCGATATGAGGATCATAACGGGTCGAGAAACTACTGGTAACACTTACCAGTAAATCCCTAAAGCTGCCTTGGCCAAGGACTTCCTGTTATAGCCAATCGAGCACTGCGCAACATCAACTCCCTATACCGGGAGAGACGAAACCCCTCCTATCGCTCATTGCCTCCATGTGATTCGGGACTGTACCCAAAAGCCACCTTTTTGCACGCCTTCTTGGACGTGGTATGATGGAAATCAAAGCACAGTGGGAATCACACAAGACTCTATGACGATCTCGGGTCTACAGACTAACCTGTACCAGTGTCACCAGAGAACTTCCATCTGACGTAAGGTATAATACCATCTGGGAGTTCTCGGTGAGTCCGTCCAGTGTACCCAGTCTCTACTGAGCACCTGTATATCATCTCTGATGTAAAACACCAATGGATATGGGATCATCCATCGCCCATCTGTATGGGTCGAGAAGCTACACGCTAGTCTACTCTGGTATATCGATGCCCCGTCTCGATACACCCACGACTAGGGACTTTGAAGGATGTACTTATGGACTACCATTTCCCCACTAGTATGATCCGCATCATAGTCCAGGTAGTCAAGTACACATCCTAAAGGCTTTACCAACATGTAACAGAGAGACAATCAGTGTACACGTTAAGGTAAAGAGTAACCAGATAGCATACTATCATATCGAGCAAGAAAGTCATCCCTATATATGTCCAAGCATTGACTACAATATACATCCTATGTATAGTAATGGCCTCTAGGGCATACATTTAACTAACAGTCATGGCCCGGGATAACCCACAAACTGCTATTGCAGAAACATGCCTTGAGTTATCCAGAGTCTGGTTTTAAGCATAAGACGGACAACTCCATATACCTTAACATCGTTAAGATATGAACCATTCTATATTCAATATAGAAACATAGGCACTAATTTAATTGGAACTAGATTCAAATCATGGAGCTGTCTCCAGTGCATGTCAACTAAATGGAGAGAGGCCGATCAGTATTACTCAACTTAGGAGTGCATCCAGATATGAGTAACATGAAAGAGAAGCAAGTTCTCAAAACCATTACTATCAACTGAATACCCAACACAAGTATCTACATCTTCGATCACCTCGAAGAACCTAATACTTGCAGCACATGGTTCTCTACTTTATTCTTGTACCTATAACTTCTCAAAACTTAGACCTTGAATTTCTATGAAACACTTGTCTAAAACTGGATAAGTCACAAGTAAACAGATTATAATACTAGCACCATCCCCTTTGTCCTAATGGACACTGGACAACATACAATGCTTTGTATAAGTCTCCTGAGTTGAATAACTCAAACCCTGTGCATCGTAGGTTGAAAACTGTACCATGGTTAAGAAGAATTACACCGCTGTTTAATGCTCCTTACCCAATCATCAACTGATATAGGTAAATGTCATAGACATAATTTCAAAAGGTTATATCTCACTTTATAAAATAAACGTACTGATATATCAGTTTGAAATTGGTGCATAACAACGGATATTCAAAACTAAATATTTGCCGTCAGGCAAAACCCCAGGTGATTTCCTCAAATTTCACCAATTACAACGAATTCCGATATAATGAGGATATAATCACCTAATTCCCAATAACTTACTCCCACTCATCATCTGTAAAACCATACAGATGTGAGAATCAAACCTGGTAAATACATACCCTGGAGCAAGGATATAATTGGGAAATCAGTTTTTTTAATTAACAACGCATAGTGAAACTGAAACATGAAAATGTTTCAAAGGGGTTGTCGGATATTCCTAGTAATGCCTCTTCCATTATCCAGATTCATGACTGTAACCGTATATTTCATTTCCATCTCTCCAATCCCTTTATTTGTTTTTACTTATTACCTTCTGTACACCGTACTTAGGCTAAATGGTTTTCTTCCTTCCCTACCTTTTGGCACCAGCCTAAGGTTTGGAAGAAGACTATCCAATAAGCGTAATAGGTGTACCCTCCTAATCGTAGGAGCCCTGGCAACCTGAGAGAAGGTAAAGGGAAAAGACAACTGAATAATCCTTATTCTATTACTCCTGAACCAGAATCCATTCTCGAACAGGAACAAGTTCCTTCGAGTTCGTATGTAACTATACGATGGATTATCCAATAAATATGGATCTTCGTAGTGATATGGGGTGTTATGGAGAAATGCAAAGGTGAAGTAGGAGTGGCGATGATATTCACGGTTTGGTCGTGAATGATAGTAGTCACAATTTACTTTGCCTTCTTTCTAATACCTTTATTTGTCTTTACTTATTACCTTCTGTATACCTCACTTAGGCTAATTGGTTTTCTTCCTTCCCTACCTTTCGGCACCTGCCTATGGTTTGGAAGAAGACTATCCAATAAGCGCAATAGGTGTACCCTCTCCTAATCCTAAGAGCCCTCACAACCTGAGATAAGGTAAAAGGAAAAGGCAACTGAATAGTCCTATTCAATTTCTCCAGAACCGGAAACCATTCTCGAATATGAAACAAGTTTCTTCGAGTTCGTATGTAACTATATGATGGTCTTATCCAATAACTGTGGATCTTCGTAATGATACGGAATGTTCCGGAGAAAAGCAAAGAGTAAAAGTAGGAGTTGCAATGAAGTATGCAACTCTAACAATCCAAAAGCTAGTGTGTTTTAAGAAGGTTCGGTTAACTTGGTTTATGAGTTCTAGTCTAGGGTCGGGCCATGGTCGCTGCCAAAGAGAAAGAGAAAAGAAACACTCAGCGTGCACTCTAATCTAGATAGAAATGGTTAATCACTTTATCTAATCAGGATGTCTCCCACTGTATCCTCAAATTCTCCTCCAAACCCTAAAAGAAGAATTAGTCGGGATCATCTAAAATCACCCGAGGAGTAAACCAACTCATTAGTGGGAATCGGGATCCAACTATCATCGCATGATAACTTGATGGAATCCACTCAAGTTATCACATTCTAGAAGGTATGCGCATGCCTGGTAAGTTTCATGTATGTTTGAAACTCCCGATGTGATTTTTACCCCATGCTCTTATGATCTTGACGAAGGTCAACAAATTATAAGTCACATGTCAAGTTCTACCCGTCATTGTCCGGGTTAATTTGAACCCACCCGTACTCTCCCTTGACGAAGGTCAATAAGGTTGTATGACTGTCCCAAACCAACACATCTATCTATGCAACAGAAAGGTAACAAACAGCTACCATACAATATGCCTTGACGAAGGTCAACAAACATAGCATGAATACCATGTACTACCCGTCTTAAATGACGGAGGGCTACGAATGGTTTTTGGCGAAAAACCTTTAACGTAATGAACTTGATATCGTTGAAGAAACCGGATAGCTTTACAAATATATAGTGGCGAAAACTTTTGCTAAAGTGGTCACTCCCGGTGAAGGGATCTCGGCTCTTTCCTTATGGAATGAGGTGCAGGATATTCCAACTGAATACCTCGATGCAAAGAAAAAAAGTAATTGACTATAGTGAAGTTATTACCCTGACGCAAACTTCTGCCCAAGAGGTCACTCCCGATGAAGGGATCTCGGCTCTTCCTCGTCGAATGAGGTGCTGGATATTCATAACCGAATACCGCTGTACAATACAAAAGAAAACGCCCTTATAATAATAGCTTTTGAAAATTGTTCCAACAACATCGAATATGTCTGTTTTCCTTGCATTGATCAGAATCAACGCAGTCCGATCAATTAATCATACCAGAAAAGAACAAAAATATGATGTACGTATATGCCATCCTCATTCGCCACTGGGCCCCGTCATCACCCGTTAGGTTACTTAACTAACGACAGAGCGGGGGCTGGACTAGTATAGGTGTAAAACACATACACCATCTACTAGTATATATATAACAATATATAATAATCGCTCCAGGCATGATATATGCAACATCACAAATAAGCGATAAGTATCACAGAACAATACAGTAATCTGGGAGCCCCGGGTTTCCTTTGAGCGGCAAGTGAAACCCGACGTTCCCCTGGTCATGTGGATAGCCTGTGCAATGAAAACCTAGACCCCTACAAACTCGAAAAGTTACCTGCCAAAAACAGAAGTGAGGCACCCCCCTTCATCAAAGTGAATGGGCCACCCGGCACTTCACGGAATCCGGTAACTTGAGTACCTCTCCTTGGGTCAACCTGTACCCCCTACGAGTGCGGCGAATAGCCCGCCAATTCTAGAGTGAGGCCCCCTCCGTCTCAATGCCATGAGATGCGGACCCGTTGCCCTCCAGAACCCGGATATCCATGCACTCCACCGTGGGGTAATCCTAGTACAGAAAAGAAAAATATGTACAACGGCGACATCGACCTCAACCCGGTCGTGCCCCAAACAAATAATATACAAACTGACAGTGACGGCAGTCCACATGTCGGACGCTCACCCCGCAATATCAAATGTATAAATAAATCCAAACCGTACTACCATTACGCCGAAGCTATCCACCACTATGATCCCGCCACAACCGCAGCACAACACAAAACATCAACGTGAATGTCACGTTCGCAAACCCGTCTAAAAGAGCATATAGCAGTTAGACGAGTTGTAATGCTCTAATGAGATTTACGGTCGCAGATAGTAATGTATTTACTGAAAACTACGACATTAGAATTCCGCAAGCAATTAGGAAACTAAACCAATTTCCAAAACCATGAAAAAACAGTGAGCTAAAGTTCCAAAAACCGACCGTTTTTTAAAGCCAATTCGGAAGTCCAAATCAAAACAAAATGCTCCCGATCCTTCACGGGGAGTTAGTGTTAGTTATATGTATGTCCTAGAGGCCATTACTGTATATACGATGTATATTGTAGTGGATGCTAGGACATATATAGGGAGGACTTTCTTGCTCGACATGATAGTATGCTATCTGGTTGTACTTTATCTTAACATGTACTCTGATTGTCTCTATATTACATGTTGATAAAGCCCTTAGGATATGTACTCGACTACTGGGACTATGATGAGATCATACTAATGGGGCCACGGTAGTCGACGAGTACATCCTATAACTGTTCCTAGTCGAGGGTGTATCGAGACAGGGCATCGATACACCAGAGTAGATTAGCGTATACGCATCTTGACCCATATGATGGGCAATGGATGATCCCATATCCATCGGTGTTTGACATCAAGGATGGTGTATGGGTGCTCAGTGGAGACTGGGTACACTGGATGGACTCGCCGAGAACTCCCAGATGGTATTATACCATACGTCAGATGGCAGTTCTCCGGTGACACTGGTACAGAGTAGTCTGTCGACCCGAGATCGTCATAGAGTCTTGTGTGATTCCCACTGTGCTTTGATTTCCATCATACCACGTCCAAGAGGGCGTGCAAAAAGGTGGCTTTTGGGTACAGTCCCGAATCATATGGAGGCAATGAGCGATAGGAGGGGATTCGTCTCTCCCGGTATAGGGAGTTGATGTTGTGCTGTGTTAGATTGGCTATAACCGGAAATCCCTGGCCAGGGTTGCTGAGATTTACTGGTAAGTGTTATCAGTAGTTTCTCGAACTGTTATAGACCTCAAATCGACACGACTTATCAAGCTACTGGGGTCTGACGTTTACCACCCCTAGGCGAGATATGCAACATATCAGACGACGAGACCGGACTGTACGGGAGTGTTACTGTTTGGATTCACAGGAGAATGTACAGGCTTGCTTGTTGATCTTCTGAGCGCTCAATACCTGGGTAGCTGTTACGTTTAGCTGACCGCTTGCAGCTTGTGGGTGTTTGATATGATCATCACCTACTGCCGGCGTATTGACGATTCTTTAGAATCCTACACAGAGGTTTCTTGGCTCAGGCAAAACGGAGTAGGAGCACATATGTGATATGTGCGGGACCGAGGATAATACGATATGAGATACCGTATTCTATTCTCGCGATATTTGATATCAACCGGGTCATCGGATCAAGTGTTGATTCGATGAATCGGCACGGATAAATATTAGTCGGTTATATGCGATATAGCCGGATTGTCGGATCAAGTGTTGATTCGATAATTTAATGAATAATAATATATATGATATATTAAATTACATTAACTAATATTAGCTCACTAAAAGATTCTTTTTCTCACCGGATTAATACATTGATATATATGCGATATATGTTAATTGTATTATTTTCTTTTGTTACGATAAATATTATATATGTGATATATAATATTGTAACATGATATGATAACTAATGCAACTTGTTTAGTAGAGATTAAACATGGTTAGGGTTTGATTAGGGTTAAGGTTTTCTAGAAGTTTCTAGAAGCTTTCTTTCTTTGTCTTTGTTAAGATATTATGCTAGATATTTCCTTAACCTAACCAAACCTTTAACCTTAGTCAAATCTCTACAAGGGTTAGTTTGACCATGGTTACATTATTCATCATATCATTTCTTTTCCTATTCATCACAAAAGAATTCTAATATTATTATTCATCTTCTTCCTCCTTCATTCTTTCATGAAAAGCTTACTAGTTTTTCAAAAGGTGATGAATAAATATGAGAAAAAGATAAATAAAGAGAGCAAAAATCCTACTTCATCATCCTCATCTTCCCTTGCCATTTAGATGAGGGTGTTCACATCATTTCATGAGTGTTAGCTTGAGTTAAAGAAACTTCAAGGTAGATCATCTTAGTATCGAAGATCGGAAGCAAAGGTTGCGTTTTTCTCTTCGTGGAACCTCTCGAGAGTCCGGATCCCGATGATCGCAGCGAAGGGACCACAACACGGAGCATATGAAGTGAAGGACCGGATCTACAAAGGTTGTAATCCCTCTCACTTAGTGTTAAAGTGTTTAGCATGTTAGTTTTCGCCTAATCTCTAGTTTAAAGTTCCGTATTCGGGTTGTTCGGCACGGCTAAATTTTTAATCGGGCATGGTTGATGCCTCGTAGACCCTTGTACGCGTCCCTAGCAACCCTACAGTGGTATCAGAGCCAAGCTAGAGCTTTAGGCGAAGTCTAGACGAAGTTTAAAGTCCGATCGAACCCGGAAAACCCGATAAAACCCACTCTCTGGAAATTTTCTGAAAATTTGGATTTTTGTGAATTAAAAATTGCCAAAAAATTCAGCAGGGAATTCTATGAGTTACTGTGAAGCACGTGTTGCTAACTCGACAAAGGAGGCGCGGAACCGCTGCCCAATCCTGGATTTCGCGGCGGTTCCGCGGCCACTTTGATGAGTTACACCACGTTTCTTGCACAGTAATTCTTGTCTTCAAGTGCTGAGTCTTCTGGAAATTTTTTTTTTTTTTTATTCAACTGTTGAATTATCTGGGTTGTATTGGGGACTTAAAGTTTCGATCGGATATTATAACTTTGTTTAGTTTTGTCCGGATAAATTTTAGAAACTGTTAAAAAGTTCGAACGGATATCAATAACTCACTTTTTCCCCTGACGGAAAATTTTTCAAAAGTTGGATTTTTCCTCGTGTTTAAGAACGTTCTAAGTCGTGCAAGTAACTCGGTGGACCCTCTAGAAGACAACAAACCTTAACTCGATTATGTGACCGTCTTGAACTGCCCTTTGAATCTTAGGGTTTGGGGCAGTACGGCGTGCCATATGTGAGGCGTTGGCTTGACCCTTCTACGGCTGGACCATTGGTACTGAAGCATGTCATGAATGTTTTTAAACTGATTTCAAGTGTTGAGATATATTGGGGAAATCTTGGGTGCTTGATGATTCGATCGGAAAGTTTAACTTTTTCTATTTATCTGGAATGTGATACAATATTTGGAATCCACAGGAAGTTATGAGATAACTAATTTGAATATTATAAACATAGCAGTTTAGTCTCAGGTGATCGGTTGCCACGGAATTTTGATGTGATCAAAAGTCTGTCGGAATCACGTAGCGTACGCGGATACTCGCCGGGTAAACTTAATAGACAGCCACGCCCCATAGCCCCGACCAAGTGACTGTAGGAGAACCCCGTCGCCGAAAGCATCCGTTCGGGTGCTCGCGGTAGCGGTGTTCCGCCTTGGTGCACTTCGTCGACGGCATCTGGGGGTGCGGCCGTCTACTAAAGTTTGCGACGAGCATTCGATCAGGACGTCGGGAATCTTGTTGAATTGCCCGACTTGATATTGAAAAGAGTTTTCGATAATGAGACTAAAATGCGGGGTTTATAATTGTTAGGCATGTGATATCTAAGGAATTCATTTGGTCAGGCATGCGATGTCTGAGGTGGTTGCGGATTCCAACTGTTGTAGTTTTACACTTTCTTTTCTGTGACCGTAAGCGTAGTATGTGGTGTATCGCCGGCTTCGTTGCTATACATCAACGACAATCGGGATACGCATACTTGTTTACGTTGATGATATGAGATATTATGTGTTGCTGTGATATGTTATATTGGATCGTCGCGTTTTGAATAGCCGGGGGTTTTATGTGAGATGAGAGTTTTTCTTTTTCATTCATGTAAAATTCATTTGTATGTAATATTCTTTTATTGGGGCACTTCCAGGTAGCGGAAGATGTCACCGTTGTATATTATTTATTTTTCCGCATTAGGTAGACCCAAGGCGGGGAGCACAAGTAACTGGGTTCTAGGGTCCAGTGGGAGACCATCTCGAGGAGTCGAGACCGGGTCTCCTAACCCTAGAATTGGCAGTGTTACTTGCCGCTCTCGTAGGGGTCTAGGGATGTGGGTTTGGCTATTCATCGCGATCGTGGAATCCGTGTTTTATACAGGCTCGAATTGAAAACACGGACGTCCTAGTATATCCAATATTTCATATATGTTTCTTCTACTGCAATGTTCTGTGATGAGATCATATTACTGCCTGAGACGAATGTTTATTTTATATATATGAGATATATGTTATATTGCAGATTTCGTTTCAAAAGAGATGCTTGTGAAGCATAATAAAATGGGACTTCATTAATGAGATTAATGAAACTAAAAGAAACCTAAGATGTTGTAGAATCGAATTTCAAAATAAAACAGGTAGCTACAGTTCTTGCTTTGCACAGCGGTATATATGATATATCCTGCACCTTATTCGATGAGGAAAGGACCGAGATCCCTTCACCGGGAGTGACTCCTTTAGCAATAACTGGCAGATGCTACACACTCGGTTTGTCTTTTGATTGCTTCTATAGTTCTTGCTTTGCATAGTGGTATTTATGAAATATCCTGCACCTTATTCGATGAGGAAAGGGCCGACGATCCCTTCACCGGGAATGACCCCTTTAGCAAAACTAGAAAAGCCTCAAAAACACTCCATTTAAAATCACTCGATTCTACGACGATATCAAGTTCATTACGCAATAGGTTTTCAGAAAAACCTGTCGTAACCCTCCGTCATTTCAGATAAGTTGTATATAGTATTCGTGCTACTTTTGTTGGCTTTCGTCAAGGTGTAGTGTGCGGTAGCTATCTGCTGCTTATCTGCTGCATATGATGCGATTGGATTAGGGTAGTCGTGCGGCTTTGTTGGCTTTCGTCAAGGGTCGTGCGGGTGGGTTTATTTCAATCAAGAAATGACGGGTTGGACTTGACTAGTAACCTATGGTTTGTTGGCTTTCGTCAAGGTCATAGGATGCTAGGGGTAAAATATTATTGGGAATTTCAAGTGTTGAAATTTGCAATGAGATTGCATACCTTCTATGAGATAGTTGGATCCCGATACCCGCTGCGAGTAAGAGTTACTCCTGGGAGATTTTTACACATTACAATTAGCCGATCAAGTAGGTGTCTAGAAAGGTGTTAACGGGGTTAAGCCTCTGGGAAAACGAGGTTTACATTAATTAGGTTCGTGCGAAAGCACGGGGGACCTCCCTCAAAGTACCGACACTGGCCTGGCTGAAAGATTGGCGAACTTGTATGGTATTAGAGCTAAACTATTAACCGTTTACTAGTTGGTTTAGACAATGTTAAAATATCAAAACCGAAACAAAACCTAAACGATGCCACTGGATTTCTATTCTCTGTTGTTTTTCAAAAGGTCCAGAAAAATTATTTAAACATGTGCAGAAGACTACTCAGGAGGGCACAAGAACACACCCCAAATGTAGGGTTCCTAGGCACTCTAACAAGGTTCTACTTGGTATCAACCATGCCCGATTCAAAAAAATAGATGTGCTAAACAACCCTAACCAAGATCGTATACTAGAGATTATGCGAAAACTATAAGCAAGTGAACAACTTAACACTATGTGAAAGGGATTACAACCTTTGTAGATCCGGTCCTTCACTTCTAAATCTCCGTGATGACTTCCCTTCGCTGCGATCATCGTGATCCCGGACTCTAGCGATGGTTTCCTCGGAGAAATGAGCGGGCTTGGTCGTTGACTTCGAGGCCGAAGATAATCTACGTCGAGAAGACTCAAACTCAAGCTCCATCTTCACTAGGTCAAAAACTTTGTGAAGAGAACACCCTAAACTAAATGGCAAGTAATAGAGGATGATGAAATGGGAAGTGGGTTCACTTTGGATTTGGATTTCTCACTCTAATTCTTCACTTGAAAATTTCTAGCAAGCTTTTCTTGAAATGAAGAAAAAGAAGAAGAAAAGATAATGAATAATGAATAATAAAAATGAATAATCAAGTGAAGTCTATCATAATGCAACCATGCGTGAGTTAACCTTTGTAGAGACTAAACCATAGTTAATTATAATGGTTTGGTTAATGAATATCTTAATCAAGACAAAATGAGTGGACTTTGTCAAAGTTGCTACAAGCTTCATGAAGCTTCTAGCCATGACAAAAGAAGCCACCATTTTGAATAATTAAGATAAATAAAAACCTAAATTATAATTAACATGGTGTATGTCACCCACCCACCCATGTTTGCATGTATCATCAATCATGATGCAAACTACTGCACAAACATATATCACATATACAACTTGTGCACATCAAGTGAGAAAGTCAATCTTAAGTGAACCAGTACTAGTTAATGTAAAGTAATATATCAAATATATAATTATACATTAAATCATTAAATCAACACTTGATTTAACGATCCGGTCATATCGCATATAACTGACTAATATCTAGTGTATCAATATATCGAATCAACACTTGATTCGATAACCCGGCTATATCACATATAACCGAGCGATGATACAAATCGCGAGAATAGAATACAGTACCTCATACTGGTATTATTCTCGGTCCCGCACATATCTCATATGCGCTCCTATTTCGTTTCGCTTGAGCCAGGAAACCTCTGTATAGGACTCTAAAGACTCGTCAATACGCCGGCAGTAGGTGGTGATCATATCAATCACCCACAATCCACAAGCGGTCTGCTAAACGTAACGGCCCCCGGGTATTGAGCGATCAGAAGATCAATGAGCAAGCCTGCTCACACTCCTGGGAATCCAATCAGTAACACTTACCGCACAGTCCGGTCTGTTCGTCTGATATGTCGCATATCTCGCCTAGGGGTGGTAAACGTCAGACCCCAGTAGCTTGATAAGTCATACCGATGTAAGGTCCATAACAAGCATGAAACTACTGATAACACTTACCAGTAAATCAGTGCAACCCTGGCCAGGGATTTCCAGTTATGGCCAGTCGAGCATAGCGCAACATCAACCCCCAATACCGGGAGAGATGAATCCCCTCCTATCGCTCATTGCCTCCATATGAATCGGGACTGTACCCAAAAACCACCTGTTTGCATGACTCAGTAGAGTCTTGGTAGGGTGGAAATCAAAGCACAGTGGGAGACACACAAGACTCTATAACAATCTCGGGTCAACAGACTAAGCTGTACCAGTGTCACCAGAGAACTGCCATCTGACGTGAGGTATAATACCATCTGGGAGTTCTTGGCGAGTCCGTTCAGTGTACCCAGTCACTACTGAGCCCCCGCATACAATCTCTGATGTCAAACACCAATGGATATGGGATCATCCATCGCCCATCACATGGGTCGAGAAGATATACGCTAGTCTACTCTGGAATATCGATGCCCCGTCTCGATATTCCCACGACTAGGAACATTGAAGGATGTACTCATGGACTACCCAGGCCCTATTAGTATGGTCCATATCATAGTCCTGTAAGTCAAGTACACATCCTAAGGGCTTTATCAACATGAAAAAGAGAGACAGTAAGTATACATGTTATGATAAAGAGCAACTAGATAGCGTACTATCATGTCGAGCAAGAAAGTCCTACCTATATATGTCCCAGCATCCACTACAATATACATCATATGTACAGTAATGGCCTCTAGGGCATACACATAACTAACAATCTCCCACTTGCACTAGGGCCATCTGTAGCAGTGGTTGCAGTATCTTATACTCAACCATCCCATAAAAGTCTCTCTCTGGGAAAAAGCCTTTGTGAGTGGATCCGCCGTGTTGTCCTCTGATTCTACTTTCCTAACCTCGATCACCCTGGAGATCAACTATCTCCATGATCAGGTGATGCTGCCTCAGAATATGTCTAGGTCACTGATGGGACCGGGGTTCCTGGGCCAAAGCCACACTTCCATTGTCACACAATGGTAGGAACCTAGTTCATCTCATATACCAATATACACCCAAACTGCCTCTTTGGTAGTATCTTTGATAGCGATTTCACCATCCTTTATCGTCTAGTTTGCCACGGTATCTAGCTTGGAACTCTTCCAACATACCGTCCCTCCACTGAGGGTAAACACAATGCCCGTGACTGACATTCGGTCAACCTTACCACCTTGGAACCATTCCAATGATTCTTCCTAGGATCAATTGATACCTTCTCACCACTACTAGTGAGAATCCTAACATACAATTAGATCTATCTCATAGATATAAAACCTAGGATTAAGGAGGTATCACTTTGATCCTATATGGAGAATCCATGTGATAAGAAGAGATTGACCGAGCGTAGCATAGGAAACTCTTTCCCTATCACGAGTATGTCATCCACGCACAATACGAGGATCACCACCGTACTCCCTACTACCCTTTTGTATATACAAGGTTCATCTACCATTTTGATGAAGTCAAACTCTTTGACTACCACATCAAAACAGATGTTCCAACTTCGCGATGCCTGCCTTATTCTGTAAAGCAACTTGCACACGTTTCCGCTGCTCCCACTGTTTACGAAGCCCTCTGGCTGTGTACTTATAGACGTTCTCTTCTAAATCAGTATTTAGAAAAATAGTCATGACACCCAACCACGAGATATCGTAGTCATGGTATGTAGCAATGTTAAGTAGGATCCGGATGGACTTAAGCATAGCCACTGGAAAAGGTTTTATCATTATCCATGCCTGGTCGATGACGAAAACCATTAACAAGTCTAGCTTTGAAAGTCTCAACTTTTCCATCTACACTAAGTAATCTTCTCAAGATATACTTGCTCCTGATGGGGATTTAACCCTTCAGATATAGCAACCAAAGTCCATACTTTGTTGGTGTACATGGATTCTATCTCAGATCGCTAAGCATCCAGCCATTCTTACAGAGTCCCTACTCTCGATGGCCTGCTCGAAACTAGTTGGGTCATCATTTCATGATGCATTCCTCGCTCCCACTGTCATCGAGAAACCGAAGTATCTCTCAGGCGGATGAAGAACCCTACCAGATCGGCGGAGAGGCTGAGGTTCGTCTAGGACTATTGAATTCTTTGGTTCTGTCAAATCATCAGCTGTAGTTTGTATAGCTAGAAATCCTTCCAGTTCTACAGAACTGACCTTGCCTCGATCTTGTCCGGATTTTGCTTTTGACATAGGCCGGACAATCCCAAATCTTAACTTACTTAAGAGATAGGCTCTTCCCATACCATATCTCATATGGAGTGGTAGGCACTAATTTGATTGGAATCCAATTCAATAGGTATGGAGCTTCTCAAGTGCACAACCCCCAAAAGGAAATAAGTAACTCAATAATACTCATCATAGAGCACACCATATCTAATATAGTGCGATTGCTCCGCCCCAATACACCGTTGTGCTGTGGTGTATTCAGAGGAGTAACACCGAGAGAGAATCTCATTCTCCTTTAGAATAGTCCAAGAATTCCATGCACAAGTATTCTCCTCCCAGATCTCATCATATGACATAATACTTATATCTGTATTGGTTCTCTACTTCTGACTTATATTCTTTGAATTTCTCAAAAGCTTCAGACATGTGTTTCAACAGGAACATGTGTCCGAATCTTGAGAGATCATCAGTGAATGTAAGGAAGTACAAAGAACCAGTCCTGGCATATATAGACTGGGGACCTTCATACATCACTATGTATCAGTCCCAAGAGTTCACTAACATTTTCTCTGTTTCGAGTAAACATAGCTATGGTCATCTTATCTTTGAGACATGACTGGCAAGTTTCACAAGATGCAAATTCAAACTGATTTAAATATGCATCTAATATGTAACTTAAGCTAGTCGGGTCACATTGATATGACCTAGTCTACAATACCTCAAGAAGGAATCGTTCATTTCTGAACTCTTCCTCTTGTGTGTGTTTTGTACGTTAAGAACTGTGGTCTGATTTAGAATGTATATGCTTTTAGATAACGTGCCTGAACCGATCAACTCTTGATATGGGAAATGTGCAAAAAATTATCTTACAATACAAAATTATATCCTTCTTTAGTAAATAAAGAGACTGATATGATGTTGTATATCAGGTTCGGTATCTAATAACATTCGTTCAGAATCAGTGAATTCTAGTAATACAGGGTGATAACTGCCAACACTTTGGCTGTAACAATTGCACTATTTCCAACTCTTGAAATTTATCACCCGTTCTCAGTTCTCTACCTTTCTGTAGCCCATGTAACAAATTACATATTTGGGATCCTGATCCGGTATCAAATACCCAGGACGTAGAGGATACTGAGAAACAGTTCTTTGTAATGAACACACCCGAAGAAGATGCATCAGCATGTACTTTCTTCGTTTGGGCGGCACAGGAAATCTGGTATTCCCCAATTTCCTGCTATGTCTTATAACAATTATAAGTTAGAGCGGGACCAACATTTCCCAGCTCAGTATAACAAGCGGGTTCGGTCAATACATCCATATTATTATCTTGATTAAGACGTGATATGGTCGCTACCTGGAGAGAGAGAGAAGAAAACACTATGCGTGCACTCTTGCAAAATTAGATTGGTTATTTATTTTATCTAATCAGGATGGCTCCCACTTTTTTTATCAAATCTTCTTTCAAACCTTAAAAGGAAAGACTAGTCGGGATTAATTACACTCTACAAGTTCGCCAATCTTTCGGCCAGGCCAGTGCCGGTACTTTGAGGGAGGTTCCCCGTGCTTTTGCACGGACCTAAATAAAATAAACCTCGTTTTCCCAGAGGCGTAACCCCGTTGACACCTTTCTAGACACCTACTTGATCGGCTAATTGCAAAGTGCAAAACTCTTCCAGGAGTAACAATTACTCGCAGTGGGTATCGGGATCCAACTATCTCATAGAAGGTATGCAATCTCATTGCAAATTTCAACACTTGAAACTCCCGATAAAGGTTTTTACCCCTAGCACTTATGACCTTAACTATGGTCAACAAATCATAAGCCAAGCTCTACCCGTTATTTCGTGATTAATTAGACCCACCCACATGACCCTTAACTAAGGTCAACAAAGTCACATGACTGTCCTAACTAATCGTATCATATGCAGTGTAGGAAGACATCACTTAGCTACCGTACACTGTGCCTTGACTATGGTCAACAAACACAACACGAATACTAAGTACTCTACTTCCTAAAATGACGGAGGGTTGCGGATGGTTTTTAAAAAAACCTTTAACGCTTTGAACTTGATCTCGTTGCAGAATCAAATGGTTTTAAAAATGGAGTGCTTTTGAGGCTTTTACTAGTTTTGCTAAAGAGGTCACTCCCGGTGAAGGGATCTCGGCTCTTTCCTCGTCGAATAAGGTGCAGGATATTCACAATACTACTATGCAAAGTAAGGACTTAAAGAGCAGTCAAAAGACAAATCGAAGGTTATAGCATCTGCAAGTTATTGCTAAAGAGGTCACTCCCGGTGAAGGGATCTCGGCTCTTTCCTCATCGAATAAGGTGCTGGATGTTCTACAAGGAACACCGCTATGCAAAGCAACAACTAGAGCTACCTAATTTTTGAAATTCGATTCCACAACATCTTTTAGGTTTATTTTCTTTCATTAATCTCATTAATGAATGTCCTATCATTTAAGTCCACCTAAACATCACAGATAAATACAACGTACGCTTATGCCATCCGCATTCGCCTCGATGTCCCGTCATGCATCGTTAGGTTAGGTAACTAACGGCATAGCGGGGCAGGGCTAGTGCGGGTGTAAAACATAAGCAACGTCTATATAATATATCATATATACTATACACAATATCTATCTGAACATATCACATGATCACATCACAGATAACGCAGCAGAAAATAGCATATGAAATATTGGATATACTAGGACGTCCGTGTTTTATTTTGAGCCTATATAAAACACGAATTCCACGGTCGTGATGAATAGCCAATCCCACACCCCTAGACCCCTACGAGAGCGGCAAGCAACCCTACCAATTCTAGAGTTAAGAGACCCGGACTCGACTCCTCGAGATGGTCTCCTACTGGACCCTAGAACCCGGTTACTTATGCTCCCCTCCTTGGGTCTATCCTAATGCGGAAAAGTAAATAATATACAATGGTGATATCATCCTCAGCCCGGAAGTGCCCCAATAAAAGAATATTACATACAAGTTTTTACATGAATGAAAAATGAAAAACACTCATCTTACATAAAAAAAACCCCGGCTATTCAAACACGACGATCCAATATAACATATCCAGCAACACATAACATCACATATCATCAACGTAAGTAAGTATGCATACGCCGATTGTCGTCGATGTATAGCAACGATAACCGGCGATACAACTACATACTACACTTATGGTCACAAAAAAGAAAGTGTAAAACTACAACAGTTGGAATCCGCAATTTCCTTAGACATCGCATGCTTAATAATTATAAACCCCGCATTTTAGTTTCATTATCGAAAACTCTTTTCAATATCAAGTCGGGCAATTCAACAAGATTCCCGACATCCTGATCGAATGCTCGTCGCAAACTTTAGTAGAAGGCCGCACCCCCAGATGCCGTCGATGAAGTGCACTAAGGCGGAACACCGCTGCCACGAGCACCCGTTCGGATGCTTTCGGCGACGGGGTTCTCCTACAGTCACTTGGTCAGGGCTATGGGACGTGGCTGTCTATTAAGTTTACCCGGCGAGTATCCGCGTACGCTACGTGATTGCGATGGACTTTTGATCACATCAAAATCACGTGGCAACCGATCAAATGAGACTAAAGTGCTAGATTTATAACATTCAAATCAGTTATCTCATAACTATTTGTGGATTCCAAATATTGTATCACATTCCAGATAAATAGACAATGTTAAATTTTCCGATCGAATAATCAAACACCCAAGTTTTCCCAAATAGCTCAACACTTGAAATAAGTTTAAAAACATCCATTTCATGCCACAGTACCAACGGTCCAGCCGTAGAAGGGTCAAGCCAACGCCTCACATGTGGCACGCCGTACTGCCCCAAACCCTAAGGTTCAAAAGGCAGTTCAAGACGGTCACATAATCGAGTTAAGGTTTGTTGTCTTCTAGAGGGTCCATCGCGTTACTTGCACGACTTAGAACGTTCTTAAACTACGGAAAAATCCAATACTTGGAAATTTTCCAGAAGGGGAAAAAATTGAGTTATTGATATCCGGTCAAACTTTTTAACACATTCTAAAATTACCCGGAAACACACATAGACGAAGTTAAACTTTCCGATCGAATCAACGAGTCCCCAATATAACCCAGAAAACTCAACTCTTGAGTATAAATTAAAAATATCCAGAAACAACAGAAAATATAATAGGGACATTACTGTGCAAAAAGGAAGGAATGACGTCATCATATGGCCGCGGAACCGCCGCGTGAGCCATGATCGTGCCACGGTTCCGTGGCGCTTTGGGCACCAAACTTTGTCGTTTTGCACAGTTTTCCATATAATTGCCTGCTGAATTTTTTAAGCATTTTTAATTCAAAAAATATCACCTTTTCAGAAAATGTCCAGAGAAGGGTAAAAACTAGGGTTTCGGGGTTCTATCGGACTTTTGACTTCGTCTACACCTCGCCTAAAGCTCTAGCTTAGCTCTGATACCACTGTAGGGTTCCTAGGCACTCTAACAAGGTTCTACTTGGCATCAACCATGCCCGATTCAAAAAAATAGATATGCCGAACAACCCTAACCAAGATCGTATACTAGAGATTATGCGAAAACTATAAGCAAGTGAACAACTTAACACTAAGTGAAAGAGATTACAACCTTTGTAGATCCAGTCCTTCTCTTCTAAAGCTCCGTGATGACGTTCCTTCGCTGTGATCATCGTGATCCCGGACTCTAGCGATGGTTTCCTCAGAGAAATGAGCGGGCTAGGTCGTTGACTTCGAGGCCGAAGATGATCTACGTCGAGGAGACGCAAACTCAAGCTCCATCTTCACTAGGTCAAAAACTTTGTGAAGAGAACATCCTAAACTAAATGGCAAGTAGTAGAGGATGATGAAATAGGAAGTGGGTTCACTTTGGATTTGGATTTCTCACCCGAATTCTTCACTTGAAAATTTCTAGCAAGCTTTTCTTGAAATGAAGAAGAAGAAGAAGAAGAAGAAGAAGAAAAGATAATGAATAATGAATAATAAAAATGAATAATCAAGTGAAGTCTATCATAATGCAACCATGGGTGAGTTAACCTTTGTAGAGACTAAACCATAGTTAATTATAATGGTTTGGTTAATGAATATCTTAATCAAGACAAAATGAGTGGACTTTGTCAAAGTTGCTACAAGCTTCATGAAGCTTCAAGCCATGACAAAAGAAGCCACCATTTTGAATAATTAAGATAAATAAAAACCTAAATTATAATTAATATGGTGTATGTCACACACCCACCCATGTTTGCATGTATCATCAATCATGATGCAAACTAGTGCAAAAACATATATCACATATGCAACTTGTGCACATCAAGTGAGAAAGTCAATCTTAAGTGAACCAATACTAGTTAATGTAAAGTAATATATCAAATATATAATTATACATTAAATCATTAAATCAACACTTGATTTAACGATCCGGTCATATCACATATAACCGACTAATATCTAGTGTATCAATATATCTCAACACTTGATTCGGTAACCCGGCTATATCACATATAACCGAGCGATGATACAAATCGCGAGAATAGAATACAGTATCTCATACTGGTATTATTTTCGGTCCCGCACATATCTTATATGCGCTCCTATTTCGTTTCGCTTGAGCCAGGAAAGCTCTGTGTAGGACTCTAAAGACTCGTCAATACGCCGGCAGTAGGTGGTGATCATATTAATCACCCACAAGCGGCAAGCAGTCTGCTAAACGTAACGGCCACCCGGGTTTTGAGCGATTAGAAGATCAACGAGCAAGCCTGCTCACACTCTTGGGAATCCAATCAGTAACACTTACCGCACAGTCCGGTCTGTTCGTCTGATATATCGCATATCTCGCCTAGGGGTGGTAAACGTCTGACCCCAGTAGCTTGATAAGTTATGCCGATGTAAGGTCCATTCAAGCATGAAACTACTGATAAAACTTACCAGTAAATCAGTGCAACCCTGGCCAGGGATTTCCAGTTATGGCCAGTCGAGCATAGCGCAACATCAACCCCCAATACCGGGAGAGACGAATCCCCTCCTATCGCTCATTACCTCCATGTGAATCGGGACTGTACCCAAAAACCACCTGTTTGCACGACTCAGTAGAGCCGTGGTAGGGTAAAAATCAAAGCACAGTGGGAGACACACAAGACTCTTTGACGATCTTGGGTCAACAGATTATGCTGTACCAGTATCACCAGAGAACTGCCATCTGACGTGAGGTATAATACCATTTGGGAGTTCTCGGCGAGTACGTTCAGGGTACCCAGTCACCACTGAGCACCCTCATACCATTTCTGATGTCAAACACCAATGGATATGGGATCATCCATCGCCCATCACATGGGTCGAGAAGATATACGCTAGTCTACTCTGGAATATCGATGTCCCGTCTCGATATTCCCACGACTAGGAACATTGAAGGATGTACTCATGGACTACCCAGGCCCCACTAGTATGATCCACATCATAGTCCTGTAAGTCGAGTACACATCCTAAGGGCTTTATCAACATGTAACAGAGAGACAGTAAGTATACATGTTAAGATAAAGAGCAACCAGATAGCGTACTGTCAAGTCGAGCAAGAAAGTCCTACCTATATATGTCCCAGCATCCACTACAATATACATCATATGTACAATAATGCACTTTAGGGCATACATATAACTAACCCCAAACACGGACCCCAATCCTCAGATTTTGGCCGATCCCTAGCCTGGGATTTCCGGCGTCGTCGGCCCTGTGTAGGCTTATGGGGTTGGTGTTTTGGGTGTTGCTCTGGTCTCTGGGAAGTTGGTTCAGTGGTGTTGTTTATTTGGCCCATTTTGGATATAGTTTTATCAGCTTTTTGGGCTATACGGGGTTTTTTTCGGAGTCTATATTTCTAACATTGTTTAAGATTTTTAGTGCATTACATTACTATCTGTGACCATGAATGTAATTCGATCGGTAAATCTTGTCTTATTGCTATAGCTCTTTTAGACGGGTTTGCGAACGTGACATTCACGCTGATGTTCTGTGTTGTGCTGTGATGTTGCGGATTTGTCATGGTGGATAGCTTGCGTGCAATGGTAGTGCAGTTTGGATATATTTGTACATTTGATATCACGGGGTGAGCGTCCGACTTGTGGACTACCGTCACTGCCAGTTTGTATATTATTCTTTTGGGGAACGACCGGGTTGAGGTCGATGTACTCGTTGTACATATTTTCTTTTCTATAGTAGGATTACCCCGTGGTGGAGTGCACGGATAGCCGGGTTCTTGAGGGCAACGGGTCCGCATCTCATGGCTTTGAGAGGAAGAGGACCTCACTTTAGAATTGGCGGGCTATTCACCGCACTCGTAGGGGGTATAGGTTGACCCAAGGAGGGGTGCTCAAGTTACAAGATTCCATGAAGTGCTGGGTGGTCCATTCACGATGCTGAAGGGGGATGCCTTGCTTCTTGTTTTGGCAAGTAACTTGCCGCACTTGTAGGGGTCTAGGTTTTCATTGCACAGGCTATCCACACGACCCGGGGAACGTCGGGTTTCATTTGCGGCTCTATGAAACCCGGGGATCCCAGCTTATCTGTATTGTTCTGTGATGCTTATTACTTTTCTGTAATGTTGCATTTCATCACGCCTGGAGCGATTATTGTGTGTGTGTGTGTGTGTGTGTGTGTGTATAGACACACACACACATACACACTAGTAGATGTTGTATATGTTTTACACCCGCGCTAGACCTGTCCCTGCTCTGTCGTTAGTTAAGTAACCTAACGGGTGATGACGGGATCCAGTGACGAATACGGATGGCATATACGTATATTTTATTTTCGTTCTTTTCTAGTGTGATTAATTGACGGGACTGCATTTATTTAGATCAATGCAAAGAAAACAGACCTATACAAATGTTGTTGGAACATTTTTCAAAAAGCTGTTATTACAAGGACGTTTTCATTTGTTTTGCACAGTGGTATTCGGTTATGAATATCCAGCACCTCATTCGACGAGGCAAGGGCCGAGATCCCTTCATAGGGAGTGACCCCTTGGACAGAGGTTTGTGTCAGGGTAATAACTTCACTATAGTCGATTACTTTTTGCTTTGCATCGCGGTATTCAGTTTGGAATATCCTGCACCTCATTCTACGGGGAAAGAGCCGAGATCCCTTCACCGGGAGTGACCTCTTTAGCAAAGGTTTTCGCCACTATATATTTATAAAAGCTATCCGGTTCCTTCAAAGATATCAAGTTCATTACGTTAAAGGTTTTTCGCCAAAAACCATTCGTAGCCCTCCGTCATTTCAGACGGGTAGCACTTAGTATTCATGCTATGTATGTTGGCCTTCGTCAAGGTATAGTGTATGATAGCTATTTGTTACTTTTCTGTTGCATAGATAAATGCGTTGGTTTGGGATAGTCGTACTACCATTTTGGCCTTCGTCAAGGGTATGTGTAAGTCGATGTACAACACCCCACGACTTGCGGGGAGGCGGAATAATGAAAAACGATCTTGTTTTAGGCGTAAACATCGACTAACCGAGAATCTTTGCTTAAACAATAACTAACAAGAAACCATAGAAGTTCTAAACTACTATGTGAAGTGATTATACCTAATGAACCGAGTCCTTCATCTTTTCGTTTGGTACCTCCTCCTCGGCCTTCTCCAAGTAGTAGACGATCCACCCGAGAGCTATACTTCAAGCTTCACCTCAAACTAGAGGTAACTAGGTTTCTTAAAGTGCTAATCTAAGTAACCTAGGTGATATAGAGAAGGGTTATGGATTAAGTAGTCTAATCTAATCCTTGATCTCAACACATGAGAGGGGAGGATTAGGGTTTGAAGAGAGAGAGCTTGAGGAGAGAGAAGGTGAGCATGAGAATGAGATGAGATAATGATCTATCATAATATATCAAGCATTATCATTTATCCAATAAAAGAAAATAAAGGATTTACAACCATGCTTCATAAATATCTAAGGGTGATTCATCTCCATGAGTCATTAAGCATTTATGATGCATTAATGACATGGATGAATCACTCATATGACTCACTAATCTCATTTAATGCATATGCCACCTTAACCACCAAGTCACCATCTTCTAGAAGATTCTCGTGAAATTACGAGAACGCCCCTCCTATCCGTGAAAACACGGAAAAACTTTAGACTTTATAAATCCAATAACCGGATACTAGAAACTGGCTTAAACCAAAGCCGACTAGTAAAAACTGTCCGAAAGTCGTACTTGCGTAAACGCACGTATGCGTCCGAACCCTTGTCGTAAAACCATACGACCTCTATATCGTTTCGCCTGGAATAGGGAAACTCTCTGTGTGGGACTCTAGAGACTCGACTACTACAGTGGCAGTGGGTTTAACCACAGACCGCAAGCGACACTAGCTGTACGTAACGGTCCCCAGGTAGATGTCGATAAGAAGGCCGATGAGGAAACCCATCCGAACTCCTACTGAGTCTGATGTGACAATCTCCGTACAGTCCGGTCTGTTCGTCTAAGACTATCGCATATCGGGCCTAGGGGCGTGAAGCGTCAGTCCCCTAATAGTGGTATAAGTCGTGTCGGAGTGAAGCCCATTACACCCTGAGAAACTACTGGAACCTACCAGTAAATCTCGCTTGCCCTGGCCAGGGACTTTATGTAATGGCTCTCTGACACAGCGCGATATCAACTCCCAATACCGGGAGAGACGAATCCTGTCTAACCGCCACTGCCTCCAAGTGCTCGGGACTGCACCCAACTGCTACCTGTTTGCACGACTCCTTTGAGCCGTGGTAGGGTAGCAATCTAAGAACAGTGGGACACACTCGAGGCGAAGTAGCAGTGTCAAGTCTGCGGACTATGCTGTACTCATGTCACCTGGGAACTGTTAACTGGCGACTGGTATAAAACCCAACCAACAGTTCCCTGCAAGTCCTGTCCAGTGTACCCGTAACCCAACGAGCACCTGTATACTATCTCCAGTACGACGTACCGACGGCTATGGGACAGACCATCTCCCCAACTGGGATGAGAAGTGTACACACTAGTCTACTCCGGAGTATCGATGCCCTGTTTCGATAATCCTACGACTAGGGACCTGAATAAGGATGTGCTTGTAGACTACCCAGCCCCCACTAGTGTGACTGCCATCACAACGCTGATAGTCAAGCAAGATCCTAAGAGCTCTATCAATACGTATACTCACATATTAAGATAGAAAAACCAAGTAGCATACTACCATGTTTAGCAAGACTGTTATATACATGTGAATATCCCAAGCTTCCATTAAGTAATATACAAACTAGTACGATACAATAATGGCCCCTAGGGCATATACACTAACAATCTCCCACTTGCACTAGGTCCATGTACTGGCGTATCGAAGACCGATGATCTCGAGTAGCCTCTCGAACTGAATCTGAGGTAGGGCCTTCGTGAATGGATCAGCAATGTTCTCTTCAGTAGCAACTCTCTGAACCTCGATCTCCCGATGATCAATGATCTCCCTGATCAGGTGATACCGCCTTAAGATGTGTCTGGACTTCTGATGGGACCTTGGTTCCTTCGCTAAAGCTATATCTCCGTTGTTGTCGCAATATAGAGGTATTGGATCAACAAAGGTAGGAACCACCTGAAGTTCTGTTAGGAACTTCTTCATCCAGACCGCTTCTTTTGCGCATCGCAAGCAGCTATATACTCCGCTTCCATCGTCGAGTCAGCAACGGTGTCCTGCTTGGAGCTCTTCCAGCACACCGCCCCTCCATTGAGGGTAAAGACATAACCTGACATGGACTTGGAATCGTCCTTATCACTCTGGAAGCCGGAATCAGCATAGGCCTCCATCCTGAGGTCTTTTTCGCCGTAAATTAAGAACATCTCCTTAGTCCTCCTCAGGTACTTGAGAATGTTCTTTACTGCTATCCAGTGCTTCTCCCCTGGGTCTGACTGATACCGGCTTACCACGCTCAGTGTGTAAGCTACATCTGGTCTGGTGCACAACATCTCATACGTTATAGAGCCTACCGCAGAAGCGTAGGGTATAATAGACATGCGTTCCCTTTCCAAATCAGTCTTGGGAGACATCTCTTTGGATAGGGTGATTCCGAGACAAGCCGGTAGATTACCGCGCTTAGAATCTTCCATACTGAATCTTTTCAGTATAGTGTCGATATACCTGGACTGCGAAAGTACCAACATCCTCTTGGATCTATCACGATAGATCCGGATCCCCAGAATGTAAGAGGCATCACCCAGGTCTTTCATGGAGAACCTGTGTGACAAGAATCCTTTGACAGATTGTAGCATAGGAATGTTATTTCCTATCAATAGAATGTCATCCACGTACAAGACGAGGAATACGACACTTCTGGCTACAACTTTACTATATATACATGGTTCATCTGGATTTTTGATAAAGTCATATTCTTTGACTGCCTCATCAAAACAGATGTTCCAACTCCGCGATTCTTGCTTTAGTCCATAAATGGACTTAAGCAACTTACATACTTTCCCGCTGCTCCTACTCTGATTGAAACCCTCTGGCTGATCCATATAGACGCACTCTTCTAAATTACCATTCAAAAAAGCCGTCTTTACGTCCATCTGCCAGATTTCATAATCATGGAAGGTAGCAATAGCAAGAAGGACCCGAATGGATTTGAGCATAGCCACTGGAGAAAAAGTTTCGTCATAGTCCAAACCAAGTCTTTGACGAAAACCCTTTGCAACAAGTCTAGCCTCATAGGTTTCCACATGTCCATCTACACCAATCTTTTTCTTGAAGATCCATTTGCATCCTATGGGGTTTACCCCATCTGGAGCAAAGTCCAAAGTCCATACTTTGTTGGTGTACACGGACTCCATTTCGGTCCGCATTGCATCTAGCCATCGTACCGAGTCGCCGCTCTGGATAGCCTGCTGGAAGCTAGTAGGTTCATCATCAACGATGATGCAATCCTCTCTATCCCCATCTATGAGAAAACCGTAGTATCTCTCAGGCGGATGAGACGGCCTACTAATTCTGCGGAGGGGTGCGGGAAAGTCCTATTTTTCTTGAACTACTTGTTCTACCAAACTTTCAGTAGTAGTTTGTGGTTCTGGAATTTCTTCCAGTTCTATTTCGCTCCCACTTGTTTCCTTTTCTAAAAACTGATGTTCTAGAAAATGGGCATTACGAGAAACAAATACCTTTTGTTCCTCTATGTAATAGAATAGATATCCCCTGGAGTTCTTTGGATATCCTACAAACTTACACTTTACTGATCGTGCCTCGAGCTTGTCCACATGCTGCTTTTTAACAAAAGCTGGACATCCCCAAATCTTTATATACTGAAGATGGGGTTTCTTCCCACTCCACATCTGATATGGAGTGGTAGGCACAGTCTTGGTAGGAACCATGTTCAAAAGATATGCCGCTGATTCTAGCGCATAACCCCAGAAAGATCGCGGTAACTCAGCATTACTCATCATGGATCGTACCATATCCAAAAGGGTTCGATTCCGTCTTTCCAATACACCGTTATGCTGTGGAGTGTATGGAGGAGTAAGCTGAGAGAGAATTCCTTTCTCTTTTAGGTAACCTAGGAACTCGGCACTCAATTGTTCACCACCTCGATCAGATCTTAGTGTCTTGATACTTTTGCCGGTTTGGTTTTCTACTTCATTCTTATACTCTTGGAATTTCTCAAAAGCCTCGGATTTATGTTTCATCAGATAAATGAATCCGTACCTTGAGTAATCATCCGTGAAAGTAATGAAGTAGGAAAAACCACCTCTTGCATGTGTAGACATTGGACCACATACATCGCTGTGTATGAGTCCTAAGAGCTCGCTCGCTCTTACTCCATGTCCAGTAAATGGAGTCTTTGTCATCTTTCCTTTGAGACAAGATTGACAAGTGGCATAAGTTTGATATTCGAACGAGTCCAAATATCCTTCTCTATGTAACTTAGTCAACCTTCTCTCATTGATGTGACCCAGTCTACAATGCCATAAGAAAGCTTTATTTAAATCTGGAGACTTACTTTTTAGTGTGTTCTGGACATTGAAAATCTGGAGTTGGTTTAAAACATATATACCGTTATTTAGTGTACCGGACCCAATCAAACCATGATTAAGGTGGATGTTAACAACATCACTTACAAACGTGAAATCATAACCTTTATTTGATAACAAAGAAACTGATATGATATTACACGTTAAGCTAGGTACATAAAAACAGTTATGTAAAACCAAAATGTGTCCACTTTTCAATCCCAGGTGATAATCCCCGAAGAACACAGCTCCCACGCTAGCTCCGTTAGCAACCTTTAGGGTCATATCACCTTCCTTCAGCACTCTACGGTTTCTCAGGGCCTGCAATGAATTGCATATATGAGATCCTGATCTGGTATCCAATACCCAGGAAGTAGAGTTGATTGACAGACAATTCTCAATTACAAACACACTTGAAGTCGAAGCCACAGCTTGCTTCGGTCCTTGGTTCTTGGTGTTCCACGCCTTGCAATCTTTCTTCCAGTGCCCTTTCCTGTGACAATGGAAGCACTCATCCTGGGCCACTACCGGCACTGCAATCTTTTTCTTTCCCTTTGTTCCCACCTTACTAACACCTCCTCTAGGTCTGGTAGCGGCCTTCTTCTTCCTTCCTTTGGCCCTATCCTTGGACTCGGAAGAAGAAGCACCGCTAACAAACATAGCGGGTGTTTCCCTTGCCTTCTGCAAGGTGCCCTCTGCACTCCTCAACATGTTAAGGAGTTCCGGAAGTTCAACTTCTTTTCTTTGAATGTTGAAATTCAGAATAAACTGGGCGTAGGTGGGAGGAAGGGACTAGAGAATAAGGTCTGTATAGAGCTCATTATCCAAAGACGTCCCAAGGTCTGCGAGCTCTTCTATATAGCCTATCATCTTTAGGACATGTTCTCCTACCGATGATCCGACGGCCAACCTCGCTCGAAACAAGTTCTTTGAGGTCTCGTATCTTGCTATATGAGATTGCTCCCTATACAGATCTTTTGTATGGAGAAATATGGATTCAAGATCCATATCCTCGTGCCTCCTCTGATGTTCATTGTTCATCGAGGCAAGCATGATGCACTTGGCCTTCGCGCAATCTATCTCCCAGGTTTTATGGATTTCCTTATCCGCATTACTGGATTTGGGACCAGGGACAGCAGGTGCCTTAGCGGTGAGGACGTACCCCAATTTGTCATAGGTCAAAGCCATTTTGACATTCCGCAGCCAATCTTTATAGTTTGGCCCTGTCAGTATATTTTTATCTAAAAGTAACTTAAGTCCAGTCATTTTCAGGGTCGCTGCAATTAGGAGAGAGAGAAGAAAACTCTTTAGCATGATGCTCTTGCAAGTTTAGAGTGGTTTTTAGTTTATCTAAACTGGATGGCTCCCACTGTTTCTCGAATCCTTCCCGAAACCATAAAAGAAGAATTAGCCAGGACTATTCTCACCGTACAATACTTGCTTAACCGTTCAGCCAGGCTAGTGTCGATACTTCGAGGGAGGTTTTCCAACGCTTTCGCGAAGTTCCTTAAGTAAATAACCTCTTTTCTCTGGGGGCATAACCCCGCTGACACCTTTCTTGACACCTACTTGGTTTATAGCATTGATCGTTAAGTGACGAATCTCCTGATGAGTAGCATATACTCACAGTAGGATCGGGATCCAAATATTATCGTATGATAATTTTGAAGGAATCCTACCAACATTCATCAAACTCCAAATGGTATACATCTCTTTGCAAGTTTCAGTTTCTTTAAAAATTCCCGATATATATTTTTGCCCCATGCTCTTATGACCTTGGCGTTAGGTCAAAATGTCATAAGTCACATATCAAGTTCTACCCATCATTATCTTGTTAATTTGAACCCATCCGTATATATCCTTGACCTTCGGCCAAAATGATAATACGACTGTCCTAAACTAACTCATCTATCTATGCAACAAATGAATACTCAGCAGCAACCAAACACTATGCCTTGGCGTTAGGTCAAAATACATAGCTTGAATACTACTGAATACCCAAATGAAATGACGGAGGGCTACGAATGGTTTTGGCAAAACCGTGAACGTAGTGAACTTAATATGACCGAAGAAACCTGATTGCTTTTAAAAGGAGTGGTTAAAGCTCCACAATTTAAAAATATCATCTGTTTTAAAATAACCGAGTGGTTTCTTTTAAATTGTTCCAACGATTTATCTTTTTGGTTTATTTTCTTTGCATTATAAATAATGCGTCCCATCATTAACCTATCATTGCAGAAAACAACGAAAATACAACGTCATCTTATGCCATTCGCATTCGCCACTGGGTCCCGTCATCAACCGTTAGGTTACTTAACTAACGACAGAGCGGGGGCTGGGCTAGCGCGGGTATAAAACATAAGTGACGTCTAAATAGCTATCATATATAGATATTGTACATTCGTCAGACGGAATAATAGGCATTCCAGATCTCAGATGAACAATATTGGATACACAAGCAATCCGTGTTTATTTTGAGCCTGCAACAAAAGACGGATTACACAGTTGTGATGAATAGCCTTTACCCCACCCTAGACCCCTACGGGTACGGCAAACTACTCGCCAAGTACCCGAAGTGAAGCGGTCTCCCTCAACAAAGTGAGTAGGCCACTAAACACTTCAAAGTACCCGGTAGTTTGTGCACCCCACCTTGGGTCTGTCCTAGGAGCAAAAACAGTAAAATGAAATAATACAACGGTGGCTACAACCGCAACCTGGATGTGCCCCACAAAAATAATATTACAACAAATTACAATTACATTGAATGAATTAAAATAATAATCCATCACAAAACCCCGGCTAATCATCACAACAGTCCAATACAGTTCACATTCACAAGCAGTTAAAACCATTACAGAAATGTCCAACCCCCTCCCAACCGACATACTAGCAGTTAGGGAAGGTTTACGAACACATTATACAATCACAGATATAATCATATTAGCAAACATCGTAAATTACGATCGAGCAAAACATTTTAGATTCTACTGCAAAACTTTTATGTGCACCTGAGATCTTAGCAGAAAATAAAATATCCAGAAATATCACTGTTAACACACAGGGGTTACTGAAGAAATTTGGGCCGACTCGGGCCTAACTCGGCCGCGGATCCGCGGTGGATCGTATGGATCTGCCGCGGTTCCGCGGTGAGTTAGCCGAGTTAGCAGTCCAAATTTCTGCAGTAGCCCTATAATTCCTTGCTTGTTATTCTGTAGGTCCCTGAAAAAATTTTAGGGCCTGTTTTAAATTCGACAGAAACTGTGTTAAATCGATGATTTTTCCGGTTCTTTTTGCGTTCGAAATTCTTACGACTTTGCTAATGAGTTAATTATTGTTTAGCGAGGCTCTGATACCACTGTAAGTCGATGTACAACACCCCACGACTTACGGGGAGGCGGAATAATGAAAAACGATCTTGTTTTAGGTGTAAACATCGACTAACCGAGAATCTTTGCTTAAACAATAACTAACAAGAAACCATAGAAGTTCTAAACTACTATGTGAAGTGATTATACCTAATGAACCGTGTCCTTCATCTTTTCGTTTGGTACCTCCTCCTCGGCCTTCTCTAAGTAGTAGACGATCCACCCGAGAGCTATACTTCAAGCTTCACCTCAAACTAGAGGTAACTAGGTTTCTTAAAGTGCTAATCTAAGTAACCTAGGTGATATAGAGAAGGGTTATGGATTAAGTAGTCTAATCTAATCCTTGATCTCAACACATGAGAGGGGAGGATTAGGGTTTGAAGAGAGAGTGCTTGAGGAGAGAGAAGGTGAGCATGAGAATGAGATGAGATAATGATCTATCATAATATATCAAGCATTATCATTTATCCAATAAAAGAAAATAAAGGATTTACAACCATGCATCATAAATATCAAAGGGTGATTCATCTCCATGAGTCATTAAGCATTTATGATGCATTAATGACATGGATGAATCAATCATATGACTCACTAATCTTATTTAATGCATATGCCACCTTAACCACCAAGTCACCATCTTCTAGAAGATTCTCGTGAAATTACGAGAACGCCCCTCCTATCCGTGAAAACACGGAAAAACTTTAGACTTTATAAATCCAATAACCGGATACTAGAAACTGGCTTAAACCAAAGCCGACTAGTAAAAACTGTCCGAAAGTCGTACGTGCGTAAACGCACGTATGCGTCCGAACCCTTGTCGTAAAACCATACGACCTCTATATCGTTTCGCCTGGAATAGGGAAACTCTCTGTGTGGGACTCTAGAGACTCGACTACTACAGTGGCAGTGGGTTTAACCACAGACCGCAAGCAATACTAGCTGTACGTAACGGTCCCCAGGTAGATGTCGATAAGAAGGCCGATGAGGAAACCCATCCGAACTCCTACTGAGTCTGATGTGACAATCTCCGTACAGTCCGGTCTGTTCGTCTAAGACTATCGCATATCGGGCCTAGGGGCGTGAAGCGTCAGTCCCCTAATAGCGGTATAAGTCGTGTCGGAGTGAAGCCCATTACACCCTGAGAAACTACTGGAACCTACCAGTAAATCTCGCTTGCCCTGGCCAGGGACTTTATGTAATGGCTCTCTGACACAGCGCGATATCAACTCCCAATACCGGGAGAGACGAATCCTGTCTAAACGCCACTGCCTCCAAGTGCTCGGGACTGCACCCAACTGCTACCTGTTTGCACGACTCCTTTGAGCCGTGGTAGGGTAGCAATCTAAGAACAGTGGGACACACTCGAGGCGAAGTAGCAGTGTCAAGTCTGCGGACTATGCTGTACTCATGTCACCTGGAAACTGTTAACTGGCGACTGGTATAAAACCCAACCAACAGTTCCCTGCAAGTCCTGTCCGGTGTACCCGTAACCCAACGAGCACCTGTATACTATCTCCAGTACGACGTACCGACGGCTATGGGACAGACCATCTCCCCAACTGGGATGAGAAGCGTACACACTAGTCTACTCCGGAGTATCGATGCCCTGTCTCGATAATCCTACGACTAGGGACCTGAATAAGGATGTGCTTGTAGACTACCCAGCCCCCACTAGTGTGACTGCCATCACAACGCTGGTAGTCAAGCAAGATCCTAAGAGCTCTATCAATACGTATACTCACATATTAAGATAGAAAAACCAAGTAGCATACTACCATATTTAGCAAGACTGTTATATACATGTGAATATCCCAAGCTTCCATTAAGTAATATACAAACTAGTATGATACAATAATGGCCCCTAGGGCATATACACTAACAGTATGTACGGGCGGGTTCAAATTAACATGGATAATGACGGGTAGAACTTGACATGTGACTTATGATATGTTGGAATTCATCAAGGTCATAAGAGCATAGGGTAAATATCACATCGGGAGTTTCCAAAGAAACTGAAACTTGCCAGGCATGCGCCTACCTTCTGGAGTGTGATAATGTGAGTGGATTCCATCACGTTATGATGCGATGATAGTTGGATCCCGATTCTCACTGATGAGTTTGTTTACTCCTCGGGTGATCCCGATTAATTCTTCTTTCTGGTCGGAGGAGAATTTGAGGAAACAGTGGGAGGTTTCCTGATTAGATAAAGTGATAACCATTCTGATCTAGGTTAGAGTGCACGCAGAGTGTTTCTTTTCTCTCTCCCTTTGGCAGCGACCATGACCCGATCCTAGACTATGACTCAGTAACCAAGTTAACCGAACTTTCTTAAAACACTGGCTTTTGGATTGTCTGAGTTTGTATACATCATTGCCATTCCTTCTTTTACCCTTTGCATTTCTCCAGAACACCTCGTATTACTACGAACGTCCCCTTCCATTGGATAAATCCATTGTATGGTTATATACGAACTCGAAGGAACTTGTTCCAGATTTGAGGATGGATTCTGGTTCTGGAGAGATTGAATAAGACTATTCGGTTGTCTTTTTCTTTTACCTTCTCTTAGGTTGGGAGGCCTCCTTGGATTAGGAGAAGGTACATCTATTATGCTTATTGGATAGTCTTCTTCCAAATCATTGGCATGCGCCGAAAGGTAGGGAATGAAGAAAACCAATTAGCCTAAGTGTGGTGTACAGAAAGTAATAAGTAAAGACGAATAAAGGGATTAGAAAGAGGGGAAAGTAATTTGTGAATGCTATTCACGACCAAACCAAGTATTTCATCGCCGTTCCTATTTCACCTTTTATTTCTCCAGAACACCACGTATCACTACGAAGATACACAATTATTTGGATAATCCATCGTATGGTTATATATGAACTCGATGGAACTTGTTCCATTTCGGGGATGGATTCTGGTTCAGGAGAAATAGAATAAGGTTTATTCAGTTGTCTTTTATCATCACCTTCTTTCAGGTTACGAGTGCTCCTAAGATTAGGAGAGTACACCTATTATGCTTATTGGATAGTCTTGTTCCAAACCATAGGCTAGTGCCGAACGGTAGAGAAGGAAGAAAACCATTAAGCCTAACGATGGTGTATAGAAGGTAATGACTAAGGACAAATAAATGGATTTGGAGAGATGTCAAAGGAAATATACGGTTACACTCATGAATCTGGATAATGGAAGAGGCATTACTAGGAATACTCGGATACCCCTTCGAAACATATTCATGTTTCAATTTCACTGTGTATTGTTAATAGAAAATTGATTTCCCAATCAGTCCTTCCTCCAGGGTATGTGTTTACCAGGTATCATTCTCACATCTGTATGGTCTTACAGATGATGAGTGGGAGTAAGTTATTGGGAATTAGATGATCATCCTTATTATATCGGAATTCGTTGTAATTGGTGATATTTGAGGAAATCGCCTGGGTACAGTTTTCAACCTACTACGCACATGGTTTGAGTTATTAAACTCAGGGGACTTATACAAAGTATTGTATGTTGTCCAGTGTCCATTAGGACAAAGAGGATGGTCCTCATACTGTATTCTGTTTAATTGTGACTTCTCAAGTTTTAGACAAGTGTTTCGTTGAAATACAAGGTCTAAGTTTGAGAAGTTATAGGTACACGAATAAAGTAGAGAACCAGGTGTAGCAAGTATCGGGATTCTTCAAGGTGATCGAAGATGTAGATACTTGTGTATGGTATTCAGTTGATAGTAATGTTTTAGAGAACTTGCTTCTCTTTCGGGTTACTCATAAATGGATAAACTCCTAAGTTGAGTAATGCTGATCTGCCTCTCTCCATTTAGTTGACATGCACTGGAAACAGCTGCATGATTTGAATCTGGTTCCAATTAAATCAGTGCCTTTATTTCTATATTGTATATAGAATGGATCATATCTTAACGATGTTAAGGTATATGGAGTTGTCCGGCTTATGCTTAAAACCAGACCCTGGATAACTCAAGGCACGTTTTTGTAATGGCAGTTTGTGGGTTAACCCGGGTTTTGACGTGAGTTGAATTTCTACCGTCTGGAAGATCAATAGTTGTTCTTGACTCGCCACAGTTTTAGTAAAATGGATTTTTTCAGAAAACAGTAGTGGGAGTATGGTAGAACTGGAAGAGATTTCAGAACCGCAAACGATTACGGAAAATTTAATAGGACCAAAAGATTCAATCAGGCTTGACATTCCATTAGCCACTCCGTAGATATAGTGGGTAACCTCAGGCACCCGAGAGGTACTCCGGTAGCCTCAAGGACGGTGACAGGGAGGTTCTTATTTACCCAGACTTGCCATTACTGCTGTTTCAGACTATGAGAGCCGGCAGGAGGATAAGTATAGCATCGTTCTAAACTTGTTTTAGAAGTGCACGTGTATATTATTCTGCCAAAGGGTTGTCGTAGTCAGTGGGAGCAGCAGAAGCATAGTGGAAAAGAAGCTTGTGTCTAGTTATAGACTAAAGCAGATATAGCGGAGATAGATCATCTATTTTTGATGTGACAGTCATGGGCTTTGACTTCATCAGAATAGAGGATGGATCTGTTAAGAAAGTTGTAGGGTGTGATGTCCTGGTATTTGGATGACATACACAGAGTAGGAAGTAAAATTCCTATATTACGATCGGTTATACTATGGTTGTCATACAGAGTTTTCTCCACATAGGATATAGATATTGTATCAGACATTCTGGTTACTAGATCTATGGTTTTAGATCTAGATTTGGGTAGTTTCCTAATCTGGGTACTTAGACTGCATTCTAAAGGTATTTAGAATGATGACTCCTAACATAGTGGTGTGTACCAGCAGGTGATGGAGTCACCCTATCTAAAGGTGTCTTACAGACTAAAGGGGAGAGAGATATGAATGATTGGCAGATCACTTGCTTAAGCAATTGAGTTAATCATGAGATATCAAGTACCACACCAGGTGTTGTTTTTGCACTAGATGCAATAAGTTAATATTGGTCCAATCCTGGAGAAACGTTCGGTGGCAGTTTTGGAACATAAGTGGATGTTCTAGGGATTTGATAACGGTAGCCTCCTTCGGGAGACATATATCATTCCAGGCTTTCAAGGTGACCTGGATGACAAAGTGACTGTCAGAGTTATAGTTTTCCCTCTGACGAGGGGCAGTAGTTTGGACAGGTGGTCCAAGCGGATACTGAGGGAGGTGTGGCGCAGGATACTGATTAGGTTCAGTTTACAATACAGTCTAAAATGTTTGGATTTGGAGTTCATTCATGAACTAGGTCCCATCAGATATCCAAACATATTCTAAGACAGGTATTACTCATTTCGGGAGATGGTTTCTCCGCGAACTTGAGATATAGAGAGACATAGAAAGAAATATCAGAGCGGATCCACTCACTTAGGCTATTTCTTGAACACAATAGTTTTACAAACGAGCTTTGTGACACTGATTAGTAGAGGAGTTGGGTGTTCGGTATCACACGGGCTATGAGTATGCGACATCACAATAATCAGCCTTAAGTGCACATAGGAGATTGTTGGATATAGTGCCATCAAAGTCAATTATTGGATCGCAGGCACGTTATTGCAATGATTGAGGGAGGACCTATACCGGTAGGACAGTCTTACTCGAGATGATAGTATGCTATCTGGTTATCTTTATTAAACGTGTACTGCTTTAGTTGACATGATATATCACTATTGCACGTTGATAGAGCACATAGGATTCTTGCTTGACTACCAACAGTATGATGGCGATCATATATGTGGGAGTTGGGTATTCTATAAGCACATCCTTAAAAGTGGTCCCTAGTCGCGAGAGTTTCGAGATAGGGCATCGATACTCCAGAGTAGACTAGTGTATACAGTCGAGACCCAGACAAGGGGCGGTGGCCGGTCTCATAAGCCATTGGTGTCAGTTGGTTCACCTAAGATGTATACAGGTGCTCATTAGGTTATGAGTACACCGGACATGACTCGCCGGGAACATGCTAGCTGGTTTTTAAAACCTATCGTCAGATAGCAATTCCCAGGTGACATGTGTACAGGTTAGTCTATCGACCTGAGATCGTCATTTTTCTCATGTGAGTTCCCACTGTGCTTTGATTATTACCCTACCATGGCTCAAAGGAGTCATGCAAACAGGTTTTAGTTGGGTACAGTCCCGAGCCACATGGAGGCAGCGAGCAGATCGACAGGGGATTTGTCTCTCCCAGCGTTGGGGGTGAGATGGCGCTGTGTTTAGGAGAGCCATTACACAAAGTCCATGGCCATGGCAAGAGAGATTTACTGGTACGTATTCCAGTAGTATCTTAGGGTGTTCTGGGCTACACTCCGACACGACTTATACCGCTATTAGGGGTCTGACGTTTAGCAGCTCCCTAGGCCCGATATGCGATGCTCATAGACGAACGGACCGGACTATACGGATATTGTCACACATAGGCTCGGTAGGGTTCCAGGATGAGTTTGCTCATCGGTTTCCCTTTCGCTCAGTACATGGGCAGCCGTTACGTACAGCTAGTACCATTGACGGCTTGTGGTTAAACCCACTGGCAGAGTATTGACGAGTCTTTAGAGTCACCCATAGAAAGTTTCCCAGTTCGTACGAAACGTTGTAGAGGCCATATGGTTTTATGGCAGGGTTCGAACATACGCGTGCACTTGTGTATGTGTCATGGTTCGAACAGATAATACTAGTGGGCTTTGGTTTAAGCCGGATCTTAGTATTATATTGTGTAGGGATATTTTTTGTCTCATTGCATTTGTATTCGGTCAGAATACAGATGCGGGTATGTATATACAGCTGCGGGGTTATCCTGTAATTTGTTACGAGATCGTCTTTTGAAGTTGCCAGTTTATCTTCCCTCGATTAAACATTATACCTAATGTTTAATCAATTGGTGGAGTTTGAATCTTTAATTGGCCATTTCTTTTAGTCCTGGATGAATGTTTGTGAAGAGGGGTCCTCTGCAAATTTTGAATTATGTATGGAGGGGGTTTTCTGTGGCGAATGAAGTTGGTGTAGTCTTTTGTTTTGTATGAAGATTATTATGAGGATATTTTGTTAAGATATTTTGCTTATGGTCACATTTTTTTTCCTTGCACTCACCCATCCTCTTTTGGCCGAGCCCATTTTAGGAAGCCCCCATCTTTTGTGTGAAGAGAAAGATTCATTTCTATTGCAACAAAAATCCTTAGCTCATTTCTCCTGACACTTCTTATTATGGAAACTTCGATTAACCCTCACCCAAAAGCTTGGGTGACTCTAGACAAAGTGTTCTACACTCACTTTACTTCAACCTTGGACATGTCAGCTAGCAAACTTCATGTCCGAGTTGTCTCGGTTTAGAGGCGGGAGCCCGTATAAAGATTCGATGATGTGGCGCAACCTTCGGCGAGGAGGAGATCGTCGATCGAGCGAGATCGGAAAGCGAACTTCATCGGTGCAGCCACAACAAGCTAGGGGCAGAAGTTAAAGACCGAAGGACACGGATCGATCGGTATAATCTCTAAACCCAATTTTACAGAATACTAGTTTACGGTTAATGGAACGATCCGGGTTTTAAGTTTGCGTTAGAGCCAGTTCGAAAAGTTTTTTTTGTTCCGCATTTGGCCTCGGAAAGACGGCCAGGGCGCTACCGTAGACTTACAGATCATTACTCTAGATACGGTAGATGAAGTAGAGAGTGATGAAGGATTAATTTGTCTCAAGACACCCAAGGATTATCAACTCATGAGAGGGTTTGGATGGAGCTAGAGGAAGAAAAAGATGCCATGAGAATGAGGTGTTGAGAGCAACTCAAGAGAGAGAAAAAGAAATGAATAATGGCTTATGTTTTTGTTTGTTGTGCGAGTGTGATAAGAAATAATGGAGCCATCACATAAATGTCCATGTCTCCAAAATATCTTAGTCAACAAAAAATATCTCAAGTCAACATAATCTCATAACAAACAAAAACCCTAAGCATGCTAGAATAGTAACCATGGGTCACTAATTAGCCATGCCACAAAAAATACAATAAACACCTCATCCTACACCTCAATAACCTTTTAATCCAAAAAGGTCTAAACCATGATGAGGTGTAACCTTCTAAAAGTAATCTTATAATAAATCATAAGAATACCCCTCAACTGTATATACATACCCGTATCCGTATTCCGAAGAATACGAATACAATGAGACGAAAATAATCCAACAATTATAATACTAGGATCTGGCTTAAAAAAAAGCCCACTAGTATTATCCGTCCGAACATCATGCGTGCACAAGTACACATAGGTGATCGAACCCTGCCGTAAAACCATACGACCTCTACCTCGTTTCGTCCGAAGCAGGGAAACCCTCTATATGGGTCTCTAAAGACTCGTCAATATGCTGGCAGTGGGTTCAACCACAGGCACGTCAGCGGCACTGGCTGTACGTAACAGTTATCTAGGTATTGAGCGAAATGGAGGCCGACGAGCAAACTCATCCTGAAATCCCTACTGAGCCTGACAGTGACAATATTCGTATAGTCCGGTCCATTCGTCTATGAGTATCGCATATCGAGTCTAGGGGGTGGGTAAAGTCAGACCCCTAATAACGCGACATTTAGTGTCGGTATGAAGCCTATCACTACCTGAGAAACTACTGATCCTAATCAGTAATTCTCCACTACCTTGGTCAAGGATTTCTGGTGATGGCCACCCGTGCGCACCACGACATCAATCCCCAATACTGGGAGAGACGGATCCCCTGACGATCCTCTCACTGCGTCCATATGGCTCGGGACTGTACCCAACTAAAACATGTTTGTACGGCTCCTTTGAGCCATGGTAGAGTAGTAATCAAAGCACAGTGGGAACTCACACGAAACAAATGGCGATCTTAGGTCGATAGACTAACCTGTACACATGTCACCAGGGAACTACTATATGACAATAGGTATAATACCAACTAGCATGTTCCAGGCGAGTCCGTCCGGTGACTCATAACCCAATGAGCACCTGTATACATCTTAGGTGAACCAACTGACACCAATGGCTTGTGAGACCGGTCACCGCCCTTCGTCTGGGTCTCGATCCGTATACACTAGTCTAATCTTGGAGTATCGATGCTCAGTCTCAAAAGTCCCACGACTAGGGACACTTTAAGAATGTGCTAATAGACCACCCAACTCTCACGTATATGATCGCCATCATACTGCTGGTAGTCAAACAAGAATCCTATGGGCTCTATCAACATGTAATAGTGAGTTGTAATGTCACCTGACGCATGTACATGATGATAAAGACAAACCAGATAGCATACTATCATCTCGAGTAAGACTGTTCTACCGGTATAGGTCCTCCCTCAATCATTGCAATCACGTGCATGCGATCCAATAATTGACTTGAGGGCACTGTAGCCAACATTATCAACATGTGAGAGAATAACAGTAAAGAATATGGGTCAACATGTTAAGATAAAGAGTAACCAGATAGCATACTATCATGTCGAGCAAGAAAGTCCTCTATATATATGTCCAAGCATCCACTATAATATACATCAATGTACAATAATGGCCTCTCGGGCATACATAATCCTAACAGTGGGTACCCTCCCTAGCCCCCCGAGCGACAGTTAATTTTGGTTCTTTCGACCCCGCGAAGGTTCGGGTAAGTTTTGAGTTCGTTTCGACTTACGGATTGGCTTAAAACGTCGGATTTTTAGGTTTTAGTGAACTGTTTTTTCATGTTTGAAAAAACTTGTTGTGTTTGCTATTTGTACACGGAATTCTATTGTCGTAGTTATCATTACTTGCTTCTGTGATGCTGTTGGTGAGACTTCACCTTTTTAACTCCACCCTTAGGATTGGTGGGCTTCTTCTTTTTCTTTCCCTTGGCCTTAGCTTTCGGGCGAGAAGAGGAAGACTGTCCAACAGTCATAACGGGAGTTTTTGCTGATTTCATAGTGCTCTCTACACTCCTTAACATATTAAGGAGTTCAGGGAGTTCCTTCTCCATGCCATGTATGTTGAAGTTTACTATGAATTGAGCAAAAGTGGAGGGGAGGTACTGCAGAATAATATCTATATATTGTTCATTGTCCATCGTCCATCCAAGGTCCTCAAGCTCTTCTATAAGAGCTATCATCTTCAGAACATAGTCTCCTACTGGTGTGCAAGGGGCCATTCGCATCTGAAACAATTTCTTTGATGCTTCGTATCGTAATACGCGGGATTGCTCTCTATACAACTGCTTTGTATGGAGCAATATATCGTGAATGTCCATATCCACATGCTACTTTTGATGTGTGTTATCCATCGATGCAAGCACGAGGCATTTGGCCGTGGCACAGTCAGCGTCCCATGTCTTGCGGACTTCAATGTCCGCAACTGAGGATTTGGGACCTGGGACTGGCGGGGATGAAGCCGTGAGACATATGATACTTTATCATAGGTCAAGGCTATTTTCAGATTCCTCAGCCAGTCTTTATAATTGGTCCCATTCAGTTTGTTTTTATCTAGTAGAAACTTGAGTCCAGTCATGGGTATCTGCCATTAAGAGAGAGAAAAGAATACACTCAGCGAAAGCTCTTGCATAGATCAGATTGGTTATTATCTTGTCTAATCGATGTTTCCCACTGCTTTAATCGAGTTTTTCTTTCAAACCTTAAAAAAGAAAAACTAGCCAGGATTAATTACAGTCTACAACTTCGCTAACCGTTCAGCCAGGCCTGTGTCGGTACTTGAAGGAGGTTCCCCGTGCTTTCGCACGGACCTAATTAAAGTAAACCTCGTTTTCCCAGAGGCGGAGCCCCGTTAACACCTTTCTAGACACCTAATGAGTTAGCTAATTGTAAACTGCAAAACTCTCCTAGGAGCAACTATTGCCCACAGTGGGATCGGGATCCAACCATCATATGGAAGGTATGCAATCTCATTGCAAATCTCAACACTTGAAATTTCCGATGTGGTTTTTACCCCTAGTACTTATGACCTTAACTATGGTCAACAAATCATAAGTACCAGTCAAGTTCTACCCGTCATTTCTTGATCAATTAGACCCACTCTCATAACCCTTAACTAAGGTCAACAAAGTCATATGAATGTCCTAATTAATCTGCATCATATGCAATGTAGGAAGACATCACTTAGCTACCGTACACTACGCCTTAACTATAGTCAACAAACGTAGCACGAATACTAAGTACTCTACTTCCTAAAATGACGGAGGGTTGCAGATGATTTTTAAGAAAATCTTTAACGCTTTGAACTTGATATCTTTGTAGAATCAAATGGTTTTCAAAAGGAGTGGCTTAAGCTCCGCAGTTTTGAAAAGTAGCTTTTTCATAAATAGCCGAGTGGTTTTCAAATCCGATTCTACAACATCTTTTTAGGTTTATTTTCTTTACATTAATCACATTAATGTAATCCCATCATTTAAGTCCTTAAGCCAATCACAGAAAAGAAACGAAAATAACACGTACGCTTATGCCATCCGCATTCGCCGCAATGTTCCGTTATGCACCGTTAGGTTACTTAACTAATGGCATACCGGGACGGGACTAGCGCGGGTGCAAAACATAACCAACGTCTACTATATATCTCATATATAATATATCATTCATCTCAGATATCACAGAACACAGGCAGCAGAAACATATATATAATGTGGGATATACTAGGACGTCCGTATTTAGTATTTAGCCAATAATAGAAAATACGGATTCCACAGTCGCGATGAATAGCCAAGCCCACACCCCTAGACCCCTACTAGAGCGGCAAGCGACCCTACTAATCCTGGAGTTTAGGAGACCCGGTCTCGACTCCTCGAGATGGCCTCCCACTGAACCCCAGAACCCGGTCACTTATGCTCCCCTCCTTAGGTCTGTCCTAATGCGGAAAAGTAAATAATATACAACACTGGTGACACAACCTCAACCCGGAAGTGCCCCAAGTAAAAGAATATTAAATTACATTTGAATTTACATGAATGAAAATATAAAACTCTCATCTCACATAAAAACCCCCGGCTATTCGATCGCGACAATCCTGCACATCATATCTCAGCAACACATAATATCATATATCATCAACGTAAGTAAGCATGCGTACCCCGATTGTCGTTGATGTATAGCAATGAAAATGGCGATATCGAACATACTACACTTACGGTCACAGAAAAGAAAGTGTAAAACTGCAATATCTGGAATCCACATTCTCTTTAGACATCGCAAATGCAAAATATCACATACTTCGTATTTCATGTCTAGTAATATGAATTCCACACATTGCATCACATTCCAGATAAACAGACAGTAATAAAGTTTTCGAACGAATAATCAAACACCCAAGATCCCCTAAAGCTCAACACTTGAGCGGAGTTCAAAAACCCGGAGTGTGACACAGTAGTAGCGGTCCAGCCGTAGAAGGGTCAAGCCAACGCCTCACATGTGGCATGTCGTACTGCCCCAAGCCCTAATGTTCAAAGGGCAGTTCAAGACGGTCACATAATCGAGTTAAGGTTTCTTGTCTTCTAGAGGGTCCACCACAAAACTTGCACGTATCTCCAAAATATTTGAACCCCGTGAATAGTGAGCAAATGATACTCGTTCAAACACTTCAATACTTTCTAATTTACCCGGAAAAGCAACGAAATGAAAATTCCGATCGAATCGTCGAGTCCAAAACCATCTCCAGAATATACAGTACTAGATTCAGATTAAACATACCTAAAACAATATACAAGCAGTTATAAAAATTACTGTGCAAATAGGAAGCAAAGAAGTCTCTGTACGGCCGCGGAGCCGCGGCCTAAGCAAGGATTTGCCGCGGTTCCGCGGCGGTTTGTACGGATCATGGCCTCGTATTTCACAGTGTTTCTTCGTTTTTCCTGCTGTATTTTTAAAGTATTTTTAATTCTGAAAAATGACAGATTTTAAAAATTGTCCAGAGAAGGTCTCGAAACGTCGTATTTTGGTTCGATCGGAGTTTTTGCTTCGTAAAAGTGTCGCCTAATGTTCTAGGTCTGCTCTGATACCAACCAATGTTAGGTTTACCTAGCACCCTATGTAGAGTTTGGAAGCATCACATGTCACAAAGATCAAATTTTTATGGTGCTAAGTAAGCATACAAAGGATCTATCCTAGAAAATTAGGGTTTCTTAACATTAAAGGCAACAAAGACCAGGGTTTCGAGAGTACAACCTTTGTAGCTCCCTTCGCTTGACTCTTTGGCCTCTTGAGTGTTGGAGGAAGGTTCTCTTGAAGTCTTCTAGTGTCCACGACGATCCACCCGAAGCTCCTAGTCCAAGCTTGCAACTTCACTTTTCAAGAGAAGAAATGAAGATAACACTCTAAACAAGTGGGCTAAACTTGTGTAGAATGATGTTGTGGTGGCTTTTCTCACTTCAAAAACCTAACTTGATGAGTATATTGCTCACTACAAAAGTCTAGAGAGCAAATGGTGAAGAAGGAAGAAGATGATGGCTTTCTTTTAACAAGAGTAAAACGATAACTCATGAAAAGAAAAATGAAAATATATGTATATATATTTATTTCTTCTCATCTCAAACCATGGTTAAATGTTTAAGATATTATTTAATTTGAGTTAAATCATAAAGAGAAGGTTAACCCATGGTTAGAAGTAGGTGAGCATGGTTAGGTTAAGGAAAAGTGTAGAAACTAGCCATGAATTATCCTTTTTCTCCTTTTCTTTTATTTTAACAAAATTTAAATAATTATCCATATATTTAATCCATGGTGTGAGTCTTATATTGCCATCATTTTCAATGTGTAATCAACCATGATAGATGATGTATGTATGTATGTATGCACATCCATATGTGCATGAAACTAAAAGAAAGAAAGCATACATGCATGCATGCATCCATCATGTACAAGAAAGGATTTCAAGTGAGAAAACTAATGGTTAAATGATAAATCAACACTTGATTTATCAATCCGTCCATATCATATATGACCCCACCAAAAGCAAGACGCCCGATCAATATACGGTATCCTATACGCGCATTTTAATCGGGTCCATGCGCATATCGCATACGCGCACCACAACGTTTCGCCTGGACTAGGTAACTCCTTTGTGAGACTCTAAGACTCGTCAATACGCCGGCAGTGGGTGATGATCAAATCAAGCACCCCCAAGCCGCAAGCGGTCAGCTAAACGTAACGGCCACCCGGGTATTGAGCGATCAGAAGAAAACAAGCGAACCTGCTACAACTCCCGTCGAGCCAACCGGCAACACTACCGTACAGTCCGGTCTCTTCATCAGATATGCTGCATATCGAGCCTAGGGATGGTCACGTCGACCCCAATAACTCAATAAGTCATGCCGGTGAATGGTCTATAGCAGATCGAGAAACTACTGATAACACTTATCAACAAATCTCAGCAGCCCTGGCCAGGGACTTACTGATATAACCAGTCGGGCATAGCACAGCGTCAACTCCCAATACCGGGAGAGACGAAACCCCTCATATCGCTCATCGCCTTCGTGTGTCTCGGGACTGTACCCAATGGCCACCTGTTTGCACGACTCAGTAGAGCCGTGGTAGGGTGGCAATCAAAGTACAGTGGGAGAACACACAAGACTCTATGACGATCTCGGGTCTACAGACTAACCTGTACCAGTGTCACCTGAGAACTGCTATCCGACGATAGATATAATTCCATATAGGAGTTCTCAGTGAGTCCGTCCAGTGTACCCAGTCACCACTGAGCACCCGTATATGATCTTGATGCCAAACATCGATGAATGTGGGAACATTCATCGCCCATCGTATGGGTCTAGTATCATATACGCTAGTCTACTCTGGTATATCAATGCCCCGTCTCGATATACCTACAACTAGGGACTTTCCAGGATATGCTTATAGACTACAGATGTCCCACTAGTATGATCTCCATCATAATCACAGTAGTCAAGCCGATATCCTAAGGGCTTTATCAGCATATATGAATGAATAAAAGCATGATCAAATCAACATGTCAGATAAAGAAGAACCAGATAGCATACTATCATGTCGAGCAAGAATGTATACTGAATATATATACATGTACAAATACATCCACTATCATATAATGGCCTCTAGGGCATACATATATCCAACATACGCATCATTGATAATGGTGCAGGTGTACTAGCACAGGTATAAGGAATGCAATGCGAATAACATGAATGCATTATAATGTAAATCGTCAGCTAAAAGCTATAAGGTATACGTGTCAAAAAGACCGAGTCGATGAATCTATCAATCAGCATCCAGCCTCACAACTTCACGTACGGTATAATCCATCGTACGACATTCTCTAGTCAAGGTTATAGATCAAACATCAAGTCAAACTCATCACGCAAGGAAAATCATCGTACGGTGGCATTAAGCTATCAGGGATCCTATCAACCTATAAGACGAGGAGGGTATGAACCTAACGTCACGTACGGCTAACACTCACGATTCACAACACCTATAAATATCTCTAGATACCTATGTCCCAGGTCACATCCGCAACAATCTCATATCAGGAGACCGGCAGGGTATCAATCATCTCAATCGACTCGCATCCGTATACCAACATATCACCGAATCATCATATCACGTCATATATTCTTTTCATCGCATTTATATCCCTTATCAAGTCAATTTTACAAATACATTCTACCTTTACTATAAGCATAAGTATCTAATCTAGCATACACACCCGAACCATACAAATAGTTTTTGAAAGATGCGAATCGTAGTTTTGAAAGTAGGGGTTACGGTGTTTTTAAGGAAAAGATATCGTTTGAAAATCCGTAACGTACCTCAAGATATCTATTTAAAAGATACATACGATTCTTCGGTTTGGAAATAGGTATGGTTCGGATGACACAATTACGTCGGCTATCTAGTCCTATAGTACCTAAACGGCAATATCGTCAAACGTCATCCTCGAATTCCGTCATCACATATTAGTCGTATCAGAACACTTCTAACTATATTTTAGTTTATAATACGTTTACACTAACAATCTTTTAACTCTAACCCTAGTTTCATAATCTAGGTTTTCTTAACCACATTCTACAAATCGGTTTCCAACAAAACTTTACGGGGGTGCTATGCGCCATCCACCCGACTTCCCCCGTAGATATAGATCTACTCACCTTGCTCCTTACTTGCCGAAGTCATGACGCCATTCTCCGTCGCCTCGAGATCCACGCGAAGGTACCTACAATAATACACAATCGCAATCGCTATTAAAATCGAATCCGGAAACCAAAACGGCACACGGATCGCCTATAGGTTAGAACCTATAGGCCACGCATGCAAAACTAACCAATTATCCCTTGTCGTTGATGTACGAACATTCAACAACCAAAAACAAAACCAAATATCAAAACTCATCATTTCAAATACGGAAAACATGCCCAAAAATTACACCAAAGTGCTCCAAGATTTTGACTCAGGCCAATAGGAGTTAAACAAACAGGTACAGGGTGTAGTATATGGAGTTAAAGAGCTACTGGACCAACTTAGACACCAAACACCTACATGGGGCCGGCCACATTCCCTCAATTTCCGGCGAGCTCGGCCCCTAAGGCTCAGAATAGGTTCGTCTTCGTACAGTGGGTTCCTAATGGTTCAATTAGGCCTCTGGACTTGTTTTCTAAACTCAGAAATTCCCCGGGTCATCCCAGATTCACTGTAGGCACACTAAAAGTGACAAAATCGATACAGAACAAATCCTAAGTTCGTGCATCGGGTTCAAATCTATGGCTTAGGTCAGGAAACGTGTCACCATGGTCATGTAAACACTCACAACAGTTCCCAGATTTCACCTATAGTCATTACATAAAAATCTCGTAGTACCAAACATCACAAAACCACTTCAAACAGCTACCCTAGAAAATACAACCCCCCAGTCCCCTACAGGGCCGAGGTCGCCGGATTTGTCCCCCAAGTCGCCGGCCAAAACCGGTGGGAAAGGGTTAGGGTTTTAGGTGAACACTCAGGATCTCGAGTACAACACTACCACACTGTTTATTTTCACAGTGAACACTCGGGGTCACAGCAGGTTATTGATATAACAAAAAGACACTAAAATACGATATCGAGCACAAAACTAAACTTCTAGTGTTCTAAACTGAAACTAACAAGACTCAAAACAAATTAACTACCTAAATAACAGGTTAGAGGTCATACCTATCCACACTTGCTCAAAATCCTACCTTTCCATGCTCCAAGTGATCTCCATGAGCTTTAGACCAAGTTTAATGAAGGGTCTAATGGGTTTAGAGAAGATTTGTGAGGGTTTATGTGGGTTTGGGTTAGGTTTTGTGATGAAGAAGGGAGGGCTTCAGCTGAGGGGTGAGGGAGATGAAGTAAGATGAACAAATAATGAGAATGAGAGGGAATGAAGGTATGAGTGTGTGAGTGAGGGAAATACAAAAGGGGTGTAAGTTTAACATAGCCATGCCTCCCTCTCTCTACATTAATTGCATGGCATGCTTGCCCCCATGCCTTATGATGAGTCCAATGTCAAGCCCCCCTCCCTCTCCAAATTCAAATGAAAAACCATTTATTTTTAAATTTTTGAAACTAATACACTTAATTAACTACATATTAAGCCTAATGGAATGGGTTAATATACCATGGCTACTCAAGCATGGTTTAACCCAAATTAGTCCTAGGTTAACATGCACATGTGTGTGCAAGACCAAAATAAATAATAATAAAATATTCATTAATTTTTATAAAATATTTGAAAACTATTTTGGTAAACTTTTATTAAAAAAGATAACAAATCCGTATTGTCGCTTAATTAATACCAATTGAAAATCTAAGGTGTTACACTAGTGGAGCCTAAGGAGAGTCCAGGACACTACCACTTAGAGCTAAGGAACTACTACACGGAGCTTTTGGAGTGAAGGACCGATCTACAAAGGTTGTATTCCTATTTCACTTAGTGTAAAGTTTGTTTACATGCATATAAAACCCTAATTCTCTACTTAGATCCTTAGTCGGGCTCGCTCGGCACCCTAGATTTTTGAAATAGCATATTTGATGCGTGCCAAAACATAGCGGGGGTGCTAAGCGAACCCAGCAGTGGTATCAAGCAGTGGTATCAGAGCCATGCTAGAGCATTAGGAGTCGTCTAGGCGAAGTTAAAGTGTTCGATCAACTTTTCGAAACCCAAAAATTCCCACTCTCTGGAATTTTTTTCAAAAGTTGGAATTTTTCATATTAAAAATATTAAGAAAATTGTGCAGGGTTTTCTATGGATTCCTAAGAGAAACGACGGCCCAACTAGACAAAATGACCGCGGAAGGGCGGCCAAAACATGCTTTAGGCGGCGGTTCCGCGGCGCCATTGGTGAGGCAGGGAGCGTGCTTTCTTGTGTTGGTCCGTAGGTACTTGAGGCACTCACTGGGTATTTTAACAGTGACTCAAGTGTTGAGTTCTCTGGGAATTTTGGGTGTTTGATAAATCGATCGAAATGTTTAGCATCGTCTAGATATCTGTGATTTGTGATACAATATTTGGAATCCACATTAATTAGTTTTGGGAAAACTAATTAGAATTTTGTAAATCCAGCAATTTAGTCTCTATTGATCGGTTGCCACGGGGTTTTGATTCGGATCAAAACTCTGTCGCAATCTCGTCTAGTACGCGAACACTCGCCCGGTAACACTATTCGATAGCCACACCCCATAGCCCAGACCATGTGACTGTAGGAGTGTAGGGTTACTAGGCACTCTAATAAGGTTCTATAAGGCATCAACCATGCCCGATTTAAATTTTAGCCGTGCCGAAAAAGCCTAACCAAGATCTTTAAACTGGAGATTAGGCGAAAACAAGCATGTTAAACACTTTAACACTAAGTGAGAGGGATTACAACCTTTGTAGATCCTGTCCTTCACTTCTTAAGCTCCATGTTGAGGTCCCTTCGCTGCGATCATCGTACATCTGGACTCTAGAGAGGCTCCACGAAGAGAATGATGCATGCTTGCTTCCGATCTTCGATAACAAAGCTGATCTACCTTGAAGTTTCTTAAACACAAGCTCTCACTCACTAAATGAAGTGAACACCCTAATCTAAATGGCTAGGATAGATTAGGATGATGAAGTAGGATTTTAGCTCTCATTTATTTTCTTATTCTCACTCACTTTCATCACATAAGAAAAACCTAGAAAGCTTTTTCAAAAGCTCAAGGAAGAAGATGAATAGTAATCCTTTTGTGATGAATAATGAAAGTCAAGTATGAGGTTAGAAATGCAACCATGGTCAATGTAACCTTTTTAGAGATTTAACTAGGGCTAGGGTTTTGGTTTGGTTAAAGAATGAGTCACTTAAAATATCAACACAAATATCTTTGCACAAAACGAAACAAAACCTTCTAGAAACTTATAGAAAAGCTTAACCCAAATCAAACCCTAACCATGTTTAATCTCCACTAATCATGTTGCATTAATAACCACATCATGTTACAATATTATATATCACATATATAATATTTATTGTAACAAAATAAAATAATACAATTAACATATATCGCATATATATCAATGTATTACCCGAGTGAGAAAAAGAATCTTTTAGTGAGCTTATATTAGTTAATGTAATTTAATATATCATATATATAATCATACATTAAATTATCGAATCAATACTTGATCCGACAATCCGGCTATATCGCATATAACTGACTAATACATCATTTACCGATTCATCGAATCAACATTTGATCCGATGATCCGGCTGATCTCAAATATCGCGAGAATAGAATACGGTATCTCATATCGCATTATCCTCGGTCCTGCACATATCACATATGTTCCCCTACTCCGTTTTTCCTGAGTCAAGAAACCTCTGTATAGGACTCTAAAGAATCGTCAATACGCCGGCAGTAGGTGATGATCATATCAAACACCCATAAGCTGCAAGCGGTCAGCTAAACGTAACAGCCACCCAGGTATTAAGCGATCAAAAGATCAACAAGAAAGCCTGTACATTCTCCTGTGAATCCAATCAGTAACACTCTCGTACAGTCCGGTCTCGTCGTCTGATATGTCGCATATCTCGCCTAAGGGTGGTAAACGCCAGACCCCATTAACTTGATAAGTCGTGTCGATATGAGGTCTATAACAGTTCGAGAAACTACTGATAACACTTACCAGTAAATCTCAGCAACCCTGGTCAGGGATTTCCAGTTATAGCCAATCGAACACAGCACAACATCAACTCCCTATACCAGGAGAGACAAATCCCCTCCTATCGCTCATTGCCTCCATGTGATTCGTGACTGTACCCAAAAGCCACCTTTTTGCATGCCCTCTTGGACGTGGTATGCTGGAAATCTAAGCACAGTGGGAATCACACAAGACTCTATGACGATCTCGGGTCAACAGACTACTCTGTACCAGTGTCACCGGAGAACTGCCATCTGACGTGAGGTATAATACCATCTGGGAGTTCTCGGCGAGTCCGTCCAGTTTACCAAGTCTCTACTGAGCACCCGTACACCATCCTTGATGTCAAACACTGATGGATATGGGATCATCCATCGCCCATCATATGGGTCAAGATGCGTATACGCTAGTCTACTCTGGTATATCGATGCCCTGTCTCGATACACCCTCGACTTGGAACAGTTATAGGATGTACTCGCCGACTACCGTGGCCTCACTAGTATGATTTCATCATAGTCCCAGTAGTCGAGTACATATCATAAGGGCTTTATCAACATATAACATAGAGACAATCAGAGTACAGGTTAAGATAAAGTACAACCAGATAGCATACTATCATGTCGAGCAAGAAAATCCTCCCTATATATATCCAAGCATCCATTACAATATACATCGTATGTACAGTAATGGTCTCTAGGGTATACATATAACTAACAATCTCCCACTTGCACTAGGGCCATTTGTTATGGTATCACATACCCAACAATTAGCTGTGGTTGAAGTATCTCATAATCAACCATCCCATAAAAGTCTCTACTGGGAAAAAAGGCCTTTGTGAGTGGATCCGCGTTGTTGTACTCTGTGTCTACTTTCCTAACCTCGATCTCCCTGGAGATCAACCATCTCCATGATCAGGTGATACTGCCTAAGGATTATATCTGGATTTCTGATGGGACGGGCGTTCCTAGGCCAAAGCCATAACTCCATTGTCACACAATGGTTGGAACGAAGTTCATCTCATGAACTTATATATATCCAGACTGCCTCTTTCGTAGCATCCTTGGTAACGATGTATCTTTCCTTTATTCATCTAGTAAGTCATGGTGTCTAGCTTGGAACCCTTCCAACATACCGTCCCTCCACTAGACAATGCCTGCGACTGACATTCAGTCATCCTTATCATCCTGGAACCTTTCCAGTGATTCTCCCCAGGATCGATTGATACCATCTCACTACAACTAGTGAGAATTCTAACATCCAATTAGATCTATCTCATAGATCCAAAACCCAGGATTTATGAGGCATCACTTTGATCCTATATGGAGAATCCTTGTGATAAGCGGAGATTGACCGATCGTAGCATAGGAAACTCCTTCCCTATCAAGAGTATGTCATCCACGTACTCTACGAGGATCACCACCATACTCCCTACTACCTTTATGTATATACAAGGTTCATCTACCATTTTGATGAAGTCAAACTCTTTGACTACCACATCAAAACAGATGTTCCAACTCCACGATGCCTGCTTTATCCTATAAAGCATCTTGCACACGTTTCCGCTGCTCCCGCTGTCTACGAAGCCCTCTGGCTGTGTACTTACAGACGCTCTCTTCTAAAACATCATTTTAGAAAAGCAGTCATGACACCCAACCGCCAGATATCGTAGTCATGGTATGCAGCAGTGGCAAGTAGGATCTGGATGGACTTAAGCATAGCTTTGAAAGTCTCAACCTTTCCATGTACACCAAGTAATCTTCTCAAGATATACTTGCTTCTGATGGGGATTTAACCCTTCTGATAAAGCAACCAAAGTCCATACTTTGTTGGTGTATAAGGATTCCATCTCAGATCACTAAGCATCCGGCCATTCTTACAGAGTCCCACTCCTGATGGCCTGTTCGAAACTAGTTGGGTCATCATCTCATGATGCAATCCTCGCTCCCACTGTCATAGAGAAACCGAAGTATCTCTCAGGTGGGTGAGGAACCCTACTAGATCGGCGGAGAGGCTGAGATTCGTTGGTTACTATTAAATCCTTTGGTTCTATCAAATCATCAGCTGCAGTTTGTATAGCTGGAACTGTTTCCTGTTCTACCTCATGACCACTAATTTCTTCACAAGAAATTCCCTTTCACAAAGGTGGCATGTTGAGAAACAAAACATTTTTGTTCCTTGCTTAGGTAGAAGATATTCCCTTACATATGCTTGGGATATCCAACAAACTTCCACAGATCTGACTTTGCCTCGAGCTTGTACGGATTTTGCTTTTTAGACATAGGCCGGACAACCCCAAATCTTAACATACTTAAGATATGGGCTCTTCCCATTCCATATCACATACGAAGTGGTAGGAAACTGATTTGATTTGAACCCTATTCAATAGGTATGCAGCTTCTCAAGGGCATAACTCCTAAAAGGAAATAGGAAACTCAGTAGTATTCATCATAGAGCACACCATATCACATAGGGTGCTATTGCTTTGCCCCGATATACCATCGTGCTATGGTGTATACGGAGGAGTAATGCCAAGAGTGAATCTCATTCTCCTTTAGAATAGTCCAGGAATTCCGTGCTCAAGTATTCTCCTCCTTGATCTCATCAAAGGACATAATACTTATACCCGTTTTTGGTTCTCTACTTCTAACTAATATTCATTGAATTTCTCAAAAGGTTCAGACTTGTGTTTCAACAAGAACATATGTCCGAATCTTGAGAGATAAACAGTGAATGTAATGAAGTACAAAGAACCAGTCCTGGTATGTGTAGACAGGTGACCTTACATATATCATCATGTATCAATCCCAAAAGTTCATTAACTCTTTCTCTGTTTCCAATAAACAGAGCTGTGGTCATCTTATCTTTGTGAAATGACCGGCAAGTTTCATAAGATGTAAATTCAAACTAATTTAAATATGCATCTAAATATAACTTAGCTAGTCGGGTCGCATTGATATGACCTAGTCTACAATACCTCAAGAAGGATTCGTTCATTTCTGAACTCTTCCTCTTGCGTGTGTTCTGTACACAAAGAACTGTAGTTTAATTTAGAACGTCTATACTTTTAGATAACGTGCCTGAACCGATCAACTCTTGATATAGGAAATGTTCAAAACATTATCCAACAATACAAAATTATATCCTTCTTTACTAATAAAGAGACTGATATGATGTTGTATATTAGGTTCGGTATCTAATAACATTCGTTCAGAATCAATGTATTCTGGTAATACAGGGTGATAACTATGAACAGACTTGGCTGCAACACTTGCACCGTTTCTATCTCATGAAATTTATCACCCGTTTTCAGTTCTCTACCTATCTATAGCCCATGTAACAACTTACATATGTGGGATCCTGATCCGGTATCTCATACCCAGGACGTAAAGGATACTGAGAAACAGTTCTCTGTAATGAACACACCCGAAGAAGATGCATCACCATGCACTTTCTTCGTCTGGGCGGCACGGGAATTCTGGTAATCCCCTATTTCCTACTCTATCTTATAACAATTATAAGTTGGAGCGAGACCAACTTTCCCCAGCTCAGTATAACAAGCGGGTTCGGTCAATACATCCGTATTATTATCTTGATTAAGGCGTGATATGGTCGCTACCTGGAGAGAGAGAGAGAAGAAAACACTCAGCGTATGCTCTTGCAAGATTAGATTGGTTATCTAATATATCTAATCAGGATGTCTCCCACTGTTTTAGTCAAATCTTCCTTCAAACCCTAAAAGGATAGACTAGCCGGGATTAATTACACGCTACAAGTTCGTCAATCTTTCAGCGAGGCCAGTGCCGGTACTTTGAGGGAGATTCCCCGTGCTTTCGCACAAACCTAATTAAAGTAAACCTCATTTTCCCAGGGGCGTAACCCCGTTGACACCTTTCTAGACACATACTTGATCTGCTAATTGTAATGTATAAAACTCTCCCAGGAATAACTCTTACTCGCAGCGGGTATCGGGATCCAACTATCTCATAGATGGTATGCAATCTCATTACAAATTTCAACACTTGAAATTCCCAATAATATTTTACCCCTAGTGACTTATGACCTTAACTATGGTCAACAAATCATAAGCACTGGTCAAGTTCTTTCCGTCATTTCATGATTAATTAGACCCACCCACATGACCCTTAACTAAGGTCAACAAAGTCACATGACTGTCCTAACTAGTCGCATCATATGCTATGTAGGAAGACATCACTTAGCTACCGTACACTGTGCCTTAACTAAGGTCAACAAACACAGCACGAATACTCAGTACTCTAATTCCTAAAATGACGGAGGGTTATGACAGGTTTTTAAGAAAACCTTTTACGTAATGAACTTGATATCGTTGTAGAATCGAGTGATTTTAAATGGAATGTTTCTGAGGCCTTTTCTAGTTTTGATAAAGAGGTCACTCCCGGTGAAGAGATCGTCGGCTCTTTCCTCATCGAATAAGGTGCAGGATATTTCAGAAATATCACTATGCAAAGCAAAAACTATAGAAGCAATCAAAAGACAAACCGAGTATGCAGCATCTGCTTGTTTCGCTAAAGAGGTCACTCCCAGTGAAGGGATCTCGGCTCTTTCCTTATCGAATAAGGTGGTGGATGTTCTACAAGGAACACCGCTATGCAAAGCAAGAACTAGAGCTACCAGTTTTTAAACAAGTTTCTACAACATCTTTAGGTTTCTTTTATTTCATTAATCTCATTAATGAAGTCCCATTTTATTTATGCTTCACAAGCATTAAATATGAAACGAAATCAACAATATATAATATAAATCTCATATATACAATATAAACATTCGTCTCAGGCAGTAATATGATCTCAGCACAAAACATTGCAGCAGAAGGACATATATGAAATATTGGATATACTAAGACGTCCGTGTTTTAATACGAGCCTGTATAAAATATGAATTCCACGGTCGCGATGAATAGCCAAACCCACATCCCTAGACCCTACGAGAGCGGCAAGCAACATTGCCAATTCTAGGGTTAGGAGACCCGGTCTCGACTCCTCGAGATGGTCTCCCACTGGACCCTAGAACCCGGTTACTTGTGCTCCCCTCCTTGGGTATACCTAATGCGGAAAAGTAAATAATATACAATGGTGACATCATCCTCAGCCCGGAAGTGCCCCAATAAAAGAATATTATATACAAATGAATTTTACATGAATGAAAATGAAAAACTCTCATCTCACATAAAACCCCCGGCTACTCAAATACGACGATCCAATATAATATATCACAGCAACACATAATATCTCATATCATCAACGTAAGTAAGTAAGCATATACCGATCGTCGTTGATGTATAGCAACGAAAACCGGCGATACAACTACATACTACACATACGGTCACAGAAAAGAAAGTGAAAAACTACAACAGTTGGAATCCGCAACCATCTTAGACATCGCATCCCTAGCCAAATGAATTCCTTAGACATCGCATTCCTAACAATTATAAACCCCGCATTTTAGTCTCATTATCAAAAACACTTTTCAATATCAAGTCGGGCAATTTAACAAGATTCCCGACATCCCGATCGAATGCTACGGCCGCACCCCCGGATGCCGTCGACGAAGTGCACTAAGGCGGAACACCGCTGCCGCGAGCACCCGAACGGATGCTTTTAGCGACGGGGTTCTCCTACAGTCACTTGGTCAGGGCTATGGGGCGCGGCTGTCTATTAAGTTTACCTGGCGAGTATCCGCGTACGCTACGTGATTGCGACGGACTTTTGATCACATCAAAATTCCGTGTCAACCGATCATGTGAGACTGAACTGCTAGATTTATAACATTCAAATTAGTTATCTCATAACTACATGTGGATTCCAAATATTGTATCACATTCCAGATAAATAAACAATGTTAAACTTTCCGATCGAATAATCAACACCCAAGATTTCCCAAATAGTTCTCAACACTTGAAATTAGTTTAAAATACATTGATCACATGCCACAGTACCAATGGTCCAGCCATAGAAGGGTCAAGCCAACGCCTCACATGTGGCACGCCGTACTGCCACAAACTCTAAGGTTTAGAAGCAGTTCAAGACGGTCACATAATCGAGTTAGGGTTTGTTGTCTTCTAGAGGGTTCACTGCGTTACATGCACGAATAAGAACATTCTTAAACTACGGAAAAATCCAACGCTTAGAAATTTTCCGGCAGGGGAAAAAGTGAGTTATTAATATCCGTTCGAACTTTTTAACACGTTCTAAAATTACCCGGAAAAATTAAACGAAGTTAAATTATCCGATCGAATCAACAAGTCCCCAATACAACCCAGAAAACTCAACACTTGAGTATAATTAAAAATACTCAGAAATATGAGAAAACACCTACGGACATTACTGCGTAAACATGTGTCATGATTCTACTATTTGGCCGCGGAACCGCCGCGCAAGCCATGGTACGGCCGCGGTTCCGTGGTGCTTTAATAGTATTAAAGGCACGTGTTTCACAGTAATTCTTGTATTTCCCTGCTGATATTTTAAAGTATTTTTAATGCAGAAAAAATCACATTTTTACAAAATTTCCAGAGAAGGGTATAAACCGGGGTTTCAGGGTTCGATCGGACTTTAAACTTCGTCTAGATTTCGCCTAAAGCTCTAGCTTGGCTCTCATACCACTGTAGGGTTACTAGACACTCTAATAAGGTTTTACAAGGCATCAACTTTGCCTGATTTAAATTTTAGCCGTGCCGAACAACCCTAACCAAGATCTTTAAACTAGAGATTAGGCAAAAACAAGCATGTTAAACACTTTAACACTAAGTGAGAGGGATTACAACCTTTGTAGATCATGTCCATCACTTCTTAAGCTCTGTGTTGAGGTCCCTTCGCTGTGATCATCGTACATCCGGACTCTAGAGAGGCTCCACGAAAAGAATGATGCATGCTTGCTTCCGATCTTCGATAACAAAGATGATCTACCTTGAAGTTTCTTTAACACAAGCTCTCACTCACTAAATGAAGTAAACACCTTAATATAAATGGCTAGGATAGATTAGAATGATGAAGTAGGATTTTAGCTCTCATTTGTTTTCTTATTCTCACTCACTTTCATCACATAAGAAAAACCTAGAAAGCTTTTTCAAAAGCTCAAGGAAGAAGAAGAATAGTAATCCTTTTGTGATGAATAATGGAAGTCAAGTATGAGGTTAGAAATGCAACCATGGTCAATGTAACCTTTGTAGAGATTTAACTAGGGCTAGGGTTTTGGTTTGGTTAAAGAATGAGTCACTTAAAATATCAACACAAATATCTTTGCACAAAACAAAATAAAACCTTCTAGAAACTTCTAGAAAATCTTAACCCAAATCAAACCCTAACCATGTTTAATCTCCACTAATCATGTTGCATTAATAACCACATCATGTTACAATATTATATATCACATATATAATATTTATTGTAACAAAATAAAATAATATAATTAACATATATCGCATATATATATCAATGTATTACCCGAGTGAGAAAAAGAATCTTTTAGTGAGCTTATATTAGTTAATGTAATTTAATATATCATATATATAATTATACATTAAATCATCGAATCAACACTTGATCCGATAATCTGGCTATATCGCATATAACCGACTAATATATCATTTACCGATTCATCGAATCAACACTTGATCCGATGATCCGGCTGACTCCAATATCGCGAGAATAGAATACGGTATCTCATATCGCATTATCCTCGTTCCTGCAAATATCACATAGGTGCCCCTACTCCATTTTTTCTGAGTCAAGAAACCTATGTGTAGGACTCTAAAGAATCATCAATACGCCGGCAGTAGGTGATGATTATATCAAACACCCACAAGCTGCAAGCGGTCAGCTAAACGTAACAGCCACCCAATTATTAAGCGATCAGAATATCAACAAGCAAGCCTGTACTTTCTCCTGCGAATCCAATCAGTAACACTCCCGTACAGTCCGGTCTCGTCGTCTGATATGTCGCATATCTCGCCTAGGGGTGGTAAACGTCAGACCCCAGTAGCTTGATAAGTCGTGTCGATATGAGGTCTATAACAGTTCGAGAAACTACTGATAACACTTACCAGTAAATCTCAGCAACCCTGGCCAGGGATTTCCAGTTATAGCCAATCGAACACAGCACAACATCAACTCCCTATACCGGGAGAGACGAATCCCCTCCTATCGCTCATTGCCTCCATGTGATTCGGGACTGTACCCAAAAGCCACCTTTTTGCACGCCCTCTTGGACGTGGTATGATGGAAATCAAAGTACAGTGGGAATCACACAAGACTCTATGATGATCTCGGCTCAACAGAATACTCTGTACCAGTGTCACCGGAGAATTGCCATCTGACGTGAGGTATAATACCATCAGGGAGTTCTCGGCGAGTCCGTCCAGTGTACTCAGTCTCTACTGAGCACCCGTGCACCATTCTTGATGTCAAACACCGATGGAAATAGGATCATCCATCGCCCATCATATGGGTCAAGATGCGTATACGCTAGTCTACTCTGGTGTACCGATGCTTTATCTCGATACACCCTCGACTAGGAACAGTTATAGAATGTACTCGCCGACTACCGTGGCCCCACTAGTATGATCTCATCATAGTCCCAGTAGTCGAGTACATATCCTAAGGGCTTTATCAACATGTAACATAGAGACAATCAGAGTACACGTTAAGATAAAATACAACCAGATAGCATACTATCATATCGAGCAAGAAAGTCCTCCCTATATATGTCCAAGCATCCATTACAATATACATCGTATATACAGTAATGGCCTCTAAGGCATACATATAACTAACAAGGAGAACCCCGTAACCAAAAGCTTCCGTTTGGGTGCTCGCGGCTGCGATGTTCCGCCTTAGTACGCTTTGAGCATTCGATCAACTGTCGGGAATCTTGTTGAATTGCCCGAATGGTTATTGAAAAGTGTTTTCAATTTGAGACTAAAATGCCGGGTTTATAACGTTAGGCATGAAATTCGGAATATGTGATATTCCGGGTTTATGATGTCTAAGGAATTTATACGGTTAGGCATGAAATCCGAAGTATGTGATATTTCGGGTTTATGATGTCTACGGAGGTTGCGGATTCCAATTATTGTTGTTTTTACTTTCTTTTCTGCGACCGTAAGTGTAATTTGTGGTGTATCACCGGTTTCGTTGCTATATGTCAACGACAATTGGGATACACATATTTACTTACGTTGATGACATGTGATGTTATGTGTTGCTGTGATATATTTTATTGGATCGTCGTGTTTGAATAACCGGGGTTTTTTGCGTGAGATGAGGGTTTTTCATTTTCATTCATGTACAAACTTGTATGTAATATTCTTTTATTCGGACACTTCCGGGTTGAGGATAATGTCACCATTGATATATATTATTTACTATTCCGCATTAGGATAGACCCAAGATGAGGAGCAAAAGTAACTGAGTAGAGTCCAGTAGGAGACCATCTCGAGGAGTCGGGTCTGAGTCTCCTAACTCTAGAATTGGTAGGGTTGCTCGCCTCTCTCGTAGGGGTCTAGGGATGTGGGTTTGGCTATTCATCACAACCATGGAATCCGTGTTTTTTACTGGTTTGATTTCAAACACGGACATCCTAATAAATCCAATATTTCATATGTCGACTTCTGCTACAATGTTCTGTGATGAGATCAAATAACTGCGTGAGACGAATGCTTTATATTATATATATGATATATAATAAACGTTGCTTATGTTTTGCATCCGTGCTAGTCCTGCCCCCGCTCTGCCGTTAGTTAACTAACCTAACGATGCATGACGGGACCCCGTGGCGAATGCGGATGACAAAAGTGTACGTTGTATTTTCGTTTCTTTATCTGTGATGTTTAGGAAGCATAAATGATGAGACTTCATTAATGAGATTAATGAAAAGGAAAGAAAACTAATGATGTTGTGGAATCAAATTTTCAAAAAGGTAGCTTTGGTTCTTGTTTTGCATAGTGGTATTCTATTATGAATATCCCGCACCTCATTCGATGAGGAAAGAGCCGAGATCCCTTCACCGGGAATGGCCTCTTTAGAAAAATCTAGCAGATGCTACATCCACTCGGTTTATTTTGAAAAACTCAATTTTAAAAAGCGGAGCTTGAACCACTCCTTTTCAAAATCACTCGATTCTACAACGATATCAAGTTCATTACACAAAAGATTTTCCTAAAAACCTGTCGTAGCCCTCCGTCATTTCAGATAAGTACTATTTAGTATTCGTGCTGCGTTTGTTGGCTTTTGTCAAGGCGTAGTGTGCGGTAGCTGATTTGTCACATCCCGAAAAGTACGGAACGTGACTGGCACTTAAATTACGAAACGTTTCGAGGCGTACATAATCTAAGTAAACCAAAACCCAGAATGCAAAACCAACAAGAGCAGTAGAGTGAACGAAAACCAATTTTATTGAAAGCGATTTAAATCAAATAATTCGCATCAAGCTTTTCAAAAGCAACATCATTTATCCCGAAAATTTCGGCAGAGTCTCCTTTGTAAATACTGGCCCCAAACGGGTACAAAACAACAATATATGTATAACATGAAATAAGGCATCCCCAAGCGGGAGCTAGCACTTCGCCCAAGGCGGGCTCAAAATCACACGCAATATAAATATCATCACTGTGCAAAATAGGCATAAAAAGGCATAAAGCAATAAAATATCATGTTGGCTGAAGTGAGCTCGACCCAGAGATACAACATATAAATACACAAATCTCACTGTCTCGTCTCCAGGTCGCTAATACAATAATACATGTGGTAGATATGGTAGATGGAGTACATTAGATACAATAATCATACAAGGTGGCAACAAAATAACCCCGCAACCCACATACGAACAATGCTGCGAGTCTAAGCAAAAGGAGCAAAAGGGAAGGTACGCCCGCCGCTACTGTGCTGACGGGTCAAACCTGCAAAACACTGTGGCATGACGGGGGTGAGTTGCCAACTCGTGAGTAATAAGTAACATCTAATAAGGCTATCGTAAGCATGTACACAATGATGTCACAACCTACATTTACTAATATGATGCGATATAATAATATGTATGCAACATGAATGCAATGAACAATGCGGGATTTGAATATAATTAACATGGGAAATCTGTATTCTTGTTTTAATAACTTCTGTAATTTAGCATTAGTTTCATCAATGAAATCAATATAAATCTGTGTCAAGTATCGACACTAAATATGAATATCTCAATTATCCAGGGCTCCGGCAATCCAGACTGGCCCAAAATATCTGATCTAGGGCTCCGGCAAATCCGGACTGGCCTATATTCTTAAAACTCAAGACTACATCGGTATCCTCCGGTTATCCGGCGCGTCACAAATAATCGGTCGGTAGTGCTCCCCTACCGGGCTCAACGCCATCATCTGCGACCATCTTGCCTCGGGATACCGCATCGGGTCCACCATGCAGCCACAAACGGTTCCTCCTCCTCCTCGAATCGGGTGTATGATACTGCTCAGGCACCGATAAAGCTCATGGTGGACGATAGATGTATCATATCATGAGAAAACAACAACTTACATATTTAAAATGGCAGTACATTTTCAAATCCTTGAGGTTTCTCAAAAATCCATAAATCTCATATCTATAGAAATCCTCGATAAAATCATAATACATGAATACCTATGATATCAACAATATGCAATGCAATGCGGAAACTAGAAAGCTATGCATGAACAGTGATGCAATAAGATGTGTGCATGTGTCTAGCAATCCTACATATCCATATTAATGAATTAAATATATCAATTGCAGGTTTATTATACATAATGGCACAGTGATAAGATTCGGATTTAACTAGTTATAAGGTATTCATGGCATAGCAATTACCAAGGCGTGTGTGTCCCCATGAATAGTGCTCGTGTATCATAAACCAATGGTAATAGTGCGAGTGTCCTAAGAGATACTAGCACAGTATATATATACATATGATAAATGATGCAATGCAACAGAATAATTAAATAGGAACTACGCATATAATTATAAGTACTAAACTGCATTCTAACAATCGGTCGTCATGCGCCATCCAAACGATTTCCCCCGTAGATGTGTACATCTACTCACCTGAATGCCTCCGCTAGTCCGATCCGATCACCGCCTTACCTTTCCGGGCCGCGTCCGATGTCTCCGCGACCGATCCTAGAATTTCACAAAGCAACACATATAAGGCTAGTATCCTGCAAAAACGCGATATTAAAACTATACGAGAAACTAGCGTCGCAAGCTAACACGTGTGCACTTGAAACACCGATACGTATGTGCTATCGTCTGAAACCACCCTGACACGCTGTGATACGCAGCAAACACTAAACCCAAACTCATAACGTACGTGTCGTGAAAGTTTAAAAGTATTGAAAACAAGGTATTTGGTTCCAGATTTTGATACAAGTTGAATTAGGAAAAGTTTCATTCACCAAAGACCTACATTATATAGCAGACACCAACAGCAAAACACCCAACACCCAGGTCCCTACTATGGCCTCAAATTGCATCCAGAATAGATAAAATTGCGGCCAGAAATAGGAATGGGGGTCTCGTGTCTCGTGTGTGTGATCCAAGTCTAGTAAACATGCTCTGGTAAATGCAAATTTTTCCTGAAGCAACCGGGTTAACAGAAGATCACAAAACTTGCACAAATCTTAACTAAAACACTAATTAACACTAATTTAGTACAATATGGTATTTTAGTGTAATCTGGTGCAAAGACTTGGATTAAACGACACTAACAACACTTAATTAAGCTAATCAAGCCATCAAAACCCTAACTTGACCTAATCTCCACTTAAACCACATAATTAGCACAAAAACCGGTATAAATACTAAATTAAACTAAATAAACTACAAGTTTAGTAAAGAGGTAAATTGGGTAAGCTTTATACCTCAAGTTGTCCTAGGTGGGTTCAAACTTGCTGACCTTAGCTCAAGAACCAACAAGTGTTATGGGATGATTAGCAAGGGTTTTAGTGAAGAAAAGATGGATTTTTTGGATGAGGATGAGGCTTGAATGAAAGAAGAAGAAGAAGAAGAAGAAGAAGAGGGAAAGAGGAGGGCTGCTGCTGGAGCTGGGCTGCTGGAATGAGAGGAAAAAAGATAGAGAAAGCCCCCAAAGTCAAGGCTCCATGCCTCATTTAATGCCCCCATGCATCCCTTTTCTTTTCTTATTCTTATTTTCTTAAAGTGTTTGGGTTTAAAAAGAAAGGAAATGATAATCAAGATGGAAAATAAAAAAGAACATGTTACATTGTTAACCTAGGGTAAAAATTGTGTTGTGCATGCTAACTAAATTTTGCTTAGGAAAATAATAGTTAAGAAAAATTGATAACTTAGTGAACAATAAATTAAATAATAATTAATAAAACACAATTGTATATATAATTACATATTATCATAATTAATAACATATTTATTCCAGTCTATGTGGAAATAGCTATTAATGAAGTTTTATGAAAACACGCATTATCGCTAATTAACGCGAAAATAACCTAAACGAATGTTCAAGGCGTTGCATGATTAGTACTTATCTGCAAACATATAATGCGATTGGATTAGGGTAGTCGTACGACCTTGTTGTCCTTTGTCAAGGGTCGTACGGGTGGGTTTAATTCAATCAAGAAATGACAGGTTGAACTTGACTAGCGCCCTATAGTTTGTTGGCATTTGTCAAGGTCATAGGATGCTAGGAGAAAAAACATTTTCGGGAATTTTAAGTGTTGAAATTTGCAATGAGATTGCATACCTTCTATGAGATAGTTGGATCCCGATACCCACTGCGAGTCAGAGTTACTCCTGGGAGAGTTTTACCCTTTACAATTAGCTAATCCAGCAGGTGTCTAGAAAGGTGTCAACGAGGTTATGCCTCTGGGAAAACGAGTTTTATTTTAATTAGGTCCGTGCGAAAGCACGGGTAACCTGCCTCAAAGTACCGACACTGGTCTGGCTGAATGATTGGCGAACTTGTTTGGTGTAATTAATCCCAGCTAGTCTTACTTTTAGGGTTTGAAGGAAGATTTGATAAAAACAGTGGGAGCCATCCTGATTAGATAAGATAATAACCAATCTAATCTTGCATGAGCGCACGCAGTGTTTTCTTCTCTCTCACTCCTGGTAGAGACCATGACATGCCTTAATCAAGATAATAATATGGATGTATTGACCGAACCCGCTTGTTATACTGAGCTGGGAAATGTTAGTTCCACTCTTCTTTATAATTGTTATAAGTCTGAGCAGAAAATAGGGGAATACCAGGATTCCCATACTATCCAAACGAGGAAAGAGCATGTTGATGCATCTTTTTCTGGTGTGTCCGTTACCGAGAACTATTTCTCAGTATGCTCTACGTCCTGGGTATTAGATACCGGATCAGGATCCTGTTCCCGCCAAAAATTTCTGCGCAAAAGAGTCCAAGGAATCAAATGGCAGCGATACGCTTAAGAAAATGCGAACCAGTATCTTCCGGCCTGTATTTTGATAAACTACCCAAAGAGGAACTGTTAAATTATGATGGTATTGAAAGCATCTCAAAAAAACCTTCGATTTGATATATTATGGGCCTCATAATTCATCCGGGAACAAAAGTTATGAGCAAATGTGTTATGCACATGTGATCTAAGAAAGAAGATACGAACCAGTATTTTCCGAGCCGTATTTTGACAAACTCCGGAACGAGAAATGGCTAAATTCTGATGATATTGAAAGTATCTCAAAAAGACTTTCGATTTGATATATTATGGGCCTCATAATTCATCCGGGATCAAAAGTTATGAGCAAATGTCTATGCACATGTGATCTAAGGAAGAAGATGCGAACCAGTATTTTCCGAGCTATATTTTGACAAACTCCGGAATGAGAAATGGCTAAATTCTGATAATATTGAAAGCATATCGAAAAGACCTTCGATTTGATATATTATGAGCCTCATAATTCATCCGAGATCAAAAGTTATGAGCAAATGTGTTATGCACGTGTAATCTAAAGTAATGCACCACTACATAGGGAATGCATTTTTTAGTCCCACATCGGGAAAAGGAGAAATGATTTCTCTACCACTCCCATATAAATAAGAGGGGATACCTTTTAGAAAGGGTAGAGTTAAATTCTCAAAGGATTCAATACTCAAAGGAGCTTAGTTCTCCAAAGGAGCTTAGTTCTCCAAGATAGGAACATGCTCCTCCATTATGCGCAAGCGCCATGTGCGCTACGTGCAACGCACGTGTGCCCGCCATGCAGCACTACGTGCAACGCACGTGCGCACCACATGAGAATATTTAATAATATTAAAAGGAGTTTGTTCTCCATATATAAAAGCTTTGCTTCTCCTCATAATGCGCATGTGCGGCACGTTCAACGCACGTGTGCCCGCCATGCGGCACCACGTGCAACGCACGTGCGCACCACATGAGAACATTTAATAATATTAAAAGGAGCTTGTTCTCCATATATAGAAGCTTTGCTTCTCCTCATAATGCGCATGTGCGCCACGTGCAACGCACGTGCGCACCACATGAGAACATTTAATAATATTAAAAGGAGCTTGTTCTCCATATATAGAAGCTCTGCTTCTCCTTATAATGCGCATGTGCTCCACGTGCAACGCACGTGTGCCCGCCATGCGGCACCACGTGCAACGCACGTGCGCACCACATGAGAACATTTAATAATATTAAAAGGAGCATGTTCTCCATATATAGAAGCTCTGCTTCTCCTCATAATGCACATGTGCGCCACGTGCAACGCACGTGTGCCCGCCACGTGCGCCCCACGTGCAACGCACGTGCGCACGACATGAGAATATTCAAAGGAGACTCGTTCTCCATAGGAGCTTGCTCCCCCCCATAATGCGCATATGCGCAAGATCCATGTGCGCTACGTGCAAATATGAGCGCCCAACACGTGCGACACACGTGCGACGCACGTGCGCGAACGCAAAGAAGCCTTTTTCAGTAGCGAGAAGCTTAAGCTCCAGCCTGTTCTTCCCCCCTAATGAGTGAGACATGGTTCAATGGGTACATCCCTCCACACCTTCGATATATGGCACTGCAATCTCTCAGTGTCGTCGAAGAGGTGGTGGGTCCCAACGACCAATGAACATCTTTCTAAAAAAAAAAGAAAGAGAGAAGAGAACTCTGAGAAACTGCTCAAGAATAAAAAAAAAGGTAAAAACCTTTAGAAAAAAGAGAAAGTTCTCTTAGGAACAGATCATAGATCTAAAAACAAGATCAATGATCTTTAATAAAAATAAAATAAAAATAGTGCTTTGCACTTTTCATGAACCTTTGGTTCTCTGAGATAAGAAAAACAAGAAAAGAAAAACTTATTTTTCTTTGATCTAAGTTAGATCAAGAAATCAAATAGTGCTTTGCACTTCTGTTCTTGAATCTAAAAGATTCTTGGTGCTTTGCACTTGCAAACTGCGCTGTTGCGCTCTTGGGAGAGCGCCACGTGTCAGCATCTAAACCACTTGCGCTACGAAATAAGAGCTTTGCTCTCTGGAGTTGGCGCAACTCACCAGAGCGCGCCACGTGTCAGCAGCGCAACAGCGCAGCGCACTAGCGCAGCGCACTGCACTGTTGCGCTTGCGCTCACCAGAGCGCGCCACGTGTCAGCAGCGCAACAGCGCAGCGCACTGCACTGTTGCGCTTGCGCTCACCAGAGCATGACACGTGTCTTCACCACAAGCGCTTGCGCTCATTGAGTGGCGCAAAGCGCCTAACAAATGCAATGCAGGGCCAAGCCCAATTAAAAGACCAAACAGGCCTAATTAAATTGATGCTCTGCATCATTTATAAATGGGCAAAGCCCAAACAAAAATAATAAAATGCTATGCAGATGCCTTGCAGAGCCCAAAATAAATTGATGCTCTGCATCTTTTATGGGCAGAGCCCAAACAAGAAAGTAGAAGTAATGCAATGCATTATTTAAGTGTGGGCAAAGCCCTAGCACAGGTTTAATGGACTAAAAATAAATAAAATGTTGAACATTTTCAACTGGACTTAGCCCAATTCTGGCCGTAAGTCCTTAAATTAAATTGAACTGAGCACAAATGCTCTCTCTCAAATCAATTTATATCCGGTTTGAGGGTACATCTCCGAACTCCTCTGACACCCATCGTTGTAATCCTTCAACGACGTCAGAGAGGTGACGGGTCCCGACGACCACACATCAATACGGACTGCGGGGTCCTTAAACTCGTGGACCGGAACATCCTTAAACTAATGTTGGACCGAAACGTCCTTAAACTAATGTCGGACCACCACGTCCCTAAACTGGAACATGGACCGAAACGTCCCTAAACTAATGTTGGATCGAGACGTCCTTAAACTAATATTGGACCGAGACATCCCTAAACTAATATTGGACCGAGACGTCCCTAAACTAATGACGGACCACCACGTCCCTAAACTGGAATACAGACCACCACGTTCCTAAACTGGCGATGGACCGAGATGTCCCTAAACTAATATTGGACCGAAACGTCCTTAAACTAATGATGGACCACTACGTCCCTAAACTGGCGATGGACCACCACGTCCCTAAACTGGCGTTGGACCGAAACGTCCTTAAACTAATGTTGGACCGAAACGTCCTTAAACTAATATCGGACCACCACGTCCCTAAACTGGAATATGGACCACCACGTCCCTAAACTGGAGCATGGACCACAACGTCCCTAAACTACCTATGGACCACTACGTCCCTAAACTGGAACAATAGAGCCTCCAAATGCTCTTTTGCCGGATCTAAACGATCTCGTTTAACTTGATCTTAGCCCCCAAACACGGCTAACGTATCCTTAAACATTCAAACGGACTATAAAACTCCAAATCAACCTTGGTTCAAGGGTACATCTCTGAACTCCTCTGACATCTGCCGTTGTAATCCTTCAACGACGTTAGAGAGGTGACGAGTCCCGATGGCCAGATATTAAATGGATTATCACGTTAAGTTGATCTTAGTCTCAAACAGGACTATCGTATCCTTAACGAACGTTTAAGTTGATCTTAGCCGCAACGCGACTAATGCATCCTTAAACTAAAAACACCAAACCCAAATCTAAGTAAATACGGATTTGGACTAATCCACGTCCTACGGGCGACGGCATTACTCAGTCTCCGTATACAATCCACGGGCAACCACAAACAAAACAAACACACACGACACGAAGTGAAATTCTGGAGAAGGAGAAAGTTGTTACCGCGATGCGGTAGCGTAATTAACTGCAGGGGCTTGCGCCTGCAGGGAAGAGCGTCCCCACAATCAAAAACCCCTCAAGCGAGGGGGAATCTGACGAAGTCTGCTACATCGACCGCATCCGTCTAAACCTCCGATACACGGTGCCATAAATCAACTTGGCATCTTCGGAGAGGTGGACGGATAAAACCAAATAGCATCTGCCCCGAATCTCAGCGTCAGGACACCGCGGTCCTGTGCGCCGTCCTTCGGAGGGGAACAGATTCTGGCACGTCCCTAAACTGGAACATGGACCGAAACGTCCCTAAACTAATGTTGGACCGAAACGTCCTTAAACTAATATTGGACCGAGACGTCCCTAAACTAATATTGGACCGAGACGTCCCTAAACTATTATTGGACCGAAATATCCTTAAACTAATGACGGACCACCACGTCCCTAAACTGGAATACAGACCACCACGTCCCTAAACTGGCGATGGACCGAGATGTCCCTAAACTAATATTGGACCGAAACGTCCTTAAACTAATGATGGACCACTACGTCCTTAAACTGGCGATGGACCACCACGTCCCTAAACTGGCGTTGGACCGAAACGTCCTTAAACTAATGTTGGACCGAAACGTCCTTAAACTAATGTCGGACCACCACGTCCCTAAACTGGAACATGGACCACCACGTCCCTAAACTGGAGCATGGACCGCAACGTCCCTAAACTACCTATGGACCACTACGTCCCTAAACTGGAACAATAGAGCCTCCAAATGCTCTTTTGCCGGATCTAAATGATCCCGTTTAAGTTGATCTTAGCCCCCAAACACGGCTAACGTATCCTTAAACATTCAAACGGACCATAAAACTCCATATCAATCTTGGTTCAAGGGTACATCTCTGAACTCCTCTGACATCTGCCGTTGTAATCCTTCAACGACGTTAGAGAGGTGACGAGTCCCGATGGCCAGATATTAAATGGATTATCACGTTAAGTTGATCTTAGTCTCAAACAGGACTATCGTATCCTTAACGAACGTTTAAGTTGATCTTAGCCGCAACGCGACTAATGCATCCTTAAACTAAAAACAGCAAATCCAAATCTAAGTAAATACGGATTTGGACTAATCCACGTCCTACGGGCGACGGCATTACCCAGTCTCTGTATACAATCCATGGGCAACCACAAACAAAACAAACACACACGACACGAAGTGAAATTCTGGAGAAGGAGAAAGTTGTTACCGCGATGCGGTAGCGTAATTAACTGCAGGGGCTTGCGCCTGCAGGGAAGAGCGTCCCCACAATCAAAGACCCCTCAAGCGAGGGGGAATCTGACAAAGTCTGCTACATCGGCCGCATCCATCTAAACCTTCGATACACGGTGCCATAAATCAACTTGGCATCTTCGGAGTGGTAGACGGATAAAACCAAATAGCATCTGCCCAGAATCTCAGGCACAGACGTCCTAACGTCTCGGCCGTCCTTCGGAGGGGAACAGATCCAATATATGTAATCTGTTATTATTAGTTATATGTATGCCCTAGAGGCCATTACTATACTTGAGATGTATATTGTAGTGGATGCTTGGACATATATAGGGAGGACTTTCTTGCTCGACATGATAGTATGCTATCTGGTTACTCTTTACCTTAACGTGTACACTAATTGTCTCTCTGTTACATGTTGGTAAAGCCCTTAGGATGTGTACTTGACTACCTGGACTATGATGCAGATCATACTAGTGGGGACATGGTAGTCCATAAGTACATCCTTCAAGGTCCCTAGTCGTGGGTGTATCGAGACGGGACATCGATATACCAGAGTAGACTAGCGTATACCGTCTCGACCCATGAAGATGGGCGATGGATGATCCCATATCCATTGGTGTTTGACATCAGAGATGATATACGGGTGCTCAGTAGAGACTGGGTACACTGGACAGACTCGCCGAGAACTCCCAGATGGTATTATACCTTACGTCAGATGGCAGTTCTCTGGTGACACTGGTACAGGTTAGTCTATAGACCCGAGATCGTCATAGAGTCTTGTGTGATTCCCACTGTGCTTTGATTTCCACCTTACCACGTCCAAGAGGGCATGCAAAACGGTGGTTTTTGGGTACAGTCCCGAGTCACATGGAGTCAATGAGCGATAGGAGGGGTTTCGTCTCTCCCGGTATTGGGGGTTGATGTTGCGCTATGCTCGATTGGCCGTAACAGGGAAGTCTCTGGCCAGGGCTGGTCTAGAGATATACTGGTAAGTGTTACCAGTAGTTTCTCGACCCGTTATGAGCCTCATATCGGTATGACTTATCGGTTATTGGGGTCTGACGTTTACCACCCCTAGACTTGATATGTGACATATCAGACGAGGAGACCGGACTGTACGGTAGTGTCACTGTCAGGCTTTTTGCAGGAGTTGGAGCGGGCTTGCTTACTGATCTTCTGATCGCTCAATACCCGGGTAGCCGTTACGTCCAGCTAGTACCGCTGACGGCTTGTGGGTGCTTGATATGATCATCATCTACTGCCGGCGTATTGACGAGTCTTTAGAGTCCTACATAGAGGTTTTACTGGCTCAGGCAAAACGAAATAGGAGCGCATATGTGATATGTGCGGGACCGAGAATAATGCGAGTATGTGATACCGTATTCTATTCTCGCGATGTTTGTGTCGATCGGTTATATGCGATATAACTAAGTTATCGAATCAAGTGTTGATTCGATAAGTCAATACATTGGATGTTGGTCGGTTATATGTGATGTAACCGGATTATTAAGTCAAGTGTTGATTTAATAATTTAGTGTATAATTGTATATGTGATATACTAATTTACATTAACTAACATTGGTTAACTTAAGCATTTATTTTTCTCACTTGTGCACAACTTAATATATATGTGATATATATTTATTTGTGTACATTTTGTATCATGGTTGTTGATACACACTACTTGGGTGTATGAGATATACACCATTGTAATTATATAGGTGGGGTTTTAATATACAAAGTAAATACAAAATTAGTGGATAATTGTTCAAGTGCATGAAGCTTCATGAAGCTTACGAATGCATTGACCAAAGTCCACTAGTTTTGTTTTTACTTTGGATTTTTATAAAACTAACCACTATAATTAGCCATGGTTATGTCTCTACATGAGTTAGTATATGATACCCACTCACCCATGGTTAGCCAACTCTCTCTCTTGATTAGAGTTTTCATTCTCATTTTGAGCTTATCTTCTTCCTCCTTCAATTTCTTTCTAGGGTTTGAAAAAGAGAGAGAATGAAAGTGAGAAAAGAAATTCTAAAGTGTACCCATTTTCTATTTCATCATCCTCTACTTGACTAGCACTTTAGTTTAGGGTGTTTGCTTCACTAATTCTCTAGTTAGTGAAGTAGAAGCTTGAGTTCGTCTTCCCTCGACGTAGATCATCTTCGGCCTCGAAGACTTCAAGCAATACCGTTGCAATCTTCTCATGGAGCCGTCCGAGAGTCCGGGAGTTCGATGATTGCGGCGAAGGGACTACAACAAGGAGCTTTATAAGTGAAGGACCGATCTACAAAGGTTGTATTTCGTATTCACTTAGTGATAATTTTTATCTACTAGCATGTGAAACCCTAATAATCTAGCAACGATCTTGTTTAGGGTTGTTAGGCACGGCTAAAATTTTAATCGGCCATGGTTGATACTTCCTTAGCCCTTGTTAGAGTGCCTAGTAACCCTACAGTGGTATCAGAGCCTAGCTAGAGTATTAGGCGACGTGTTTACGAAGTTAAAACTCCGAACGAACCCCGATATGTCAAAGTTAACCCCTCTCTGTACATTTTTTTTAAAACTGAGATTTTTGTGAATTAAAAATACCTAAAAAATTCAGCAGGGTTTTCTAAGCATAACTGTGCAAAACGAGCACCTAACTCGTACGGACAGCCGTGGATCCGCGGCAATACCCTGCTTGTGCCGCGGTTCCGCGGCCATACAGTGACATTTTGCTTTTGTGTTTGTACAGTAATGTTTACTTCTGTTATTGGATCTTTATGGGTATTTTTAATTTGACTCAAGTGTTGAGTGTTCTGGGGTTTATTTTGTAATCGTTGATTCGATCGAAAAATTTAAATTCGTTATTGTTTTCCGGATAATTTAGAAAGTATTAAAAAGTTCGAACGGATATCAATAACTCACTTTTTCCCGACCCGGAAAATTTCCAAGTGTTGGATTTTTCCGTAGTTTAAGAACGTTCTAGATCGTGCAAGTTACGCGATGGACCCTTTAGAAGACAACAAACCTTAACTCGATTATGTGACCGTCTTGAACTGCCCTTTGAACCTAAGGGTTTGGGACAGTACGGCGTTGCCACATGTGAGGCGTTGGCTTGACCCTTCTACGGCTGGACCATTAGTACTGTGGCATGTGATGGATGTTTTTAAACTCCCCTCAAGTGTTGAGAACTATTTGGGAAAACTTGAGTGTTTGATCATTCGATCGGAAAGTTTAACGTTGTCTATTTATCTGGAATTTGATACAATATTTGGAATCCACAAGTAGTTATGGGATAACTAATATGAATGTTATAAACATAGCAGTTTAGTCTCAAATGATCGGTTGCCACGGAATTTTGATGCGATCAAAAGTCCGTCGTAATCACGTTGCGTACGCGGATACTCGCCGGGTAAACTTAATAGACAGCCATGCCCTATAGCCCCGACCAAGTAACTGTAGGAGAACCCCGTTGCAAAAAGCATCCGTTCAGGTGCTCGCGGCAGCGGTGTTCCGCCTTAGTGCACTTCGTCGACGGCATCCTGGGGTGCGGCCGTCTACTAAAGTTTGCGACGAGCATTCGATCACATATCGGGAATCTTGTTGAATTACCTGACTAGATATTGAAAAGTGTTTTCGATATAGAGACTAAAATGCGAGGTTTATAATTGTTAGGCATGCGATGCTAAGGAGGTTGCGGATTCCAACTGTTGTAGTTTTACACTTTCTTTTCTGCGACCGTAAGTGTAATATGTGTTATCGCCGGTTTCGTTGCTATATGTCAATGACAATTGGGATGCGCATATTTACTTACGTTGATGACTTGTGATGTTATGTGTTGCTGGATATGTTATATTGGATCGTCGCGTTTTGAATAGCCGGGGTTTTTATGTGAGATGAGGGTTTTTATTTTCATTCATATAAAATTCATTGTATGTAATATTCTTTTATTGGGGCACTTCTGGGATGAGGATGATGTCACCATTTGTATATTATTTACTTTTCCGCATTAGGTAGACCCAAGGAGGGGAGCACAAGTAACCGGGTTTTAGGGCCCAGTAGGAGACTAACTCGAGAAGTCGAGTCCGGGTCTCCTAACTCTAGAATTGGTAGGGATGCATGCCGCTCTCGTAGGGGTCTAGGGATGTGGGTTTGGCTATTCATCGCGACCGTGGAATCCGTGTTTTATGGAGGCTCAAAATAAAACACGGACGTTCTAGTATATCCAATGTTTCATATGATTCTTCTCCTGCGATATCTGTGATGTGATCATTTGATATGTTGTGATAGATACTGTATATAGTATATATGATATATTATATAGACGTTACTTATGTTTGACACCCGCGCTAGCCTTGCCCCGCTCTGCCGTTAGTTACCTAACCTAACGGTGCACGAGGGGACATCGAGGCGAATGCGGATGGCATAAGTGTACGTCGTATTTATCTGTGATGTTTAGGTGACTTAAATGATGGGACTTCATTAATGTGATTAATGAAAGAAAAGAAACCTAAAAGATGCTGTGGAATCGAATTTTCAAAAATAGGTAGCTACAGTTCTTGCTTTGCATCGCGGTGTTCCTTGTAGAACATCCTGCACCTTATTCGATAAGGAAAGGGCCGAGATCCCTTAACCGGGAGTGACCCCTTTAGCAATGACTGGCAGATGCTACACCCTTCGGTTTTGTCTTTTGATTGCTTTTCTAGTTCTTGCTTTGCACAGTGATATATATGATATATCCTGCACCTCATTCGACGAGGAAAGAGCCGAAATCCCTTCACCGGGAGTGACCTCTTTAGCGAAACTAGTAAAAGCCTCAAAAACACTCCATTTTAAAATCATTTGATTCTACAACGATATCAAGTTCATTACGCAATAGGTTTTTAGAAAAACCTGTCATAGCCCTCCGTCATTTCAGATAAGTTGTATATAGTATTCGTGCTACATTTGTTGGCTTTCGTCAAGGTGTAGTGTGCGGTAGCTATATGCTGCTTATCTGCTGCATATGATGCGATTGGATTAGGGTAGTCGTACGGCTTTGTTGGCTTTCGTCAAGGGTCATGCGGGTGGGTTTAATTCAGACAAGAAATGTACGGGTTGAACTTGACTAGCGGGCTATGGTTTGTTGGCTTTTGTCAAGGTCATAGCACGTTAGGGGCAAAATTATCGGGAATTTCAAGTGTTGAAATTTGCAATGAGATTGCATACCTTCTATGAGATAGTTGGATCCCGATACCCACTGTGAGTAATTGTTACTCCTGGGAGAGTTTTACACATTACAATTAGCCGATCAAGTAGGTGTCTAGAAAGGTGTCAACGGGGTTACGCCTCTGGGAAAACGAGGTTTACTTTAATTAGGTCCGTGCGAAAGCACGGGGAACCTCCCTCAAAGTACCGACACTGGCCTGGCTGAAAGATTGGCGATGTTGTAGGGTGTAATTAATCCCGGCTAGTCTTTCCTTTTAGGGTTTGAAGGAAGATTTGATAAAAACAGTGGGAGCCACCCCGATTAGATAAAATAATAACCAATCTGATCTTGCAAGAGCGCACGCAGAGTGTTTTCTTCTCTCTCTCAAGGTAGCGACCATATGACGCCTTAATCAAGATAATAATACGGATGTATTGACCGAACCCGCTTGTTATACTGAGCTGGGGAACGTTGGTCCCGCTCCAACTTATAATTGTTATAAGACAGAGCAGGAAATTGGGGATTACCAGAATTCCCGTGCCGCCCAAACGAAGAAAGTGCATGCTGATGCATCTTCTTCTGGTGTGTTCATTACAGATAATTGTTTCTCAGTATCCTTTACATCCTGGGTATGAGATACCGGATCAGGATCCCGCATATGTAATCTGGTACATGGGCTACAGATAGGTAGAGAACTGAGAACGGGTGATAAGTTTCATGAGATAGAAAACGGTGCAAGTGTTGTAGCCAAGTCTGTTGGTCACTATCACCTTGTATTACCAGAATACAATGATTCTGAACGGATGTTATTAGATACCGAACCTGATATACAACATCATATTAGTCTCTTTATTAGTAAAGAAGGATATAATTTTGTATTGTTGGATAATGTTTTGAACATTTCCTATATCAAGAGTTGATCGGTTCTGGCACGTTATCTAAAAGCATAGACGTTCTAAATCAAACTACAGTTCTTAGTATACAGAACACACACAAGAGGAAGAGTTCAGAAATGAACGAATCCTTCTTGAGGTATTGTAGACTAGGTCATATCAATGCGACCCGACTAGCTGAAGTTACATATAGATGCATATTTAAATTAGTTTGAATTTATGCCGGTCATGTCACAGAGATAAGATGACCATAGCTCTGTTTATTGGAAGCAGAGAAAGAGTTAATGAACTCTTGGGATGATACATGTTGATGTATGAAGGTCCCCTGTCTACACATGCCAAGACCGATTCTTTGTACTTCATTACATTCTCTGATGATCTCTCAAGATTCAGACATATTTTCCTGTTGAAATACAAGTCCGAAGCTTTTGAGATATTCACAGAATATAAGTTAGAAGTAGAGAACCAAAACGGGTATAAGTATTATGTCCTTTGATGTGATCAAGGAGGAGAATACTTGAGCACGGAATTCCTGGATTATTCTAAAGGAGAATGAGATTCTCTCTCAGCATTACTCCTCCGTATACACCACAGCACGTCGGTGTATCGGGGCAGAGCAATCACACCCTATGTGATAAGGTGTGCTCTATGATGAGTACTACTGAGTTACCAATTTCCTTTTCGGGCTTATGCACTGGAGAAGTTGCATACCTAGGGTTCCGATCAAATCAGTTGCCTACCACTTCATATGAGATATGGAAAGGGAAGATCCCATATCTTAAGTTTGTTAAGATTTGGGGTTGTCCAGCCTATGTCTAAAAGCATAATCCGGACAAGCTCGAGGCAAAGTCGGTTCTATAGAAGTTTGTTGGAATCCCAAGCATATGCAAGGGAATATCTTCTACCAAACCGAGGAACAAAAGATATTTTGTTTCGCAATATGCCACCTTTGTGAAAGGGAATTTCTTGTGAAGAAATTAATGGTCATAAGGTAGAACTGGAAAGAGTTCCAGCTATACAAACTGCAGCTGATGATTTGGTAGAACCAAAGGATTCGATAGTAACCAACGAACCTCAGCCTCTTCGCCGATCTAGTATGGTTTCTCACCCACCTGAGAGATATTTTGGTTTCTCTATGACAGTGGGAGCGAGCATTGCATCATGAGATGATGACCTAACTAGTTTCGAGCTGGCCATCAGGAGTGAGACTCTGTAAGAATGGCTGGATGCTTAGCGATCTGAGATGGAATTTTTATACACCAACAAAGTATGGACTTTGGTTGCCTTATCTGAAGGGTTAAATCCCCATCAGGAGCAAGTATATCTTGAGAAGATTACTTGGTGTATATGGAAAAGTTGAGACTTTCAAAGCTAGACTTGTTAAAGGTTTGCATCATTTGACCAGGTATGGATTATGATGAAACCTTTTCTAAGTAGCTATACTTAAGTCCATCCAGATCCTACTTGCCACGGCTACATACCATAACTACGATATCTGGCGGTTGGGTGTCATGACTGCTTTTCTAAATGTTGATTTGGAAGGGAGCGTCTATAAGTACACAGCCAGAGGGCTTCGTAGACAGTGGGAGCAGCGGAAACGTGTGCAAGATGTTTTATGTGATAAAGCAAGCATCATGGAGTTGGAACATCTGTTTTGATGAGTTAGTCAAAGAGTTTGACTTCATCAAAATGGTAGATGAACCTTGTATATACAAAAGGGTAGTAGGGAGTATGGTGGTGATCCTCGTAGAGTACGTGGATGACATACTCTAGATGGGGAAGGAGTTTCCTATGCTACGCTCGGTCAACCTCCGCTTATCACAATGATTCTCCACATAGGATCAAAATGAATCCTCCAAAATCCTGAGTTTTGATCTATGAGATAGATCTAATTGGATGTTAGGATACTCACTAGCTGTAGTGAGATGGTATCAATTGATCCTGGGGAGAATCACTGGAAGGGTTCCAGGGTGATAAGGACGACTGAATGTCAGTTACAGGCATTGTCTTTACCCTCAGTGGAAGGTTGGTATGTTGGAAGAGTTCCAAGGTAGATACCGTGGCATATTAGACGACAAAGGCTGAATACATCGCTACCAAAGATACTACCAAAGAGGCAGTCTGGGTGTATATTAGTTCAAGAGATGAACTTCGTTCCTACCATTGTATGACAATGGAGTTGTGGCTTATGCCTAGGAAAGCCCGTCCCATCAGTGATCCAGACATATTCTAAGGCAGTGTCACCTGATCATGGAGATGGTAGATCTCCAGGGGATCGAGGTCAGGAGAGTAGACTCAGAGGACAACACGGCCGATCCACTCACAAAGACCTTTTCCCAGAGAGAGACTTTTATGGGATGGTTGAGTATGAGATACTACAACCACTGCTGTCAGATGGCCCTAGTGCAAGTGGGAGATTGTTAGTTATATGTATGCCCTAGAGGACTTTACTATACTTGAGATGTATATTGTAGTGGATGCTTGGACATATATAGGGAGGACTTTCTTGCTCGACATGATTGTATACTATCTGGTTACTCTTTACCTTAACGTGTACACTGATTGTCTCTCTGTTACATGTTGGTAAAGCCCTTAGGATTGTTAGTGTATATGCCCTAGAGGCCATTACTGTATCATACTAGTTTGTATAATACTTAATGGAAGCTTGGGATATTCATAGTTGTATAGACAATCTTGCTCAAAATGGTAGTATGCTACTTGGTTTGTTTCTACTTTAATGTGTACATGTGTTTCTTTTAGTATATCACCAATACACATTAGTGGAGCCCTTAGGATCTTTGCTTGATTACCAGCGTTGTGATGGCAGTCACACTCGTAGGGGCTGGGTAATCCATAAACATATCCTTATACAGGTCCCCAGTCGTAGCACTATCGAGACAGGGTATCGATACTCCAGAGTAGACTAGCATATGCGCTTCTCATACCAGCTGGGGAGACGGTCTGTCCCAAAGCCGTCAGTACGTCGTACTTGAGATAGTATGCGGGTGCTCGTTAGGTTACGAGTACACTGGACAGGACTCGTCGGGAACTATTGATTGGTATTATACCTATCGTCAGTTATCAGTTCCCAGGTGACATGAGTACAGCTTAGTCCGATGACTTGACACTGTCACTTTGCCTCGAGTGTGTTCCCACTGTACTTTGATTACTACCCTACCACGGCTCAAAGGAGTCGTACAAACAGGTAGTAGTTGGGTGCAGTCCCGAAGCACTTGGAGGCAGTGACGGTTAGACAGGATTCGTCTCTCCCGGTATTGGGGGTTGATATCGTGCTGTGTCTAGGAGAGCCATTACACAAAGTCCCTGGCCAGGGCAAGCGAGATATACTGGTGGGTTTCTAGTGTTATCTCAGGATGTTCTGGGCTACACTCCGACACGACTTGTACCGCTATTAGGGGACTGACGTTTACCGCCCCCTAGGCCCGCCATGCGATATAATCAGACGAACAGACCGGACTGTACGGAGACTGTCACATTCAGGCTCAGTAGGAGTTCAGATGGGTTGCACCTCGTCCGTCTTCTTATTGTCATCAACCTGGGGGCCGTTACGCACAGCTAGTGGCGCTTGCGGTCTGTGGTTAAACTCATTACCAGCGTAGTGTCGAGTCTTTAGAGTCCCACACAGAGAACTATTCGCCTTTAGGCAAAAGAGTAGAGGTCGCATGGTTTTGCGACAGGGTTCGGTCACATCCGTGCACTTGTGCACGTTTAGTATCCGGGCAGTTATCACTACCGGGCTTTGGTTTAAGCCAGATCCTAGTGTACGTTTTGGGATTGGTTTTATCTTGGTTGTATTCGTGTTCCTCGGAACGCGGATGCGGGTGTGTATGCACGGTTGACAGAGACAGAGGCAGAGGATTCTCATTAGGGTTATTGACTGTTGACTTTTGCTATACCCTAATGAGAATTAGAAATATGATTAATGATAATATTAATTAAGTATTATTGTGCCATGGTTGGGTTGAAAGGATGACTTTGTTGACTTGTTGACTATGTTGACCGGTTGATTAGGTTGGACTTGTTGATCACCATCATGACAATGGCTATCATTTCATGGCATTGACCTTTGCTTGCTTATTTTGTTCACAAATTGCATTTAATGCATGAAATGATATTGCCATTTGATATGATAACAACCATCACATAATACTCAATTATTATAATGTGTTATGATTATTTTGGATTATGAGAGCAAGGGTGAGAAAAGTCTTGCTCATTTTTTCATTTCCATTCTCTCCCATGCTCAAGCTCTCCCTCTTCCTCCTGCTCTCTCTCTAGTTCATGGTTCTATTGTCTCATGTGTTGAGAAGCAAGAACCATAGAGATCAAAACCCATTACACTTCTCTACTCATCCTAGTACACAAGGTCTAGCAAGTCAAGTGTTCTAGTTTCTTCTAGTTTGAAGTAGAAGCCAAAAGATAGAAGCTTTCGGGTGGATCCTTCTTCGGCGCGAGGAGACGACGAGGTGAGGCCAATCCGACTACCACAAGGAGTTGAAGAGAAGGAGTTCAAGTTAAGGTATAACCCCTAACCGAGTAGGTAAAACTCCTAGTTAGGTTGTTAGATAGTCGTTTAACAAAGATCCGTATTTTAAGTCCATGTTACCACTCTAGAAAAAATCGTTTTTCACCATTTCTGCAACCTCAAAGAACCGGGGATGGGTAACGTGGACTTACAGTGGTATCAGAGCCTAGTTAAACACTATCTAACCTGTTAGCAAAGTAACTAGAAGTTCGATCGGAGAAAAAGTCATGAAACTTGCCCGGAATTCAAGCTTTCTACCGATTTTTTTTCCTGTCCAAAAATCAATAAATCATGCACTAAAAATCGGCTCAGGGTTTTTAAAAAAACAAGCAAGAAAAATGGTCCACTAACTCGGTCAAGGAGCCGCGGAACCGCGGTAGGAGCATGCTCCCGCTGCGGATCCGCGGCCGAGTTGACTCGGTCGTGGCACAATTTTCCTGCAGTGTTTTTCTGGGGGTGTTTTGGGATTTTTACAATATGTTTTTTCTGCCCAGATTTTACAGAAAGCAAAATTTGTTTTTGGGGTCTAAAAATCCGTATTTTGATCGAACTTCTAAAGACTTTAGCTAACGGGTTACATCTGTGATGTGATATATGTATTGAACGTCTGCTAATCGCTATACGTCGATTAGTGGGGGTTATACATATCTGAGATCTGTAATGTTGATGGTATGTGTATATGAATTCATTGGATTGTCGCGGATGAATAGCCGGGGGGTTGTGAGATGAGACTTTTCTTTATCTTTCAATTCATGTAATATGTAAATTGATGTAATATTATTTATTTGGCCGCACAACCGGGATGGGGTTGTAGCCGTCATTGTATAATTTCTTTTTACTGTTTTTGCTCCTAGGATAGACCCATGGAGGGGGTGCACAAACTACCGGGTACCTCGAAGTGCCGAGTGGCCTACTCACGTTGTTGAGGGAGGTTGCTTCACTTCGGGTATTTAGCGGGTAGTTTGCCGCACCCGTAGGGGTCTAGAGTGGGGTATTGGCTATTCATTGCGACCGTGTAATCCGCTCTTCGTTACAGGCTCGTACGGAATGCGGATTCCTAGTATATCCAATGTGTTCATCTGTGATCTGGAATGGCTATCATTACATGTGACGAATGTATATATCTATATATGATATCTATTTAGGCGTTGCTTATGTTTTGCATCCGCGCTAGTCCAGCCCCCGCTCTGTCGTTAGTTAAGTAACCTAACGGGTAATGACGGGTCCCCGTGGCGAATGCGGATGGCATAAACGTACGTCATATTTTCGTTTTTTCTGCAATGGTAGGATTAAATGATGGGACGCATTAAATTAATGCAAAAAAATAAACTAAAGTAGAGTCGTTGGAACACTTTCAAAACCACTCGGTTTCTTTTCAAAAAAAACTTTTAAACGCGGAGCTTAAGCCACTCCTTTTTAAAAGCTATCTCGTTCCATCGATTATATCAAGTTCACTACGCTCACGGTTTCGCCAAAACCATTCATAGCCCTCCGTCGTTTCACATGGATGGTCAATAGTATTCAAGCTATGTTTGTTGGCCAAAGTCAAGGCATAGTGATTGGTAGCTATTGGGTATTCATGTGCAGCATAGATAGATGCGTTGGTTTAGGACAGTCGTACTGCCTTGTTGGCCAAAGTCAAGGGTAGGTACAGGTGGGTTCAAATTAACCTGGAGAATGAGGGGTAGAACTTGACATGTGACTTATGATTTGTTGGCCAAAGTCAAGGTCATAAGAGCATGGGGAAAATATCCACATCGGGAGTTTCAAAAGAACCTGAAACTTGCTAGCGCTGCATACCATTTGGAGTGTGATGATTCTGGTAGGATTCCTTCAGTTTTGTCACGCGATGATATTTGGATCCCGATCCTACTATGAGTATATGCTATTCCTCGGGAAATTTCTCACTTAACGATCAATGCTATAAACCAAGTAGGTGTCTAGAAAGGTGTTAGCGGGGCTACGCCCCTAGGGAAAAGAGGTTATTTAATTAAGGAACTTCGCAAAAGCGTTGGAAAACCTTCCTTGAAGTACCGACACTGGCCTGGCTGAACGGTTAAGCAAGTATTGTATGGTGAGATTGATCCCGACTAATTCTTCCTTTATGGTTTGAGGAGGGATTCGAGAGACAGTGGGAGCCATCCTGTTTAGAAAAACTAAAAACCACTCTAAACTTGCAAGAGCATCATGCTGAGTGTTTCTTCTCTCTCTCCTAATTGCAGCGACCAATCGTCATGACCGGACTTAAGTTACTTCTAGATAAAAACATACTGACAGGGCCAAACTACAAAGATTGGATCAGGAATGTCAAAATGGCAATCACTTATGACAAGTTGGGGTATCTTCTTACCACCAAAGCTCCCCCTGTCCCAGGTCCCACCTCCAGCGTCGCGGATAAGGAAATCCGCAAGACTTGGGAGATCGATTGCGCGAAGGCCAAGTGCCTCATGCTTGCCTCTATGGACAATGAACATCAGAGGAGGCATGAGAATATGGACCTCGAATCCATATTTCTCCATACAAAGAACTGTATTGAGAGCAATCCCGTATCGCAAGATACGAAGTCTCGAAAAAGCTGTTTTCGGCGAGATTGGTCGTCGGATCATCGGTAGCGGAACACGTGCTTAAGATGATTGGCTTCATTGAGGAGCTCGCGGACCTTAGGACCACGTTAGAGAACAAGCTCTACACGGACTTGATTCCCCAGTCCCTTCCTTCCACTTACGTCTAGTTTATCCTGAACTTCAACTTGCAACAAAAGGAAGTTGAACTTTCAGAACTCCTCAACATGCTAAGGAGTGCAGAGGGCATCTTACAGAAAGGTAAGGAAACATCCACTTTGTTTGTAGGAGGATCTTCCTTTTTTAGGTCCAACGCGAAAGCCAAGGGAAAGAAGAAGAAAGCCCCCGTCAAACCAAGGGGCGTTGTTAGTAAAGTGGATACGAAGGGAAAGACAAAGGCAACAAAGGTAGCGGGAAAGCTTGTGGGAAAGGAAGAATGCTTTTACTGTCATAAGAGTGGACACTAGAAAAAGGATTGCATGTCTTGGAAGGCCAGAAACCAGGATCTGAAGCAAACTGCGGCTTCGGCTTCAGGTGTGAATGTTATTGAAAACTGTATATCAATAAACTCTACATCCTGGGTATTGGATACCGGATCAGGATCTCATATCTGTAATTCTTTACAGACACTGAGAAGGCGTAGGGTTTTGAAGGCAGGTGATATGACCCTCAAAGTTGCAAACGGAGCTGGCATAGATGCTGAGTCCGTGGGGGACTATCACCTGGGATTGTCAGATGGACACGTTTTGGTTTTGCGTGATTGTTATTTTGTACCCAATGCAACTTGTAATATCATATCTGTATCTTTATTATCTAAAGAAGGTTATGAATTTGCATTTGTAAGCAATGTTGTAAACATTCACCTTAATCAAGTTTTGATTGGGTCAGGTACATTAAGCAATGGTATATACGTATTAAACCAACCACAGATTTTCAATGTCCAGAATACACACAAAAGAAAGTCTCCGGAAACAAATCAGGCTTTCTTATGGCATTGTAGACTGGGTCACATCAATGAGAGAAGGTTGACGAAGTTACATACAGAAGGATATTTGGATCCGTTCGAATATCAATCATATGCAACTTGTCAATCCTGTCTCAAAGGAAAGATGACAAAGACTCCGTTCACTGGACACGGAGTAAGAGCGAGCGAGCTCTTGGGACTCGTACACAGCGACATGTGCGGTCCAATGTCTACACATGCGCGAAGCGGTTATTCTTACTTCATTACTTTTACGGATGACTTTTCAAGGTACGGATATGTCTTCTTAATGAAACATAAATCCGAAGCCTTTGGAAAATTCCAGGAATATAAGAATGAAGTAGAAAAACAAACCGGTAAAAGTATCAAGACACTGAGATCTGATCGAGGTGGTGAATACTTGAGTGCCGAGTTCCTGGATTACCTAAAAGAGAATGGAATTCTCTCTCAGCTTACTCCTCCATACACTCCGCAACATAACGGTGTATCGGAGAGACGGAACCGGACCCTATTGGATATGGTACGTTCCATGATGGGTAACGCTGAGTTACCGCGATCAATCTAGGGATATGCACTGGAATCAGCTGCATACCTTTTGAACCGAGTTCCAACTAAGACTGTGCCTACCACACCATATCAGATGTGGTGTGGGAAGAAACCCTATCTTAAGCACATTAAGACATGGGGATGTCCAGCTTTTGTCAAAAAGCAGCATGCAGACAAACTCGAGGCACGCTCAGTACAGTGCAAGTTTGTGGGATATCCAAAGAACTCCAAGGGATATTTCTTCTATTGCGAAGAGGAACAAAAGGTCTTTGTTTCTCGTCATGCCCACTTCTTAGAAACTGAGTTTTTGGAAAATCAGATAAGTGGGAGCGCAAGAGGATATTAGGACTTTCACAGTCCAGGTACATCGACACCATACTAAAAAGATTCAGTATGGAAGATTCCAAGCGCGGTAATCTACCGGCTTGTCACGGGATCACCCTCTCCAAAGAGATGTCTCCCAAGACTGATTTGGAAAGGGATCGCATGTCTATTATACCCTACACTTCTGCGGTAGGCTCTATAATGTATGCGATGTTGTGTACCAGACCAGATGTAGCTTATGCACTGAGTGTGGTAAGCTGGTATCAGTCAAACCGTGAGAAGAAGCACTGGATAGCGGTAAAGAACATTCTCAAGTACCTGAGAAGGACTAAGGAGATGTTCTTGGTGTATGGCGGAAAAGACCTCCAGATCGAGGCCTTTGCTGACTCCAGCTTCCAAAGTGACAAGGATGATTCCAAGTCCATGTCGGGTTATGTCTTTACCCTCAATGGAGGGGTGGTGTGTTGGAATAGTTCCAAACAGGAAACCGTTGCTGACTCGACGATGGAAGCGGAATATATCGCTGCTGCTGATGCCGCAAAAGAAGCCGTCTGGATGAGGAAGTTCTTAACGGAACTTCAGGTGGTTCCGTCCATTGTTGATCCAATACCTCTGTATTGCGACAACAACGGGGCTATAGCTTTAGCGAAGGAACCCAGGTCCCATCAGAAGTCCATACACATCTTGAAGCGGTATCACCTGATCAGGGAGATCTTGGGTCGCCAGAAGATCGAGGTTTGGAGAGTTGCTACGGAAGAAAACACTGCTGATCCACTCACGAAGGCCTTACCCCAGACTCAATTCGAGCGGCTGATCGAGATGATAGGTCTTCGATACGCCAGTACATGGCCTTAGTGCAAATGGGAGATTGTTAGTGTATATGCCCTAGAGGCCATTACTGTATCATACTAGTTTGTATATTACTTAATGGAAGCTTGGGATATTCACAGTTGTATAGACAATCTTGCTCAAAATGTTAGTATGCTACTTGATTTGTTTCTACTTTAATGTGTACATGTGTTTCTTTTAGTATATCACCTATACACATTAGTGGAGCCCTTAGGATCTTCGCTTGATTACCAGCGTTATGATGGCAGTCACACTCGTGGGGGCTGGGTAATCCATAAGCACATCCTTATACAGGTCCCTAGTCATAGGACTATCGAGACAGGGCATCGATACTCCAGAATAGACCAGCGTATGCGCTTCTCATCCCAGCTGGGGAGACGGTCTGTCCTACAGCCGTCAGTACGTCGTACTTGAGATAGTATGCGGATGCTCGTTAGGTTACGAGTACACTGGACAGGACTCGTCGGGAACTGTTGGTTGGTAGTATACCTATCGTCAGTTATCAGTTCCCAGGTGACATGAGTACAGCTTAGTCCGCTGACTTGACACTGTCACTTCACCTCGAGTGTGTTCCCACTGTACTTTGATTACTACCCTACCACGGCTCAAAGGAGTCGTGCAAACAGGTAGTAGTTAGGTGCAGTCCCGAAGCACTTGGAGGCAGTGACGGTTAGACAGGATTCGTCACTCCCGGTATTAGGGGTTGATATCGCGCTATGTCTAGGAGAGCCATTACACAAAGTCCCTGGCCAGGGCAAGCGAGATATACTGGTGGGTTTCCAGTGTTATCTCAAGGTGTTTTGGGCAACACTTCGACACGACTTGTACCGCTATTAGGGGACTGACGTTTACCGCCCCCCTAGGCCCGCCATGCGATATGATCAGACGAACAGACTGGACTGTATGGAGACTGTCACATTCAGGCTCAGTAGGAGTTCAGATGGGTTTCACCTCGTCCGTCTTCATATCGGCATCTACCTGGGGGCTGTTACGCACAGCTAGTGCCGCTTGCGGTCTGTGGTTAAACCCACTGCCAACGTAGTGTCAAGTCTTTAGAGTCCCACACAGAGAGCTATTCGCCTTTAGGCAAAAGAATAGAGGTCGCATGGTTTTGCGACAGGGTTCGGTCACATCCGTGCACTTATGCACATTTAGTATCCGGGCAGTTATCACTAGCGGGCTTTGGTTTATGCCAGATCCTAGTGTACGTTTTTGGATTGGTTTTATCTAGGTTGTATTCGTGTTCCTCGGAACGCGGATGCGGGTGTGTATGCACGGTTGACAGAGACAGAGGCAGAGGATTCTCATTAGGGTTGTTGACTGTTGACTTTTGCTATACCCTATGAGAATTAGAATTATGATTAATGATAATATTAATTAAGTATTATTGTGCCATGGTTGGGTCGAAAGGTTGACTTTGTTGACTTGTGGACAATGTTGACCGGTTGACTAGGTTGGACTTGTTGACCACCATCATGACAATGGCTATCATTTCATGGCATTGACCTTTGCTTGCTTGTTTTGTTCACAAATTGCATTTAATGCATGAAATGATATTGCCATTTGATATGATAACAACCATCACATAATACTCAATTATTATTATGTGTTATGATTATTTTGGATTATGAGAGCGAGGGTGAGAAAAGTCTTGCTCATTCTTTCATTTCCATTTTCTCTCATGCTCAAGCTCTCCCTCTTCCTCTTGCTCTCTCTCTAGTTCATGGTTCTATTGTCTCATGTGTTGAGAAGCAAGAACCATAGAGATCAAAACCCATTACACTTCTCTACTCATCCTAGTACACAAGGTCTAGCAAGCCAAGTGTTCTAGTTTCTTCTAGTTTGAAGTAGAAGCCAAAAGGTAGAAGCTTTCGGGTGGATCCATCTTCTGCGCTAGGAGACGACGAGGTGAGGCCAATCCGACTACCACAAGGAGTTGAAGAGAAGGAGTTCAAGTTAAGGTATAACCCCCTAACCGAGTAGGTAAAACTCCTAGTTAGGTTGTTAGATAGTCGTTTAACAAAGATCCGTATTTTGAGTCCATGTTACCACCCTAGAAAAAATCGTTTTTCACCATTTCCGCAACCCCAAAGAACCGGGGACGGGTAACGTAGACTTACAAGGATGTGTACTAGACTACCTGGACTATGATGCGGATCATACTCGTGGGGACATGGTAGTCCATAAGTACATCCTTCAAGGTCCCTACTCGTGGGTGTATCGAGATGGGGCATCGATATACCAGAGTAGACTAGCGTGTACCTTCTCGACCCATGTAGATGGGCGATGGATGATCCCATATCCATTGGTGTTTGACATCAGAGATGATATACGGGTGCTCAGTAGAGACTGGGTACACTGGACGGACTCGCCGAGAACTCCCAGATGGTATTATACCTTACGTCAGATGGCAGTTCTCTGGTGACACAGGTATAGGTTAGTCTGTAGACCCGAGATCGTCATCGAGTCTTGTGTGATTCCCACTGTGCTTTGATTTCCACCTTACCACGTCCAAGAGGGCCGGTGGTTTTTGGGTACAGTCCCGAGTCACATGGCTGCAATGAGCGATAGGAGGGGTTTCGTCTCTCCCGGTATTGTGGGTTGATGTTGTGCTATGCTCGATTGGCCGTAACAGGGAAGTCCCTGGCCAGGGCTGGTCTAGAGATATACTGGTAAGTGTTACCAGTAGTTTCTCGACCCGTTATGAGCCTCATATCGGCATGACCTATCGGTTATTGGGGTTTGACGTTTACCACCCCTAGACTTGATATGCGACATATCAGACGAGGAGACCGGACTGTACGGTAGTGTCACTGTCAGTCTTTTTGCAGGAGTTGGAGCGGGCTTGCTTGCTGATCTTCTGATCGCTCAATACCCGGGTAGCCGTTACGTCCAGCTAGTACCGCTGACGGCTTGTGGGTGCTTGATATGATCATCACCTACTGCCGGCGTATTGACGAGTCTTTAGAGTCCTACATAGAGGTTTTATTGGCTCAGGCAAAACGAAATAGGTGCGCATATATGATATATGCGGGACCGAGAATAATGCGAGTATGTGATACCGTATTCTATTCTCGCGATGTTTGTGTCGATCGGTTATATGCTATATAACCAAGTTATCGAATCAAGTGTTGATTCGATAAGTCGATACATTAGATGTTGGTCGGTTATATGTGATGTAACCGGATTATTAAGTCAAGTGTTGATTTAATAATTTAGTGTATAATTGTATATGTGATATACTAATTTACATTAACTAACATTGGTTCACTTAAGCATTTATTTTTCTCACTTGTGCACAACTTAATATATATGTGATATATATTTATTTGTGTACATTTTGTATCATGATTGTTGATACACACTACTTGGGTGTATGAGACATACACCATTGTAATTATATTGGTGGGGTTTTAATATACAAAGTAAATACAAAATTAGTGGATAATTGTTCAAGTGCATGAAGCTTCATGAAGCTTATGAATGCATTGACCAAAGTCTACTAGTTTTGTTTTTACTTTGGATTTTTATAAACCTAACCACTATAATTAGCCATGGTTATGTCTCTACATGAGTTAGTATATGATACCCACTCACCCATGGTTAGCCAATTCTCTCTCTCTTGATTAGAGTTTTCATTCTCATTTTGAGCTCATCTTCTTCCTCCTTCAATTTCTTTCTAGGGTTTGAAAAGGAGAGAGAATGAAAGTGAGAAAAGAAATTCTAAAGTGTACCCATTTCCTATTTCATCATCCTCTACTAGACTAGCACTTTAGTTTAGGGTGTTTGCTTCACTAATTCTCTAATTAGTGAAGTAGAAACTTGAGTTCGTATTCCCTCGACGTAGATCATCTTCGGCCTCGAAGACTTCAAGAAATACCGTTGCAATCTTCTCATGGAGCCGTCCGAGAGTCCAGGAGTTCGATGATCGCAGCGAAGGGACTACAACAAGGAGCTTTAGAAGTGAAGGACCGATCTACAAAGCTTGTATTTCGTATTCACTTAGTGATAATTGTTATCTACTAGCATGTGAAACCCTAATAATCTAGCAACGATCTTGTTTAGGGTTGTTAGGCACGGCTAAAATTTTAATCGGCCATGGTTGATGCTTCCTTAGCCCTTGTTAGAGTGCCTAGTAACCCTACAGTTATATGGGCTTAAGAGAGGTAGAGAACTGGGAATGGGCTATAAGGATATAAAAGTTAGGAATGGTGCAATTGTTGCAGCCAAAGCAGTTGGCGAATATCATCTTGTATTACCAAATGGAAATACATTGATCTTGAACGACTGTTATTATGTACCCTCTATGACATGCAATTTAATATCAATTTTTTTATTAGATAAAGAAGGATATAACTTTGTAGCAGAGAATAATGTTATGAACATTTTCCTAAATCAAGTGTTGATTGGGTTTGGTACATTATGTAATGGTTTATACGTTCTGAATCAAAACACAATTCTTAAAGTCGAGAACACACACAAGAGGAAAAGTTCAGAAATGAACGAATCTTTCTTGTGGCATTGTAGACTATGTCATATCAATGCGTCATGACTAGCTAAGTTACATAAGAATAGATATTTGAATCCGTTCGAATTTACATCTTATGAAACTTGCCAGTTATGTCTCAAAGGCAAGATGACCCAAACTCCGTTTACTGGACACGAAGAAAGAGCTACTGAACTCTTGGGACTGATACATAGTGATGTATGCGGTCCTATGTCTTTACATACCAGGAATGGTTCCTCGTACTTCATTACATTCACCGATGATCTCTCAAGATTCGGACATGTGTTCCTGTTGAAACACAAGTCTGAACCTTTTGAGAAATTCAAGGAATATATGTGCGAAGTAGAGAACCAAACGGGAAAAAGTATTAAAATCTTTCGATCTGATCGGGGAGGAGAATACTTAAGCACGAAGTTCCTGGACTATTTATAAGAGAATGGGATTCTGTCTCAGCTTACTCCACCGTATACACCACAGCACAACGGTGTATTGGAGCAGAGGAACCACATCCTATTAGATATGGCACGCTCTCTGATGAGTACTGCTGAGTTACCTATTTCCTTCTGGGGTTATGCGCTTGAGAAGCCACATACCTATTGAATAGAGTTCCAACCAAATCAGTACCTACCACTCTATATGAGATATGGGATGGGAAAAGACCATCTCTTAAACGAGTTAAGATATGGGGTTGTCCGGCCTATGTTAAAAAGAAAAATCCGGACAAGCTCGAGGCAAGGTCAGTTATGTGCAAGTTTGTAGGATATCCCAAGCATTCGAGAGGGTATATCTTGTAAGTGCACGGCAGTGCCCCGGCCGTCTGAACGAGGCCAAAATGCGGAATATGAAAACTTTTCTTTAAACAGAAACCGACGCTACCGCGGACTATAAAACCCGGATCGGACCATTAACCTAATGCAAGCGAACTAGAGAAAGGATAGAGAGCTATACCGAGCAATCCGTGTCCTTCGGTCTTCTTGTCGCCATCCCGATCTTCCCGCGGAATCTCTGGTCTTCATCTCCTCGTCGGAAAGGGCACCACATCGCCGAGTCTTTTTACGGGCCCCAACCTCTGGACCGAGGCAACTCGGACACGAAGTTGGCAAGCCGATGTGTCAAAGATTGCTGTAGACTAAGTGTAGAGACCATTGTCTCAAGGGGGTTTGTGAAGTTGCCATAATGGTGTGAAGGTGGAAGATTAAGCTTGGGAGATGAACAAAAGGGATTTTGTGCAAACAAATGAGACCAATTTTCCTCTCACAAAATTTTTGGACAGCCCCCAGCCCCCATCATCTTGTGGCCAGCCATAGCTCAAAGAAGAGGAGGGAGTGTGGCAAATAATACAAGAGAGAGAAATAGGTGATGAGGAGGAATAATCATCACCCCTAAGTCAAATCAATAACCCATCACTCAACCCATCATATAAGGTAAACAATGATGAACTAAAGAAGTCAAAGGAAGTAAGAACCATCATGAACCAACCATTAACAAGAAACACCTTCCAAATTTCTAATTTGCACATTTGCAAATAACCCCCTCCACACCAATTTTCAGTCAAGGAAATAAACAATGGAAAATGGCCGAAACGGAATGCAAACTGGCAACTTCAAAAAACTGATCCCGTAATAAATTGCAGGAAAACCCCGCGACTGTATATACATACCTGCATTTGTATTCCGACCGAATACAAATGCAATGAGACAAAATATACACTGTACAATACTAGTATCCGGCTTAAACCAAAGCCCGCTAGTATTATCCGTCCGATCATGATCCGTGCAATACCGCACGTATATGATTGAACCCTGCCATATATCCATACGGCCTCTACAGCGTTTCACCCGAAACTTGAGAAACTGTCTGTGGGGGACTCTAAAGACTCGTCAATACTTTGGCTGTGGATTTAACCACTAGCACGTCAAAGATATTAGCCATACGTAACGGGCTACCAGGTATTGACCAAAAGGGAGGTCGATGAGCGAACTCATCCTGACACCCTACTGATCCTGTCAGTGACAATATCCGTACAGTCCGGTCCGTTCGTCTATGAGCATCGCATGGCGGGCCTAGGGGGTCGGTAAAAGTCAGACCCCTAAAAGCGGTACAAGTCATGTCGGAGTGTAGCCCCGAACACCCTGAAATACTACTGGAATACCTACCAGTAAATCTCCTGCCTTGGCCAAGGACTTCATGTAACGGCTCTCCTAGACACAGCGTGACCTCACCCCCAATACCGGGAGAGACGAACCCCTGCCGATTCGCTCACTGCCTCCATGTGGCTCGGGACTGTACCCAACTAAAACCTGTTTGCATGACTCCTTTGAGCCGTGGTAGGGTAGTAATCAAAGTACAGTAGGAACTCACACGAGACAAATGACGATCTCAGGTCGATGAACTAACCTGTACACATGTCACCAGGGAACTGCTATCCGACGTCAGGTATAACACCAACTAGCATATTCCCGGCGAGTCCTGTCCGGTGTACTCATAACCCAATGAGCACTTGTATACATCTTAGGTGAACCAACTGACACCAGTGGCTTGTGAGACCGGCCACCGCCCCTCGTCGGGGTCTCGACTGTATACACTAGTCTACTCTGGAGTATCGATGCCCTGTCTCAAAAACTCCTACGACTAGGGACCATTTAAGGATGTGCTTATAGATCCCAGCTCCCACGTATATAATCGCTATCATACTGCTGGCCGTCAAGCAAGAATCCTAAGGGCTCTATCAACGCGCAATAGTGACCTGTAAGGTCACCTAAAGCAGTACACGATGATAAAGATAAACCAGATAGCATACTGTCATCTTGAGTAAGACTGTCCTACCGGCATAGGTCCTCCCTCAATCATTGCAATCACGTGCCTGTGATCCAATAATTGACTCAGAGGGCACTATACCCAACAATCTCCTACTTGCACTCAAGGCTAATTATTGCGATGTCGCATACTCACAGCCCGTGTGATACCGAACACCCAACTCCTCTACTAATCAGTCTCACAAAACCCGTTTGCGAAACTAATGCATTCGAGGAATAGCCTCAGTGAGTGGGTCCGCTCTGATGTTTCTTTCTATGTTTCTCTTAATCTCAAGTTCGCGGAGAAACCTATCTCCCGAAATGAGCAATACCTGTCTTAGAATATGTCTGGATATTTGATGGGACCTAGTTCATAAATGAACTCCCAATCCAAACTTTTTAGACTGTATCGTCAACTGAAAATAATCAGTATCCTGCGCCATGCCTCCCTCAGTATCCGCTTGGAGCACCTGTCCAAAATACCGCCCCTCGTCAGAGGGAAAACTATAACTCTGACAGCCACTCTGTCATCCAGGTCACCTTGGAAGCCTGGAATGATAACTATCTCCCGAAGGAGGATGTCGTTATCATTTCCCCAGAACATCAACTTATGTTCTAAAACTGCTTCCGAATGCTTATCCAGGATTGGATCAATATCAACTTATTGCAGCTCGTGCAAAAACAACATCTGGTGTGGTACTTGACATCTCATGATTGACTCAATTGCCTAAGCAAGTGATCTGCCAATCATGCACATCCCTCTCCCCTTTAGTCTGTAAGACACCTTTAGAGAGGGTGACTCCATTAGCTGCAGGTATACTACCGTGCCAGGAGTCGTCCATTCTAAAACACCTTTAGAATGCTGTCTTAGTACCCAGATTGGGACACTTCCTAAATCTAGATCTAAAACTATAGATCTAGTAACCAGAATGTCTGATGTAATATCCAAGTCCTATATGGAGAAACCACTGTGTGACAACCAAAGTATAACCGGTCGTAGTATAGGAACTTCACTTCCTAGCCTGCGTATGTCATCTAAATACCAGGACATCACACCCTACTACCTTCTTAACAGATCCATCCCCTATTCTGATGAAGTCAAACCTATGACTGTCATATCAGAAATAGATGATCTATCTCCGCTATATCTGCTTTAGTCCATAAATAGACATAAGCTACCTGTCCACTATACTTCCGCTGCTCCCACTGATTACGACAACCCTCTGGCAGAGTCATATACTCGTACGCTTCTAAATCCAGTTCAGAACGATGCTATACTCATCCTCCTGCCGGGTCTCATAGTCTGGAACAACAGCAATGGCATGTCTGGGTAAACAAGAACCTCCCTGCCACCGTCCTTGAAGCTACCGGAGTACCTCGCGGGTGCCTGAGGTTACCCACCTTATCTGCGGAGTGGCCAATGGAATGTCAAGCCAGATTGAATCTATATGTTCTTATCAAATTTTCAGTAATCGTTTGCGGTTCTGGAATCACTTCCAGTTCTACCATACTCCCACTTCTGTTTTCTTAAAAAAAATCCATTTTTGTTAAAACTGTGGCGAGTCTAGAACAATATCACTATTGATCTTCCAGATGGTAGAAAGTCAACCCTTGTCATAGCCTGGGTCAACCCACAAACAGCCATTACGGAAACGTGCCTTGAGTTATCCAGAGTCTGGTTTTAAGCATAAGCCGGATAACTCCCCGTACCTTAACATCGTTAAGATATGAACTGTTCTATATCCAATATAGAAACATAGGCGCTGATTTAATTGGAACCAGATTCAAATCATGCAGCTGTCTCTAGTGCATGTCAACTAAATGGAGAGAGGCCGATCATCATTACTCAACTTAGGAGTGCTTCCAATTATGTGTAACCTGAAAGAGAAGTAAGCTCTCTTAATCATTACTATTAACTGAATACCATACACAAGTATCAATATCTTCGATCACTTTGAAGAATCCTGATACTTGCAATACTTGGTTCTCTACTCTATTCTTATACTTATAACTTCTCAAAACTTAGACGTTGCATTTCAACGAAACACATGTCTAAGAACTAGAGAAGTCACAAGTAAACAGAATGTAGTCCGAGCACCAACCCCTCTGTCCTCATGGACACTGGACAATATACAATACTCTGTATAAGTCTCCTGAGTCTAATAACTCATTCCCTGTGTGTCGTAGGTAGAAAACTGTACTATGGTTATGAAGAATTACACCGCTGTTTAATGCTCCTTACCTAACCATCAACTGATATTGGTAAATGTCATCGACATAATTTCAAAAAGTTATATCTCACTCTATAAAAATAGACATACAGATATATCAATTTGAAATTGGTGCATAACAACGGATATTCAAAACCAAATATTTGTCGTCCGGCAAACAACCTGTAACGTTTTGAAAATCGTTTCGGTGAAATTTCGAAAAAACGGTAAAATAAGGGGGTTTTCTGTAAAAAGTCAAAATGCAAATATTTTTATTATAAAATTAAATATACATATTCTAGCTATGTAATTGCTGGTATTTGGTGTTTATTGAGCCACTGGTGAAATTTCAAATTTTCTGAAAAATTTTCCGAAATTAATTATTTTTAATATTATTTTAAGCCTTCACTAATACATTTAATTAGTGTAAATTACAAATGAAAATGTGTAAATTATACAAATGTGAACCATGACCACTTAATAACAAGTTTGTAACATATTTTCTTTGTTTCCATTTGTCTCTAAGATTCTAGAAAATTTTAGGTTTGGTTGGAATATAAAATAAAATAAAATAATTAAGTAACATGAAACTTGGTGCATTGTTTATTGAGGTATGGGTTTGTTTTTCTTTCTTTGACTTAACACACACACCCCTTACCTCTTTGGTCGAGCACTGTGCAGCAGACCCCCCTTCTCACTCTTCTACATGTTTTCCATGCTACCCAAATTGAAATGAAAGTAATTAATTAATGAGAAGAATTGAAGAAGGCATTAAGTGGGAAGTTTCTTCATATGTCCCCGTATTTTTCTCTCTCCCTTCACTTCATCCTTGGCCGAGAGCATCTCCTGCTGCTGCCCCTTCATGTCCCCACCTCTTTTTCTCACCAAGGAACTCAAATTTCCATCAATAAAATCCATACAAACACCCACAATCTCTAAATCATATCTTTACCTACTTCTCCTTAACCTATTCTAGCTTGGATCTTGATGCAAGAGATCACTTTGGGAGGCCAAGAAATCTTAAGTTTGCAAGTTGATCTCAAAACTTGTTGAGGTATAATCCTAACCCATGTTTAAATTATGGTTAAAGTACTCCAATCTAGCCTAATTAGGAGTTTAAATTATGGTTTTAATGTTTAGATTTAAAATTCAAGAAAGGGGTTATGACTTTAAGTTAGGTTTTTTATCACATAATTAAGATTTTAAGTCACCATGAGTGGTTTAACATTTTAAAATATGCAAAATGTAGTTTAGTTCATAATTTGTAATGTGTTACTGTAAAATTGTTAAAATTAGGAAATTTTGCAAACTAGATTTTTAGGGTTTAATAAAATTGGTAATTTAAAATTTACGTAATGGTTTCTATGGCATAATTAAGATATTAAGTTATCATCTTGGTCACTAGAATTGTTAAAACATCATGTTTTGTACAAAAACGGCGAATTGTGCTTGCTAGATTTTCGGAAAAATGACTTTTTAAGTGAAATTGGAGGTTTTGTGAGTTTTAACCTATTTTATATTAAAATTAGTGTTCGTGAATGTGCAAATGAGTGTATTTGGGTTTTTCTCGATGGTCTAGCGTTTGTACACCGACGTCGAAGGTTTTTGGGTTGATTTGTGAAAGCAACCATAGGTTTTGACCTATGTGGGATTCACATGTCGTTTTGGGTCATGAGTCGGATTTTAATACGACACGTTGCGTTATGATATGTAGGTACCCCATGTGGACTTCGAGACGACAAGCAAGCGCGTGGCGACGTCGGCACCGGCTAGCGAGGACCAGGTGAGTAGATTTATATCTACGGGGAGAAGTCGGGTCGATGGCGTATAGCACCCCCGTAGTCCGTAGTGTAGCTCATATATATATGTTTATATAGGTGTTTTATGATACGAGAATGTTCATTCATGTTATGTTTATGTGTTCATGGAGTACCTTTGGGTTAGTTGCGAAACCCTAGAGTAGTTGTTATACCCACATACGCACACACAGACTTGCATACTTTACTTTCTTGTGCGCAGATTGGGATGTGTATATATGTATATATGCGTGGGTATGGGACTATGCACATGTACATTCATATACACATGCATGGATAATGAGGATAGTACTTGGGATTTAAGACGAGTCGATGAGATTTGATTTGAGGCCATGAGATGGTGATATAGCAGGGTTCGTATTTGAAATACGACATGACGTTGTAGCGGGTCCTTGACGTAGGGTTTCACACACGTGGATGCATACTTAGGCGGTATCAGTATTGTACTAGATGTAGATCAGTACCCCGATCATGATATTTGATAAAGAGGATACCAGATGAATAGTATGATGAATGTGATATTGACCCGTAACCAGAATTGGGGATGCCGTACGACGGATTTACGTACGAGCTATATCTTGATGATTGATCCGCACTCTTGACTTGGGATGTCTGATTATAGATATGGTATCGGATATGATATTATTGAGGCGGGATCACCGACTAATATATATACAGGTATGTATATGTATCGACTCAGATGTTAGGCGGTTTCCTTACCTGTAGTCCAGCTTGTTAGCTTAGCCCTTTAGTTTAGTTTAGTTGTTAGATTAGACTCGATTCTTACCTATTTCAAAAACTAACGAATCGTGGGTATTTTAAAAGACAGCCAAAGGGATCCTACGGATATTTCAAAAGACGTATCTTTTCATAAAAACACCGTAGCCCCTACTTTCAAAACCCCATGATTCGTGTTATTTCAAAAGGCACCATTTTTAGGACTTATATTAGATTAGTGCAGATTAGTTATAGTTGCGTCTAGTATTCAGCTCCCACTCATTATTGTGGTTCGCTTCGCATCGCATGCTTATATTATGTTTCATACTCCATTATTAATATCATGCTGTTAGGACACCAGCACCATTACCGATGATGCGTATGTACCATGTACACTTACTTGCCGGCTCACACACATCTTCATCGGTAATTGCCATGTCACGTACACCTTAGAAAATATTATTGCTTGACATAGCGTACTTGCCTTATATGTTAGTTTAGACATTGTAGTTATTACCTGCTACTTCATGCATACTGTTATTCATTGTTATGCCGCATCCATGGATTCTCATGCATATATTCACTATTTTACGTGTTATTGAGGTTTAGATTCGGATTTCCATGAGATTTTCTGGATTTGGAGGAAAACCGCAAAAACATAAATAAACCCTTTCTCTCTTTTAAAATAAAAAGTGCGGTTTTCCCATGATGTATGAGTCGTCCACCATGAGTTTGCTGATGGATTTTGAGACCCGATTCGAGGAGTGGAGGAACCGTTTCGGGTACATGGTGGGCCCGGTGCGGTACCCCCGGGCAAGAGGAATGTGTTGTTGACGTTGAGCCCGGCTGGGGAGCACTACTGACCGGTGATATTACCCGACGCGTAGGATATCCGGAGGATGCCGTCGTGGTCTTGAGATGGATGGTAGGGGCCGGTCTGGATTGACGGCGCCCTAGATATTGTGATTTGAGATATTGAGGTACAGCGATTGTGATACAGAGATATCGAGATATTTGGACACTTGTTTTGTGTCGATGCTGGGCACTGTTTTATGCTGATTTCATTTATGGTACCTCACTTTTAAAATACAGAAATCTCACTGATTTATGAAAGCAGTTTTCGTCAGTACATGCATTCTGTTCCATGCATTCATACCTCATTCATATGATATATTGCTACCTGAGGCACTGACACGGGCACATGAGATCACACACGGGTTAGATATTACCCTAGCCATTGTTATAGGCTGCATGCTATTCATATATTTGAGGGTATATTATGATCGTTGACCTAGGTTTGCGTTGTTCATGCGGTTTCTGTTCGTAGATATTTTTCTATTCACGAGTTGGCAACTCATCCCCGTTGTGCCCCAGTTTCTTGCAGGTTTCGCCGTACAGGTTTCTTTACGGCTTTGCGGGTACAGTTTCGTTCGTGTGACTTGCTAGTAGGTGGGTTTATTTGTATCGTACCCATCATTATAACTTGTATATTATTACTCTGTTGTATCTAGAAGTTCCATCAACCAAACATGTATTTATTTTTGAGATAGAGACCAGTGATGTTATCCTTCGACCTTAGAGTCGCGAGTTTTATTTCTGTGGTTTTCTTGTGGTTTTGAGTTTCCTTTTGAATTTTGATCCTCGCCGTTGGCGTTGTATATTATATTGCTTGTGTGGTTGTGACCGTCGATTGACGAAGAGCTAGCTCCTGCTTGGGGATGCCTTTTTATTGATTTCGTATACTATTCATGTTGTATCCCGTTTGGGAGCCAGTATTTACAAAGGAGACTCTGCCGAAATTTTTGGGAAATATTTGATGTTTTTTTTTAAACCGCATAATTCGGCTTATGCTATTAAAACTACTTGTTTTAAATTGGTTTTCCTTCACTCTACTACTTTTCTTGGTTTGGATTTCTGGGTTTTCGGCTTACTTAGATTACGTACGCCTCGAGACGTTCATAGTTTAAGTGCCGTTCATATTCCGTACTTTCAGGACGTGACAAAGTTGGTATCAGAGCATTAGGTTTTACCTTCGGAGCGTAGGATGACCTTTGGTTGATGGAATAGGTGACTAAAGTAGAGTGACGTACTGTTGGTATGTTCCGCAGCATATTTACGATACGCTACTCCACTTAAGAAGCCTTAGGATGTACATTTCTTTGCTCAGTATTATATTCATTCCGATCTAGCCTCATCAGTACCAGTTACGGTTTTGCTGCCACGATTACGGGCAGGAAGAGCTACGGCTAGAGTTGCGGTCACCACGAGCTCGTCAAGAACGAGGACTGACCAGGGCATGATTCCGGCGACACACGATTGCAGAGATGTGTCTTTTCATTGTGTCTGCGCGCCACGAAAGTTGAGTGGATTGCTGTATGAGATTACTCGGACGTGCCGATTTGCACTAGAGGATTGAGCAACTGATAGAGGCCAGCCAGATTTTGATGACCATTGAAGTATTGCTTACTCCTGATGATTGAGGCACCGTTCAGCGTGCAGAAGAGCGAGCCAATTATTGCTGCGAACGACGAGATATTGCCCAGATGCTGGAGTTAGTGCAGAATGAGTTGTACTAAGAGATGATAGAAAGTCGCTAGTCATCGAGGATGAATGACTAAGACATGTGGATCGTTCGCCTACCCCGATGCGAGGTCACCAGATAGATTGATTCCAGCTAGAGACGACTTCACGCGGAGACGTTAGGAGTCGACAGAGACGATCGAATGTCGGAAACCTATTATTCCAAGTTTAAAGTATTCGGAAAGACATGCAGGCAATTCTATGGACCCTCTAGAAGAATGAAACCCTAACTCGACTTAATGACCGTGTGAAAGCCTTTGAACCTTCGGGTTTGCGGCAGTTCTACGGCGCCATTAGTGAGGCTTGGGTTTTCCCTTCTGCGGCTGGACCACCGATGCTGTGGTATGTACTCGATACTATTAAACTGTGCCCAAGATGTTGAGCTCTTGGGGGATTATGAGGTTGTGACGACTCGATCGGATGGCTCGACTTAATTCGGATGCTAGGTGGTGAGATGCATTTCTTGGGAGACTCCCGATACGAAGATAGCCGTTGGAGCTCAGTCCATGCAGCCGCGACGAGACGAGTCCAAAGCTGACGACATTAGAGAAAAGTGAAGTAAGAGGTTCGTACCGGATCTAGATGTGAAGACGTTCCACTCCGCCAACATCAGAGATGCGATGCGCATGCCGAGGCATGGTACTTGGATTTACCTTCCAAAAGGAGTCGTGATGAGTATGCAGTCGTTCCAGAGCAAGATGCAGATATAGGAAAGGACGATGACTTCCGGACAGTTGGCAGAGACGAGACATGGAAGAGACCGTGAGCAGGATTCCTTCCAGGACACTGCTGCAAGGATACTTGCACCCAGGATCAGATGTGTCACGTACATTCAGAGAGTCAGAGACCGACGCCAGTGATATGTTGTCTTACGAGTGGTCGCGATGATTGACCGAGAGATGACCAGAGAAGTGCCAGAACGGGATCATCCCCGTTAGCACATCTGACAGGGCCGATGAGCCGATGGACCGAGAGATTGGTAATTCACAGTGAAGACCGTGACCCAGGAGTGGTCATTGTTACGCACACCAGTAGGACAGAGTTCATGATCATCGACGAGACGTCCCACTAGTGACCGCGACAGTTGGCCCGAGATTCTTAGAGGATGCGCTTGAGCGGTACTATTCCGCTAATATTGATTTCGATGTTTTGGGTGATTTATTCGCATGATTTGATTTTGATGATTGAGGATTTACGATCTTTGCACAGTGTTGTACTTGATACCGTTTTCGTGCTTTGGTTTCACATGTTTGTGATTTTACGGTTTTAGACATTTGAGTTGATTTTGTGCGTATATACACACACGATTTAGTTTTTGCACTCGGTATAGTTCATATATGCTTGCGGTGCAGTGTTACGTATGTTGTGCATTTAGATGCCCTGGACTTCGATTTCGATGGTGATGTTCGATATTTGTTTTGTGCACCTGATTGTATTTTGCGTATATTCGGCACTTGATATTGGATTTCATGATTTCGTGCACAATGGATGCACCTGATTTGGATTTTCGTGCATGTTGGACGCATGTTTTGAAGTGTGATTTTGGTGCACACCAGATGCACTAAATCGAGATTTTTCGTGCATGTCAGATGCACCTGATTTTGCTGTCAGGCACACATGTTGCCTACGACAGATGTTTCGTGCACACCCGATGCACTTAGATGTTGTTTCTGTGCATATGTATGGCACATGTTTGGATTTTGATTTCCGTGCGCACCAGACGCACGTAGTATTCATACGCGTATTTTGGGATTGATTTCTTATAGAGCAGCACGTTTTTTTTTATGATAATTGCGATGTGTTTTCGTACTAAGCAGGACTAGTCAGAGGACAGTACCTGAATGTATTTTGCTTGCATTGATAGCTATTGAAGGGAATTCTAAGAACAAGCGAGCTATAGTCTCAGTATTTACCTACGTGTCCGATATGACGCGAAACGTTTAAAACAAGGAAAACCCTTCTAAATTATTTCCCAAAACGGCGGAACGTACATTTCAAACAAAGGTATACATGTATATAGTTATTTTCTTATGATAGACGTCCGCCACTGTGCAGTGTTATGTGCATTGCACAGCAACTTAAAGGATTTGGCATGCATTTCCTCCTGATATTTTCATGTATAGTTCCGATTTATAGCATATCGGTCTTGCTTGACATTTGGCATTCGTGTCTTCACCTTGACTCCGATGATTGCGGGATGCTCGACGGAGCTTTGATTTTGAGTTATCTGCTCATACCCATGCGCATGTATTGCGCTATGATGCGTTTTATGTACTTATGATTTCGGAGCCCCGACGACTTGATGGTTTTGCTTAGATATTTTTTTTGTATTTAGGGGGAGTTTGAATTTAAATTCGGGAACCGAATTTCTTTAAGGGGGAAAGATTGTAACGTTTTGAAAATCGTTTCGGTGAAATTTCGAAAAAACGGTAAAATAAGGGGGTTTTCTGTAAAAAGTCAAAATGCAAATATCTTTATTATAAAATTAAATATACATATTCTAGCTATGTAATTGCTGGTATTTGGTGTTTATTGAGCCACTGGTGAAATTTCAAATTTTCTGAAAAATTTTCCGAAATTAATTATTTTTAATATTATTTTAAGCCTTCACTAATACATTTAATTAGTGTAAATTACAAATGAAAATGTGTAAATTATACAAATGTGAACCATGACCACTTAATAACAAGTTTGTAACATATTTTCTTTGTTTCCATTTGTCTCTAAGATTCTAGAAAATTTTAGGTATGGTTGGAATATAAAATAAAATAAAATAATTAAGTAACATGAAACTTGGTGCATTGTTTATTGAGGTATGGGTTTGTTTTTCTTTCTTTGACTTAACACACACACCCCTTACCTCTTTGGTCGAGCACTGTGCAGCAGACCCCCCTTCTCACTCTTCTACATGTTTTCCATGCTACCCAAATTGAAATGAAAGTAATTAATTAATGAGAAGAATTGAAGAAGGCATTAAGTGGGAAGTTTCTTCATATGTCCCCATATTTTTCTCTCTCCCTTCACTTCATCCTTGGCCGAGAGCATCTCCTGCTGCTGCCCCTTCATGTCCCCACCTCTTTTTCTCACCAAGGAACTCAAATTTCCATCAATAAAATCCATACAAACACCCACAATCTCTAAATCATATCTTTACCTACTTCTCCTTAACCTATTCTAGCTTGGATCTTGATGCAAGAGATCACTTTGGGAGGCCAAGAAATCTTAAGTTTGCAAGTTGATCTCAAAACTTGTTGAGGTATAATCCTAACCCATGTTTAAATTATGGTTAAAGTACTCCGATCTAGCCTAATTAGGAGTTTAAATTATGGTTTTAATGTTTAGATTTAAAATTCAAGAAAGGGGTTATGACTTTAAGTTAGGGTTTTTATCACATAATTAAGATTTTAAGTCACCATGAGTGGTTTAACATTTTAAAATATGCAAAATGTAGTTTAGTTCTTAATTTGTAATGTGTTACTGTAAAATTGTTAAAATTAGGAAATTTTGCAAACTATTTTTTTAGGGTTTAATTAAATTGGTAATTTAAAATTTACGTAATGGTTTCTATGCAATAATTAAGATATTAATTTATCATCTTGGTCACTAGAATTGTTAAAACATCATGTTTTGTACAAAAACGGCGAATTGTGCTTGCTAGATTTTCGGAAAAATGACTTTTTAAGTGAAATTGGGGTTTTTGTGAGTTTTAACCTATTTTATATTAAAATTAGTGTTCGTGAATGTACAAATGAGTGTATTTGGGTTTTTCTCGATGGTCTAGCGTTTGTACACCGACGTCGATGGTTTTTGGGTTGATTTGTGAAAGCAACCATAGGTTTTGACCTATGTGGGATTCACGTGTCGTTTTGGGTCATGAGTCGGATTTTAATACGACACGGTGCGTTATGATATGTAGGTACCCCATGTGGACTTCGAGACGACAAGCAAGCGCATGGCGACGTCGGCACCGGCTAGCGAGGACCAGGTGAGTAGATTTATATCTACGGGGAGAAGTCGGGTGGATGGCGTATAGCACCCCCGCAGTCCGTAGTGTAGCTCATATATATATGTTTATATAGGTGTTTTATGATACGAGAATGTTCATTCATGTTATGTTTATGTGTTCATGGAGTACCTTTGGGTTAGTTGCGAAACCCTAGAGTAGTTGTTATACCCACATACGCACACACAGACTTGCATACTTTACTTTCTTGTGCGCAGATTGGGATGTGTATATATGTATATATGCGTGGGTATGGGACTATGCACATGTACATTCATATACACATGCATGGATAATGAGGATAGTACTTGGGATTTAAGACGAGTCGATGAGATTCGATTTGAGGCCGTGAGATCGGTGATATAGCAGGGTTCGTATTTGAGATACGACATGACGTTGTAGCGGGTCATTGACGTAGGGTTTCACACACGTGGATGCATACTTAGGCGGTATCAGTATTGTACTAGACGTAGATCAGTACCCCGATCATGATATTTGATAAAGAGGATACCAGATGAATAGTATGATGAATGTGATATTGACCCGTAACCAGAATTGGGGATGCCGTACGATGGATTTACGTACGAGCTATATCTTGATGATTGATCCGCACTCTTGACTTGGGATGTCTGATTATAGATATGGTATCGGATATGATATTATTGAGGCGGGATCACCGACTAATATATATACAGGTATGTATATGTATCGACTCAGATGTTAGGCGGTTTCCTTACCTGTAGTCCAGCTTGTTAGCTTAGCCCTTTAGTTTAGTTTAGTTGTTAGATTAGACTCGATTCTTACCTATTTCAAAAACTAACGAATCGTAGGTATTTTAAAAGACAGCCAAAGGGATCCTACGGATATTTCAAAAGACGTATCTTTTCATAAAAATACCGTAGCCCCTACTTTCAAAACCCCATGATTCGTGTTATTTCAAAAGGCACCATTTTTAGGACTTATAATAGATTAGTGCAGATTAGTTATAGTTGCTTCTAGTATTCAGCTCCCGCTCATTATTGTGGTTCTCTTCACATTGCATGCTTATATTATGTTTCATACTCCATTATTGATATCATGCTATTAGGACACCAGCACCATTATCGATGATGCGTATGTACCATGTACACTTACTTGCTGGCTCACACACATCTTCATCGGTAATTGCCATGTCATGTACACTTTAGAAAATATTATTGCTTGACATAGCGTACTTGCCTTATATGTTAGTTTAGACATTGTAGTTATTACCTGCTACTTCATGCATACTGTTATTCATTGGTATGCCGTATCCATGGATTCTCATGCATATATTCACTATTTTACGTGTTATTGAGGTTTGGATTCGGATTTCCATGAGATTTTCTGAATTTGGAGGAAAACCGCAAAAACATAAATAAACCCTTTCTCTCTTTTAAAATAAAAAGTGCGGTTTTCCCATGATGTATGAGTCGTCCACCATGAGTTTGCTGATGGATTTAGAGACCCGATTCGAGGAGTGGAGGAACCGTTTCGGGTACATGGTGGGCCCAGTGCGGTACCCCGGGGCAAGAGGAATGTGTCGTTGACGTTGAACCCGGCAGGGGAGCACTACCGACCGGTGATATTACCCGACGCGTCGGATATCCGGAGGATACCGTCATGGTCTTGAGATGGATGGTAGGGGCCGGTCTGGATTGACGGTGCCCTAGATTTTATGATTTGAGATATTGAGGTACAGCGATTGTGATACAGAGATATCCAGATATTTGGACACTTGTTTTGTGTCGATGCTGGGCACTGTTTTATGCTGATTTCATTTATGGTACCTCACTTTTAAAATACAGAAATCTCACTGATTTATGAAAGCAGTTTTCGTCAGTACATGCATTCTGTTCCATGCATTCATACCTCATTCATATGATATATTGCTACCTGAGGCACTGACACGGGCACATGAGATCACACACGGGTTAGATATTACCCTAGCCATTGTTATAGGATGCATGTTATTCATATATTTGAGGGTATATTATGATCGTTGACCTAGGTTTGCGTTGTTCATGCAGTTTCTGTTCGTAGATATTTTTCTATTCACGAGTTGGCAACTCATCCCCGTTGTGCCCCAGTTTCTTGCAGGTTTCGCCGTACAGGTTTCTTTACGGCTTTGCGGGTACAGTTTCGTTCGGGTGACTTGCTAGTAGGTGGGTTTATTTGTATCGTACCCATCATTATAACTTGTATATTATTACTCTGTTGTATCTAGAAGTTCCATCAACCAAACATGTATTTATTTTTGAGATAGAAACCAGTGATGTTATCCTTCGACCTTAGAGTCGCGCGTTTTATTTCTGTGATTTTCTTGTGGTTTTGAGTTTCCTTTCGAATTTTGATCCTCGCCATTGGCATTGTATATTATATTGCTTGTGTGGTTGTGACCGTCGATTGACGAAGAGCTAGCTCCTGCTTGGGGATGCCTTTTTATTGATTTCGTATACTATTCATGTTGTATCCCGTTTGGGAGCCAGTATTTACAAAGGAGACTCTGCCGAAATTTTCGGGAAATATTTGATGTTTTTTTTAAACCGCATAATTCGGCTTATGCTATTAAAACTACTTGTTTTAAATTGGTTTTCCTTCACTCTACTACTTTTCTTGGTTTGGATTTCTGGGTTTTCGGCTTACTTAGATTACTTACGCCTCGAGACGTTCATAGTTTAAGTGCCGGTCATATTACGTATTTTCGGGACGTGACACAACCCAGGCGATTTCCTCAAAATATCACCAATTACATCGAATTCCGATATAATGAGGACAATCACCTGATTCCCAATAATTTATTCCAACTCATCATCTGTAAAACCATACAGATGTGAGATTCATACCTGGTAAGTACATACCCTGGAGCAAGTGTCTAATTGGGAAATCAGTTTTCCTTTAACAGTACACAGTGAAACTGAAACATTGAAATGTTTCGTAGGGGTATCCTGGTATTCCTAGTAGTGCATCTTCCATTATCCAAATTCACAACTGTAACCGTATATTTCTTTGCCATCTCTCCACATCCTTTCATATGTCTTTAGTCATTACCTTCTGTACACCCTCTTAGGCTAAATGGTTTTCTTCCTTCTCTACCTTTCGGCACTAGCCTATGGTTTGGAAGAAGACTATCCAATAAACATAATGGGTGTATTGTCCTAATCCTAAGAGCACTCGCAACCTGAGAGAAGGTAAAAGGAAAAGACAACTGAATAGTCCTATTCGTTTCTCCAGAACCGGAAACCATCCTCGAATTTGGAACAAGTTCCTTCAAGATCGTATATAACCATACGATGGTTTTATCCAATGGAAGTGGACGTTCGTAGTAATACGGAGTGTTCTGGAGAAAAGGGTAAAAGTAGGAGTGGCAATGAGTTATGCAACTCTGACAATCCAAAAGCCAGTGTTTAAGAAGGTTCGGTTAATTTTGGTCACTGAGTCATAGTCAAGGGTCAGGCCATGGTCGCTTCCAAAGGGAGAGAGAAAAGAAACACTCAGCGTGCACTCTAACCTAAATCAGAATGGTTATCAATTTATCTAATCAGGAAACCTCCCACTGTAACCTTAAATTCTCCTCCAAACCTGAAAGAAGAATTAGTCGGGATCACCCGAGAAGTAAACCAACTCATCAGTGGGAATCGGGATCCAACTATCATCGCTTGATAACGTAACGGAATCCACTCACGTTATCACACTCCAGAAGGTATGCGCATGTCTGGCAAGTATCAGTTTCTTTAGAAACTCCCGATGTGATTTTTACCTCTAGGACCCAAGTGACCTTGACGGAGTCAATAAATCAAAGAGTCCTAGTCAAGTTCAACCCGTCATTATCTGGATTGCATTAAACCCTGTAGGGTTCCTAGACACTCTAGTGAAGTCTCACAAGTGATCAAACATGCACAAATCAAATTTTACGGGTGCCTACAAACCCTAATACGGATCGTTTACTAGATATCTAGGCAAAGTATGCAAGTAAACGGAAATGTATCTAAAGGAAAGGGGCTACAACCTTTGTAGATCCGGTCCACCACCTCCTAGGCTCCGTGATGAAGTCCCCTCGCTGTCCAAATCGTATCTTGAACTCTAGCATCGGCTTCATCGAAGAATGGGCGGGCTTGATCGTCGGTTCGATGCCGAAGATGATCTACGTCGAGGCATCGCTAGAACAAGCTCCAACTTCACCAAGTCGGGAAAACATGTGAAGGAAACACCCTATACTACTTGGCAAGAGGTAGAGGATGAAGAAATAGGAAGTGGGTAGACTTTAGTTTTGGATTTCTCATTAGTTTTCATCACTTGCCATTGGAGTAGCAAGCTTTCTCCATGGAAGAAGAAGATGAAGAAGAAGAAGATGATATGATAAGTCTTAAATAATTAGATAAAAATTCAATACTTATCATACTTTCAACTATAGTTAAGTGTAGAGAATTAACATGGGTTAGTTAAATGGTTAGGGTTAAGCAAAACAACAAAAGAGTGACTTAGTCAAAGTTTCAAGAAACTTCAACTAAAAACAAAACATACAACCATTCATTTATCTTTTTCCTTTTCCAAAATGAATAAATAAGAAAAAGATAAATGAATAAATAATCAAAACCCTAATCATTAACTTAAACCATGGTTTGATTCTTTACACTTAACCAAGTAAGCATGTATCATCAAACATGATACAAACATGTGCACAAAACTATATCGCATATACAATGTGTACAATTCAAGTGAGAAAATCCTTTTAAAGTGAACCAATACTAGTTAACGCAAAGTAATATATCAAATATATAAATATGCACTAAATCATTAAATCAACACTTGATTTAACGATCCGGTCATATCGGATATAACCGACTAGTATCATATGTATCGGCTTATCGAATCAATCCTTGATTCGATAACTAGGTTACATCGCATATAACCAATCGATACAATCATCGCGAGAATGGAATACGGTATCACATACACGCATTATTCTCGGTCCCGCACATATCTCATATGCGCTCCTATTTCGTTTCGCTTGAGCCAGGAAACCTCTGTGTAGGACTCTAAAGACTCGTCAATACGCCGGCAGCAGATGATGATCATATCAAACACCCACAAGCCGCAAGCGGTCTGCTAAACGTAACGGCCACCCGGGTATTGAGCGATCAGAAGATCGACGAGCAAGCCCGCTCACACTCCTGTGAATCCAACCAGTAACACTTACCGTATAGTCCGGTCTGTTCGTCTGATATGTCGCATATCTCGCCTAGGGGTGGTAAACGTCAGACCCCAATAGCTCGATAAGTCATGCCGACTTGAGGTCCATAACATTCGTGAAACTACTGATAACTCTTACCAGTATATCACAGCAACCCTGGCCAGGGATTTCCTGTTATGGCCAGTCGAGCATGGCGCAACATCAACCCCCAATACCGGGAGAGACGAATCCCCTCCTATCGCTCATTGCCTCCATGTGAATCGGGACTGTACCCAAAAACCACCTGTTTGCATGACTCAGTAGAGCCGTGGTAGGGTGGAAATCAAAGCACAGTGGGAGACACACAAGACTCTATGACGATCTCGGGTCAACAGACAAAGCTGTACCAGTGTCACCAGAGAACTGCCATCTGACGTGAGGTATAATACCATCTGGGAGTTCTCGGCGAGTCCGTTCAGTGTACCCAGTCTTCACTGAGCACCCGCATACCATCTTCGATGTCAAACACCAATGGATATGGGATCATCCATCGTCCATCGCATGGGTCGAGAAGATATGCGCTAGTCTACTCTGGAATATCGATGCCCCGTCTCGATATTCCCTCGACTAGGAACATTTCAAGGATGTACTCATAGACTATCCAGGCCCCACTAGTATGATCTGCATCACAGTCCTGGAAGTCGAGTACACATCCTAAGGGCTTTATCAACATGTAATCAGAGAGACAGAAAGTATACATGTTAAGATAAAGAGCAACCAGATAGCGTACTATCATGTCGAGCAAGAAAGTCCTACCTATATATGTCCCAGCATCCACTACAATATACATCCAATGTACAGTAATGGCCTCTAGGGCATACATATAACTAACAATCTCCCACTTGCACTAGGGCCATCTGTAGCAGTGGTTGCAGTATCTAATACTCAACCATCCCATATGAGTCTCTCTCTGGGATAAGGCCTTCGTGAGTGGATCCGCCGTGTTGTCCTCTGAGTCTACTCTCCTAACCTCGATCAACCTGGAGATCAACTATCCCCATGATCAGGTGATGCTTCCTCAGAATATGTCTGGGTCACTGATGGGACCAGGGTTCCAGGGCCAAAGCCACAGTTCCATTGTCACACAATGGTAGGAACCTAGTTCATCTTATGAACCAATATACACCCAAACTTCCTCTTTGGTAGTATCTTCAATAGCGATGTTACCAGCCTTTATTGTCTAGTTTGCCAATGTATCTAGCTTGGAACTCTTCCAACATACCGTCCCTTTACTGAGGGTAAAGACAGTGCCTGTGACTGACATTCAGTCGTCTTTATCACCCTGGAACGTTTCCAGTGATTCTCCCCAGGATCGATTGATACCATCTCACTACATCTAGTGAGAATCCTAGCATCCAATTACATCTATCTCATAGATGAAAACTCAGGATTTAGGAGGTATCACTTTGATCCTATTTGGAGAATCCTAGTGATAATAGGAGATTGGCCGATCGTAGTATAGGAAACTCTTTTCCTATCAAGAGTATGTTGTCTACGTACAATACGAAGATGACCACCTTACTCTCTACTACCCTTTTGTATATACAAGGTTCGTCTACCATTTTGATGAAGTCAAACACTTTGACTATCACATCAAAACAGACGTTCCAACTCCGCGATGCCTGCTTCATTATGTAAAGCAACTTGCACACGTTTCCGCTGCTCCCACTGTTTACGAAGCCCTCTGGCTGTGTTCTTATAGACGTTCTCTTCTAAATCAGTATTTAGAAAAGCAGTCAGGGCACCCAACCGCCAGATATCGTAGTCATGGTATGTAGCCGTGGTAAGTAGGATCTGGATAGACTTAAGCATAGCTACTGGAAAAAGGTTTCATCATTATCCACGCCTGGTCGATGAAGAAAAACTTTAACAAGTCTAGCTTTGAAAGTCTCAACTTTTCCATCTACACCAAGTAATCTTCTCAAGATATACTTGCTCCTGATGGGGATTAACCCTTCAGATATAGCAGCTAAAGTCCATACTTTGCTGGTGTACATGGATTCCATCTCAGATCACTAAGCATCCAGCCATTCTTACAGAGTCCCTACTCTCGATGGCCTGCTCGAAACTAGTTGGGTCATCATCTCATGATGCAATCCTTGCTCCCACTGTCATCGAGAAACCGAGGTATCTCTCAGGCGGATGAGGAACCCTACTAGATCGGCGGAGAGGCTGAGGTTCGTCGGGAACTATAGAATGTTATGGTTCTGTCAAATCATCAACTGCAATTTTGTATAGCTGGAACCGTTCCAGTTCTACAGAACTGATCCTGCCTCGATCTTGTCCGGATTTTGCTTTAAACATAGGCCGGACAACCCCAAATCTTAACTCGCTTAAGAGATAGGATCTTCCCACACCATATCTTATATGGAGTAGTAGGCAGTGATTTGATTCAAACCTAATTCAATAGGTATGCAGCTTCTCAAGTGCATAACCCTAAAAGGAAATAGGTAACTCAGTAATACTTATCATAGAGCACACCATATCTAATATTGTGTAATTGCTCCGCCCTGATACACCATTGTGCTGTGGTGTATTCAGAGGAGTAGTACGGAGAGAGAATCTCATTCTCCTTTAGAATGGTCCAGGAATGCCATGCACAAGTATTCTCCTCCCTGATCTCATCATAGGACATAATACTTATACCCGTATTTTGGTTCTCTACTTCTAACTTATATTCTGTGAATATCTCAAAAGGTTCGGACTTATGTTTCGACAGGAACATATGACTGAATCTTGAGAGATTATCAGAGAATATAATGAAGTATAAAGAACCAGTCCTGGCATGTGTAGACATGAGACTTTACATACATCATCATGTATCAGTCCTAAGAGTTTACTAACTCTTTCTCTGTTTCTAATAAACAGAGCTATGGTCATCTAATCTTTGTGACATGACTGGCGAGTTTCATAAGATGTAAATTCAAACTAATTTAAATATGCATCTTTATGTAACTCCAGCTAGTCGGGTCGCGCTGATATGACCGAGTCTACAATACCTCAAGAAGGATCCATTCATTTCTGAACTCTTCCTCTTGTGTGTGTTCAGTATACTTAGAACTGTAGTTTGATTTAGAACATTAATGCTTTTAGATAACGTGCCTGAACCGATCAACTTTTGATATAGGAAATGTTCAAAACATTATCCAACAATACAAAATTATATCCTTTCTTTACTAATAAAGAGACTGATATGATTTTGTATATCAGGTTCGGTATCTAATAACATTCGTTCAGAATCAATGTATTCGTAATACAGGGTGACAGTGACCAACAGACTTGGCTGCAACACTTGCCCCGTTTTCTGTCTCATGAAACTTATCACCCGTTCTCAGTTTTTCTACCATTTTGTAGCCCTATGTAACAGCTTACATATCTGGGATCCTGATCCGGTATCATATACCCAGGATTCAGAGGATACTGAGAAACAGTTCTTTGTAATGAACATACCCGAAGGAGATGCATCATATGCACTTTCTTCGTTTGGGCGGCATAGGAAATCTGGTATCCCCCTATTTCCTGCTCTGTCTTATAACAATTATAAGTTGGAGCGGGACCAACATTCCCCAGCTCAGTATAACAAGCGGGTTCGGTCAATACATCCATATTATTATCTTGATTAAGGCGTGATATGGTCGCTACCTGGAGAGAGAGAGAAGAAAACACTCTGCGTGCGCTCTTGCAAGATCAGATTGGTTATATATTTTATCTAATCAGGATGGCTCCCACTGTTTTTATCAAATCTTCCTTCAAACCCTAAAAGGAAAGACTAGCCGGGATTAATTACACTCTACAAGTTCGCCAATCTTTCAGCCAGGCCAGTGTCGGTACTTTGAGGGAGGTTCCCCGTGCTTTCGTACGGACCTAATTACAGTAAACCTCGTTTTCCCAGAGGCGTAACCCCGTTGACACCTTTCTAGACACCTACTTGATCGGCTAATTGCAAAGTGCAAAACTCTCCCAGGAGTAACAATTACTCGCAGTGGGTATCGGGATCCAACTATCATATAGAAGGTATGCAATCTCATTGCAAATTTCAACACTTGAAACTCCCGATAAAGGTTTTTACCCCTAGCACCTATGACCTTGGCTAAGGTCAACAAATCATAGGTACTAGTCAAGTTCTACCCGTCATTTCGTGATTAATTAGACCCACCCACATGACCTTTGGCTAAGGTCAACAAAGCCACATGACTGTCCTAACTAATCGCATCATATGCAGTGTAGGAAGACATCACTTAGCTACCGTACACTGTGCCTTGACTATGGTCAACAAACACAGCACGAATACTAAGTACTCTACTTCCTCAAATGACGGAGGGTTGCGAATGGTTTTTGTGAAAACCTTTAACGCTTTGAACTTGATCTCGTTGCGGAATCAAACGGTTTTTAAATGGAATGCTTTTCGAAGCTTTTCTAGTTTTGCTAAAGGGGTCACTCCCGGTGAAGGGATCGTCGGCCCTTTCCTCGTCGAATGAGGTGCGGGATATATCATATATATCACTGTGCACAGCGGAAACTATAGAAGCGATCAAATGACAAACCGAGTGTGTAGCATCTGCCAGTTATTGCTAAAGGAGTCACTCCCGGTGAAGGGATCTCGGTCCTTTCCCTATCGAATAAGGTGCAGGATGTTCTACAAGGAACACCGCGATGCAAAGCAAGAACTGTAGCTACCTGTTTTAATTTGAAATTCGATTCCACAACATCAATTAGGTTTATTTTCTTTCATCAATCTCATTAATGAATATCCCATCATTTAAATTACCTAAACATCACAGATAGATATGACATACACTTATGCTATCCGCATTCGCCTCGATGTCCCCTCTGCACCGTTAGGTTACGTAACTAACGCCAGAGCAAGGCAGGGCTAGCGCGGGTGTAAAACATAAGCAACGTCTATATAATATATCATATATATACTATAATATCTGTCACATGATCACAGATAAATCACAGCAGAAGAAACATATGAAATATTGGATATACTAGGACGTCCGTGTTTTCAATACGAGCCAGTATAAAACACGGATTCCACGGTCGTGATGAATAGCCAATCCCACACCCCTAGACCCCTACGAGAGCGGCAAGCAACCCTACCAATTCTAGGGTTAGGAGACCCGGACTCGACTCCTCGAGTTGGTCTCCCACTGGACCCTAGAACCCGGTTACTTGTGCTCCCCTCCTTGGGTCTATCCTAATGCGGAAAAGTAAATAATATACAACGGGTGACGACTTCCGCAACCAGGAAGTGCCCCAATAAAAGAATATTACATACAAGTTTTTACATGAATGAAAATGAAAAACACTCATCTCACATAAAAAACCCCGGCTATTCAAACACGACGATCCAATATAACATATCCAGCAACACATAACATCACATGTCATCAACGTAAGTAAATATGCGCATCCCAATTGTCGTTGACATATAGCAACGAAACCGGCGATATCACATATTACACTTACGGTCACAGAAAAGAAAGTGTAAAACTACAACAGTTGGAATCCGCAACCACCTCAGACATCGCATGCCTGACCAAATGAATTACTTAGACATCGCATGCCTAACAATTATAAACCCCGCATTTTAGTCTCATCATTGAAAACACTTTTCAATATTAAGTCGGGCAATTCAACAAGATTCCCGAAAAACTGATCGAATGCTCGTCGCAAACTTTAGTAGGCGGCCGCACCCCAGATACCGTCGACGAAGTGCACCAAGGAGGAACACCGCTACCGCGAGCACCCGAACGGATGCTTTCGGCGACGGGGTTCTCCTACAGTCACTTGGTCGGGGCTATGGAGTGAGGCTGTCTATCAAGTTTACCCGGCGAGTATCCGCGTACACTACGTGATTGCGACGGACTTTTGATCACATCAAAATTCCGTGGCAACCGATCAAGTGAGACTAAACTGCTATGTTTATAATATTCATTCCGTTATCTCATAACTATTTGTGAATTCCAATTATTGTATCACATTCCGGATAAATAGAAAATGCTAAACTTTTCGATCGAACAATCGAACACCCAAGTTTTCCCGATACAGCTCAACACATGAAATAAGTCTAACAACATTCAGTTCGTGCCTCAGTACCAACGGTCCAGCCGTAGAAGGGTCAAGCCAACGCCTCACATGTGGCACGCCGTACTGCCCCAAACCCGAAGGTTCAAAGGGCAGTTCAAGACGGTCACATAATCGAGTTAAGGTTTGTTGTCTTCTAGAGGGTCCATCGCGTTACTTGCACTACTTAGAACGTCGTTAAACTACGGAAAAATCCAACAATTGGAAATTTCCCGGCAGGGGAAAAAGTGGGTATTTATATCCGGTCGAACTTTTTAACATATTCTAAAATTACCCGGAAAGCCACACCGACAAAATTAGACAGTCCGATCGAATATACAGAGTTCCCAATACAAGCCAGAAAATAAAACTCTGGAATAAATATTAAAATAATCCCAGAAAACCCAGCACTACTTACTAAGAGTTACTGTGCAAACGTCGATGCACAAAACGACAAACTAGCCGCGGAACCGCCGCATGAGCATGCTCATGCTCATGCCGCGGATCCGCGGTGACTTTAAGGAATCAGTACACCGAATTTTGCAGTAACCCTTACATTTTCCTGCTGAATTTTCTGGATATTTTTAATTTCGAAAAATCCACATTTTACAGAAAAGTCCAGAGAGCAATTTTCAAAGTCGGGTTTTGGGTCGATCGGACTTCTAACTCCGTCGGGACTTCGCCTAAGGCTCTAGCTAGGCTCTGATACCACTGTAGGGTTCCTAGGCACTCTAGTGAAGTCTCACAAGTGATCAAACATGCACAAATCAAATTTTACGGGTGCCTACAAACCCTAATACGGATCGTTTACTAGATATCTAGGCAAAGTATGCAAGTAAACGGAAATGTATCTAAAGGAAAGGGGCTACAACCTCTGTAGATCCGGTCCACCACCTCCTAGGTTCCGTGATGAAGTCCCCTCGCTGTCCAAATCGTATCTTGAACTCTAGCATCGGCTTCACCGAAAAATGGGCGGGCTTGATCGTCGGTTCGATGCCGAAGATGATCTACGTCGAGGCATCGCTAGAACAAGCTCCAACTTCACCAAGTCGGGAAAACTTGTGAAGGAAACACCCTATACTACTTGGCAAGAGGTAGAGGATGAAGAAATAGGAAGTGGGTAGACTTTAGTTTTGGATTTCTCACTAGTTTTCATCACTTGCCATTGGAGTAGCAAGCTTTCTCCATGGAAGAAGAAGATGATGAAGAAGAAGATGATATGATAAGTCTTAAATAATTAGATAAAAATTCAATACTTATCATACTTTCAACTATAGTTAAGTGTAGAGAATTAACATGGGTTAGTTAAATGGTTAGGGTTAAGCAAAACAACAAAAGAGTGACTTAGTCAAAGTTTCAAGAAACTTCAACTAAAAACAAAACATACAACCATTCATTTATCTTTTTCCTTTTCCAAAATGAATAAATAAGAAAAAGATAAATGAATAAATAATCAAAACCCTAATCATTAACTTAAACCATGGTTTGATTCTTTACACTTAACCAAGTAAGCATGTATCATCAAACATGATACAAACATGTACACAAAACTATATCGCATATACAATGTGTACAATTCAAGTGAGAAAATCCTTTTAAAGTGAACCAATACTAGTTAACGCAAAGTAATATATCAAATATATAAATATGCACTAAATCATTAAATCAACACTTGATTTAACGATCCGGTCATATCGGATATAACCGACTAGTATCATATGTATCGGCTTATCGAATCAATCCTTGATTCGATAACTAGGTTACATTGCATATAACCAATCGATACAATCATCGCGAGAATGGAATACGGTATCACATACACGCATTATTCTCGGTCCCGCACATATCTCATATGCGCTCCTATTTCGTTTCGCTTGAGCCAGGAAACCTCTGTGTAGGACTCTAAAGACTCGTCAATACGCCGGCAGCAGATGATGATCATATCAAACACCCACAAGCCGCAAGCGGTCTGCTAAACGTAACGGCCACCCGGGTATTGAGCGATCAGAAGATCGACGAGCAAGCCCACTCACACTCCTGTGAATCCAACCAGTAACACTTACCGTATAGTCCGGTCTGTTCGTCTGATATGTCGCATATCTCGCCTAGGGGTGGTAAACGTCAGACCCCAATAGCTCGATAAGTCATGCCGACTTGAGGTCCATAACATTCGTGAAACTAATGATAACTCTTACCAGTATATCACAGCAACCCTGGCCAGGGATTTCCTGTTATGGCCAGTCGAGCATGGCGCAACATCAACCCCCAATACCGGGAGAGACGAATCCCCTCCTATCGCTCATTGCCTCCATGTGAATCGGGACTGTACCCAAAAACCACCTGTTTGCATGACTCAGTAGAGCCGTGGTAGGGTGGAAATCAAAGCACAGTGGGAGACACACAAGACTCTATGACGATCTCGGGTCAACAGACTAAGCTGTACCAGTGTCACCAGAGAACTGCCATCTGACGTGAGGTATAATACCATCTGGGAGTTCTCGGCGAGTCCGTTCAGTGTACCCAGTCTTCACTGAGCACCCGCATACCATCTTCGATGTCAAACACCAATGGATATGGGATCATCCATCGCCCATCGCATGGGTCGAGAAGATATGCGCTAGTCTACTCTGGAATATCGATGCCCCGTCTCGATATTCCCTCGACTAGGAACATTTCAAGGATGTACTCATAGACTATCCAGGCCCCACTAGTATGATCTGCATCATAGTCCTGGAAGTCGAGTACACATCCTAAGGGCTTTATCAACATGTAATCAGAGAGACAGAAAGTATACATGTTAAGATAAAGAGCAACCAGATAGCGTACTATCATGTCGAGCAAGAAAGTCCTACCTATATATGTCCCGGCATCCACTACAATATACATCCAATGTACAGTAATGGCCTCTAGGGCATACATATAACTAACAAACCCACCTGTACGTGCCCTTGACGGAGTCAACAAGGCTGCACGACTGTCCTAACCAATCCCATATCCATGCTACAAACAAGCACCACTTAGCTACCGTACACTACGCCTTGACGGAGTCAACAAACGCAGCACGAATACTAAATAATACCTGTAAGAAATGACGGAGGGCTACGTCTAGTTTTTGGCGAAAAACTTTTAACGTAATGAACTTGATATCGTTGAAGGAACTGCATAGCTTTTTATAAAAATATAGTGACGAAAACCTTTGCTAAAGAGGTCACTCCCGGTGAAGGGATCTCAGCTCTTTCCCCGTAGAATGAGGTACAGGATATTCCAACTGAATACCACGATGCAAAGCAAAAGTAATCGACTATAGTAAAGTTATTGCCCTGACGCAAACTTCTTTCCAAGGGGTCACTCCCGGTGAAGGGATCTCGGCCCTTGCCTCGTCGACTGAGGTGCTGGATATTCATAACCGAATACCACTGTGCAAAACAAAAGAGAACGTCCTTGCAATAACAGCTTTTTGAAAATTGTTCCAACAACATCAGAATAGGTTTGTTTAGCTTACATTGATACGAATCAATGCAGTCCCATCAATTGATCACACCAATAAAGAACGAAAATACGATGTACGTATATGCCACCCGCATTCGCCACTGGGTCCCGTCATCACCCGTTAGGTTACTTAACTAACGACAGAGTGGGGACTGGACTAGCGCGGGTGCAAAACATATACAACATCTACTAGTATATATATCAATATATAATAATCGCTCAAGGCGTGATAAAATGCAACATCACAGAAATGTAATAAGCATCACAGAACAATACAGATATCTGGGATCCCCGGGTTTCATAGAGCCGCTACTGAAACCCGACGTTCCCCTGGTCGTGTGGATAGCCTGTGCAATGAAATCCTAGACCCCTACGGGCGCGGCAAGTTACCCGCCAAAACCTGAAGCGAGGCAGCCCCATTCAACAACATGAATGGACCACCCAGCACTTCACGGAATCCGGTAACTTGAGCACCCCTCCTTGGGTCAACCTGTACCCCCTACAAGTGCGGCGAATAACCCGCCAATTCTAGAGTGAAGCCCCCTCCGTCTCAACGCCATGAGATGCGGGCCCGTTGCCCTCTAGAACCCGGCTACCCGTGCACCCCTCCGCGGGGTAATCCTAGTACAGAAAGTAAAATATACAACGGGTACATCGACCTCAGCCCGGTCGTGCCCCAAAAGAATAATATACAAACAGTCAGTGACGGTGGTCCACATGTCGGACGCTCGCCCCGCAATATCAAATGTACATATACAACCAAACTGTACTACCATTGCATCCAGGCTATCCACCACGACAAATCCGCAACATCACAGCACAACACAGAACATCAACGTGAATGTCGCGTTCGCAAATCCGTCTAAAAGAACTATAGCAATTAAATAGGATTTACCGATCAAGTGACATTCACAGTCGCAGATATAACGTAAATACTGTGAACTAACATGTTTAAAATTTTCGATCGACTAAATTTTCCGAAGTGAGCCCCAAGCACAACTGTAGTACTCAAAATAAATCTGGGCCCAAACAGAATATACCAAAAAACCCCTTTCCAAGTCCAAGACCCACTGTAGAAATTTGGTGCAGAGAAGAGATAAATTGCGGCAGAACCGCGGCCAGAGCATGGGTTTGGCCATGGTTCCGCGGTGGAACAGTAACCTCATGCGAACAAATTTCTACAGAATTCTTAGAATCGCCTGCACGTATTTCTGCAATGTACCTAATAATTTTTCGAGCACAAATGAAATTCGACAGAAAGTGCAACTTGGAAACACGATTTTTGGAAAATCCGTTCGATCGAACTTGTAAACACGTTAGAGCATGATCGAACTTGTAAATATGTTAGAGCAAGCTAGACTAGGTTAATGGCGTGGCTCTGATACCTATGTAAGTGCACGGCAGCGCCCCGGCCGTCTGAACGAGGCCAAAATGCGGAATATGAAAACTTTTCTTTAAACAGAAACCAGCGCTACCGCGGACAATAAAACCCGGATCGGACCATTAACCTAATGCTAGTGAACTAGAGAAAGGGTAGAGAGCTATACCGAGCGATCCGTGTCCTTCGGTCTTCTCGTCGCCATCCCGATCTCCCCGCGGAATCTCCAGTCTTCATCTCCTCGTCGGAAAGGGCACGACATCGCCGAGTCTTTTTACGGGCTCCCACCTCTGGACCGAAGCAACTCGGACACGAAGTTGGCAAGCCGATGTGTCCAAGATTGCTGTAGACTAAGTGTAGAGACCATTGTCTCAAGGGGGTTTGTGAAGTTGCCATAATGGTGTGAAGGTGGAGGATTAAGCTTGGGAGATGAACAAAAGGGATTTTGTGCAAAAAAATGAGACCAGTTTTCCTCTCACAAAATTTTTGGACAGCCCCCATCATCTTGTGGCCGGCCATAGATCAAAGAAGAGGAGGGAGTGTGACAAATAATACGAGAGAGAGAAATGGGTGATGATGACGAATAATCATCACCCCTAAGTTAAATCAATAACCCATCACTCAACCCATCATATAAGGTAAACAATGATGAACTAAAGAAGTCAAAGGAAGTAAGAACCATCATGAACCAACCATTAACAAGAAACACCCTCCAAATTTCTAATTTGCACATTTGCAAATAACCCCCTCCACACCAATTTTCAGCTAAGGAAAGAAACAAAGGAAAATGGCCGAAACGGAATGCAAACTGGCAACTTCAAAAAACTGATCCCGTAATAAATTACAGGAAAACCCCGCGAATGTATATACATACCTGCATTTGTATTCCGACCGAATACAAATGCAATGAGACAAAATATACACTGTACAATACTAGGATCCGGCTTAAACCAAAGCCCGCTATTATTATCCGTCCGATCATGATCCGTGCAATACCGCACGTATATGATCGAACCCTGCCATATATCCATACGGCCTCTACAGCGTTTCGCCCGAAACTTGAGAAACTGTCTGTGGCGGACTCTAAAGACTCGTCAATACTTTGGCTGTGGATTTAACCACTAGCACGTCAAAGATATTAACCATACGTAACAGGCTACCAGGTATTGACCAAAAGGGAGGTCGATGAGCGAACTCATCCTGATACCTTTCTGAGCCTGTCAGTGACAATATCCGTACAGTCCGGTCCGTTCGTCTATGAGCATCGCATGGCGGGCCTAGGGGGTTGGTAAAAGTCAGACCCCCAAAAGCGGTACAAGTCGTGTCGGAGTGTAGCCCAGATATCCCTGAGATACTACTGGAATACCTACCAGTAAATCTCCTGCCTTGGCCAAGGACTTCGTGTAATGGCTCTACTAGACACAGCGCGACCTCACCCCTAATACCGGGAGAGACGAACCCCTGCCGATTCGCTCACTGCCTCCATATGGCTCGGGACTGTACCCAACTAAAACCTGTTTGCACGACTCCATTGAGCCGTGGTAGGGTAGTAATCAAAGTACAGTAGGAACTCACAGAGGAAAAATGTCGATCTCAGGTCGATGAACTAACCTGTACACATGTCACCAGGGCACTGCTATCCGACGTCAGGTATAACACCAACTAGCATATTCCCGGCGAGTCCTGTCCGGTGTACTCATAACCCAATGAGAACCTGTATACATCTTAGGTGAATCAACTGACACCAGTGGCTTGTGAGACCGGCCACCGCCCTTCGTCGGGGTCTCGACTGTATACACTAGTCTACTCTGGAGTATCGATGCCCTGTCTCGAAAACTCCCATGACTAGGGACCATTTAAGGATGTGCTTATAGACCCCAGCTCCCACGTATATGATCACCATCATACTGCTGGCCGTCAAGCAAGAATCCTAAGGGCTCTATCCACGCGCAATAGTGACCTGTAAGGTCACCTAAAGTAGTACATAATGATAAAGATAAACCAGATAGTATACTATCATCTTGAGAAAGACTGTCCTACCGGCATAGGTCCTCCCTCAATCATTGCAATCACGTGCCTGTGATCCAATAATTGACTCTGAAGGCACTATACCCAACATATCTTCTACCACAGTGAGGAACAAAATGTGTTTGTTGCTCAACATGCTACCTTTTTAGAAAATGGATTTCTTGTAAAAGAAATTAATGGTCATGAGGTAGAACTAGAAGAAGTTCCATCTACACAAACTACAGCTGAAGATTTGGTGGAATCGGAGGATTTGGTAGTTACCGACGAACCTCGGCCTCTCCGCCGATCTAGTAGGGTTCCTCATCCACCTGAGAGATACTGCAGTTTTCTTATTGATGGTGGGCGCGAGGATTGCATCATGGAAGATGATGACCCAACTAGCTTCGAGTAGGCCATCACGAGTAGGGACTCTGTGAAATGGCTGGATGCAATGCGATCTGAGATGGAATCCATGTACACCAACAAAGTATGGACTTTGGAAGTTGGACCTGAAGGGGTAAAACCCATCGGGAGCAAGTGGATCTTGAGAAGATTCTTGGTGTAGATGGAAAAGTTGATACTTTCAAAGCTAGACTTGTAGCAAAAGGTTTTCGTTAATGACCAGATGTGAATTATGATGAAACCTTTTCTTCTGTGGCTATGCTTAAGTCCATCAGGATCCCACTTGTCATTGCTGCATACCATGAATACGATATCTGGCAGTTGGACATCAAAACCGCTTTTCTAAATGGTGATTTAGAAGAGAGCGAGTACATGACACAGCCAGAGGGCTTCGTATATAGTGGGAGCAGCAGAAAGGTGTGCAAGCTGCTTAAATCAATATACGGATTAAAGCAGGCATCGCGGAGTTGGAACATCTGTTTTAATGCGGCAGTCAAAGAGTTTGACTTCATCAAAAACGTAGATGAACCTTTTATATACAAAAAGGTTGTAGAGAGTAAGGTTGTTTTTCTCGTATTGTACGTGGATGCATACTCTTGATAGGAAATGATGTTCCTATGCTACACTTGGTCAAGCTCTTCTTATCACAATGGTTCTTCATGAAGGATCTGGGTGATGCCTCTTACATCCTGAGGAGAAACACAGGACAGCTGTGAAGAACATTCTTAAGTACTTGAGAAGGACTAAAGAAATGTTCTTGGTGTATGATAACGGTGAACTCCAAGTGGAGTCCTTTACCTATTCGAGCTTCCAGAGTGATAAGGTCGACTGAAATTCATTCTCGGGTTTTGTCTTTACCCTCAGTGGAGGGACAGTATGTTGGAAGAGTTCCAAGCTAGATACCGTAGCAGACTCGACGATAAAGGCTGAATACATTGCTACCAACGATGCTACCAAAGAAGCTGTCTGGATGAAGAAGTTCATGAGATGAACTTGATGAGGTTCCTACCATTGAGAATCTAATACTTGTGTATTGTGATAACATTGGAGCTGTGGCTTTGGCCTAGGAACCCCGGCCCCATCAGCGATCCAGACATATTCTTAGGCAGTATCACCTGATCCGGGAGATAGTCGGTCTCTGGGAGATCGAGGTCAGGAGAGTTGACACGAAGAATAACACGGCGGATCCACTCATAAAGGCCATCCCCCAGATACAATTTTAGAGACTTTTTGGGATGTTGGGTATGAGATACTACAACAACTGGCCTTAGTGCAAGTTAGAGATTGTTAGTTATATGTATGCCCTAGAGGCCATTATTGTACATGATTGTATATTATAATGGATGCTTGGACATATATAGAGATGAATTTCTTGCTCGACATGATAGTATTCTATCTAGTTGTTTTTTATCTTAACATGTAGACTAGTATTGTTATACTGTCTTTCTCTCACATGTTGATAAAGCCCTTAGGATGTGTACTTGACTACCAGGACTATGATGCAGATCATACTAGTGGGGCTAGGGTAGTCCACAAGTTCATCCTTTAATTGTTCCTAGTCGAGGGAGTATCGAGACAGGGCATCGATATTCCAGAGTAGACTAGTGTGTACGTTTCTTGACCCTGTATGGGGCGATGGTTGATCCTACAGCCATTGGTGTTTGACATCAAAGATAGTACACAGGTGCTCATTGGAGAATGGGTACATCGAACATGACTCACCGAGAACTCCTAGATGGTATTATACCTAACGCCAGATAGCAGTTCTCTGGTGACACTGGTACAGGTTAGTCTGTAGACCCGAGATCATCATAGAGTCTTGTGTGATTCCCACTGTGCTTTGATTTCCTCCCTACCATGTTCAAGAGAGCGTGCAAACAGGTGGATTTTGGATACAGTCCCGAGTCACATAGAGGCAATGAGCGATAGGAGGGGTTTCGTCTCTCCCGGTATTGGGGTTTGATGTTGCGCTATGCTTGATTGGCCATAACAGGAAGTCCCTGGCCAGGGCTGATGATGAGATTTACTGGTAAGTGCTATCAGTAGTTTCTCGACCCATTATGAGCCTCACATCGGCATGACTTATCAAGTTATTGGGGTCTGACATTTACCACCACCAAATTCGATATGCGACATATCAGACGAAGAGACCGGACTGTACGGTAGTGTTACTTACTGGATTCACGGGAGTATGGACAAGCTTACTTGTTGATCTTCTGATCGCTCAATGTTAGTTATGTATATGCCCTAGAGGCCATTGTTGTACATATGATGTATATTATGATGGATGCATGGATATATACAGAGAGGACTTTCTTGCTCGTCATGATAGTATGCTATTTAGTTTCACTTTATCTTAACATGTTGACTTGTATTGGTTTACTGTCTTTCTCTCATATGTTGATAAAGCCCTTAGGATCTGTACTCGACTGCTGGGATTATGATGAGATCATACTAGTGGGGCCACGATAGTCGATGAGTACATCCTATAAATGTTCCTAGTCGAGGGTATATCGAGACGGGGCATCGATACACCAGAGTAGACTAGCGTATATGCATCTTGACCCATATGATGGGCGATGGATGATCCCATATCCATCAGTGTTTGACATCAAGGATGGTTTACGGGTGCTCAGTGGAGACTGGGTACACTGGACGGACTCGCCGAGAACTCCCAGATGGTGATATACCACACATCAGATGGCAGTTCTCCGGTGACACTGGTACAGGGTAGTCTGTAGACCCGAGATCGTCATAGAGTCTTGTGTGATTCCCACTGTGTTTTGATTTCCACCTTACCACGTCCAAGAGGGCGTGCAAAACGGTGGCTTTTGGGTACAGTACCGAATCACATGGAGGCAATGAGCGATAGGAAGGGATTCGACTCTCCCGGTATAGGGAGTTGATGTTGTGCTGTGTTCGATTGGCTATAACTGGAAGTCCCTGGCCAGGGATGATATAGAGATTTACTGGTAAGTGTTACCAGTAGTTTCTCGACCTGTTATGAGCCTCACATCGACACGACCTATCGGTTACTGGGGTCTGACGTATACCACCCCTAGACTTGATATGCGACATATCAGACGAACAGACCTGACTGTACGGGAGTGTTACTGATTGGATTCACAGGAAACGGACATGCTAGCTTGTTGATCTTCTGATCGCTCAATACCTGGATGGCTGTTACGTTTAGCTGACCGCTTGCAGCTTGTGGGTGTTTGATATGATCATCACCTGCTACCGGCGTATTGACGATTCTTTAGAGTCCTACACAGAGGTTTCTTGGCTCAGGCAAAATGGAGTAGAGGCACATATGTGATATGTGCAGGACCGAGGATAATGCGATATGAGATACCGTATTGTATTCTCGCAATATTTAGATATGAACCGGGACATCGGATCAAGTGTTGATTCGATGAATCGGTACATGATATATTAGTCGGTTATATTCGATATAGCCGGATCGTCGGATCAAGTGTTGATTCGATGATTTAATGTATAATGATATATGATGTATTGTATTACATTATCTAATATTGGCTCGCTTTATTATTTTTCTCACCGGATTAATACATTGATATATATGCGATATATGTTAATTGTATTATTTTCTTTTGTTGCAAATATATAATATATATGTGATATATATTATTGTGACATGATATGATTTATCATGAAACAAGTTTATAGATGATAAAAAGGGATTAGGGTTTGATTAGGGTTAGCTTCTTCTTGCACCATCTAGAAGCTTTGCTTTTGTCTTGGTTAAGATGTTATGGTTGATATTTATCCATGACTCATTTCTAACCTAACCAAACGCTAGCCTTAGTTTATTCTCTACAAAGGTTAAGCCTCTCATCCTTGACCATGGTTCTATAATAAATCATATATTCTTATCTACTATTCATCACAAAAGAAATTATCTCATTATTCTTCATCTTCTTCTCTCTTGTGTTTTTGAGAGAGCTCACTTGTGATTTCTTTTGTGATGATTTCTTGTGAGAAAATGATATAAAAAGAAAGCATAAACACTACTCCATCATCCTCCTCTAATCTAGCCCATTAGATTAGGGTGTTCACCTCATTAGAGTGACAGAGCTTGAGCTATTGCAATTTCGACGTAGATCATCGGAGATAAGGAATACGACAAGCTTTCATGGATCGTTCGAGTCGTGGAGCCTCTCTTGAGTCCGAGAGATCATGGATCGCGGCGAAGGGACTTCTACTCAGAGCTTGTGAAGTGAAGGAGCGGACTACAAAGGTTGTAATCCCTCACACTTAGTAGTAAAGATGTTTATTTGCATGTTAAAACCCTAATAATCTAGCAAAGATCCCGGCTTTGGGTTGTTCGGCACGTCTAAAATTTTATTCGGGCATGTTTGATGCCTTATGAACCTTCACAAGAGTGCCTAGGAACCCTACAGTGGTATCAGAGCCTAGCTAGAGCATTAGGCGACGTGTATACGAAGTTAAAACTCCGATCGAACCCGATACGACGAAAATGAGCCCTTCTCTGGACTTTTTCTAAAAACTGTGATTTTTCAGAATTAAAAATTCCTAAAAAATTCAGCAGGTAAATTCAAGAATTATGGTGAAAAACGATGACGTAATCCCTACATAGCGCCGCGGAACCGTGGCCGTACCTTGCTTGGGCCGAGGATCTACGGCACTACTGTTTGATTGGACACTTATTTTTTCACAGTAACTCCTTTTACTGCTTGTATATTTTCAGGGTATTTTTTATTCTGACTGAAGTGTTGAATATTCTGGGGTTTATTTTGTAATCGTAGATTCGATCGGAATATTTAAATTCGTTATTATTTCCGGATATTTAGAAACTGTTAAAATGTTCGAACGGATATCATTAACTCAATTTTTCCCGGCACGAAAAACATTCAAGCGTTGAATTTTTTTCGGGTTTAAATCTTTCGGAAAAACGTGCATGTGACGCGATGGACCCTCTAGAAGACAACAAACCTTAACTCGATTATGTGACCGTCTTGAACTGCCTTTTGAACCTTCGGGTTTGGGGCAGTACGGCGTGCCACATGTGAGGCGTTGGCTTGACCCTTCTACGGCTGGACCGTTGCTACTGTGACGTATTCTGGAACTTTTGAACTTCTCTCAAGTGTTGAGCTATTTAGGAAAACTGGGGTATTTGATTATCTGTTCGGAAAGTTTAATACTGTCTATTTATCTGGAATGTGATACAATATGTGGAATTCATAGAGTTAGGAATGAAATGCGAAGTATGTGATATTTCGGATTTACGATGTCTAAAGTGATTGTGGATTCCAAATATTGTAGTTTTACAATTTCTTTTCTATGACCGTAAGTGTAGTATGTAGTTGTATTACCGGTTTTCATTGCTATACGTCAACGACGATCGGTGTATGCATACTTACTTACGTTGATGATATGTGATATTATGTGTTGCTGTGATATGTTATATTGGATCGTCGTGTTCTGAATAGCCGGGAGTTTTATGTGAGATGAGGGTTTTTATTTTTATTCATGTAAAATTCATTTGTAATGTAATATTCTATTATTTGGGGCACTTCCGGGTTGAGGTTGATGTCACTAGTGTTGTATATTATTTACTTTTCCGCATTAGGATAGGCCTAAGGAGGGGAGCACAAGTAACCGGGTTCCAGGGTCCTGTGGGAGGCCATCTCGAGGAGTCGAGACCGGGTCTCCTAACCCTAGAATTGGCAGTGTTACTTGCCGCTCTCGTAGGGGTCTAGGGATATGGGTTTGGCTATTCATCGTGACCGTGGAATCCGTGTTTTATACAGGCTCGTATTGAAAACACGGATGTCCTAGTATATCCAATATTTCATATATGTTCTTCTGCTGCAATGTTCTGTGATGAGATCATATTACTGCCTGAGACGAATGCTTATACAATATATATGCTGATATATAAATATTACTGCTTTCGTTTCTTCTGTGATGCTTAGGAAGCATAAGCTGATGGGATTTTTTTTAATGAGATTAATAAAAAGAAAAGAAACCTAAAAGATGTTGTAGAATCAAAACTTTATAAAAAGGGTAGCTACAGTTTTGCTTTGCATAGTGGTATATATGATATACCCTGCACCTTATTCGATGGGGAAAGAGCCGAGATCCCTTCACCGGGAGTGACCTCTTTAGCGAAACTGGCAGATGCTACAAAACTCGGTTTGTCTTTTGATTGCTTTTAGAGTTTTGCTTTGCACAGCGATATATATGATATGTCCTGCACCTTATTCGATGAGGAAAGAGCCGAGATCCCTTCACCAGGAGTGACATCTTTAGCAAAACTAATGAAAGCCTAAAAAACACTCCATTTCAAAATTTCACATGATTCTACGACGATATCAAGTTCATTACGCTCGTGGTTTTCTGAAAAACCTGCGTAGCCATCCGTCATTTCAGATAGATATTATTTAGTATTCGTGCTATGTTTGTTGACTTAGTCAAGGCGTAGTGTACGGTAGCTAAGTAGTGTTTTATCTGCTAAAACATGAGATGTGATTGGATTAGCGTATTCGCACGGCCTTGTTGACTCAGTCAAAGGTCGTACGGGTGGGTTTAATTCAATCGGGAAATATACGGGTTGAACTTGACTTGCGATTTATGGTTTGTTGACTTAGTCAAGGTCATAGATCGCTAGGGCCAAAATATTATCGGGAATTTCAAGTGTTGAAATTTGCAATGAGATTGCATACCTCCTATGAGATAGTTGGATCCCGATACCACTGCGAGTAAGAGTTACTCCTGGGAGAGTTTTACACAGGACAATTAGCCGATCAAGTAAGTGTCTAGAAAAGTGTTAACGAGCTTATGCCTCTGGGAAAATGAGGTTTACTTTAATTAGGTCCGTGCGAAAGCACGGGGAACCTCCCTCAAGTACCGACACTGATCTGGCTGAAAGATTGACGAAATTGTATGGTGTAATTAATCCCGGCTAATCTTACCTTTTAGGGTTTGAAGGTAGATTTGATAAAAATAGTGGGAGACATCCTGATTAGATAAGATAATAACCAATCTAATCTTGCAAGAGCATACGCTAAAGTGTTTTCTTCTCTCTCTCTCCAGGTAGCGACCATGTCAGGCCATAATCAAGATAATAATATGGATGTATTGACTGAACCCGCTTATTATACTGAGCAGGGGAACGTTGGACCCGTTCTTTCTTATAAGAGTTATAAGGCTGAACAGGAAACAGGAGAATATCTGGATTCTCACGCCGCCCAAAAGAACATGCATGTTGATGCATCTTCTTCAGGTGTGTTAGTTATTGAGAACTGTTTCTCAGTTCACCCTACGTCCTTGGTATTAGATACCGGATCAGCATCCCATATATGTAAATTGTTACATGGGCTACGTAAAGGTAGAGAACTGGGAAAATGTGATCATTCCGTTAAAGTAGGGAACGGTGCAAGTATTGCAGACAAAGCAGTTGGCGAATATCACCTAGTATTGCCAAGTCGTAATACACTGATTCTAAATGAGTGCTATTATATACCGAACATGATGTGCAACATTATATCAGTTTCTTTATTAAGTAAAGAAGGATATAATTTTGTAGTAAAGGATAATGTTATGAATATATTCCTAGATCAAAAGTTGATTGCATCAGGCTCGTTACATAATGGCATATTCATTCTAAATCAAAATACAGTACTCAATATACAAAACACACACAAGAGGAAAAGTTCAGAAATGAACGAATCCTTCTTGTGGCATTGTAGACTTGGCCATATCAATGAGACACGGCTAGCAAAGTTACATAAAAATGGATATTTGAATTCATTCGAATTTTCATCTTATGATACTTGCCATTCATGTCTCAAAGGAAAAATGACCAAAGCTCCGTTTAGTGGACACGGAGAAAGAGTTACGGAACTCTTAGGACTGGTACATAGTGATGTATGCGGTCCCATGTCTACACACGCCAGGAACGGTTCTTCCTACTTCATTACATTCACTGACGATCTCTCTAGATACGGGCATGTGTTCCTGTTGAAACACAAGTCTGAAGCTTTTGAGAAATTCAGAGAATATAAGCACGAAGTAGAGAATCAAACGGGCAAAAGTATTAAAATTCTTCGATCTGATCGAGGAGGTGAATACTTAAGCAATGAGTTCCTAGATTATCTAAAAGTGAATGGGATTCTCTCTCAGCTTACTCCTCCTTATACACCACAGCACAACGGTGAATCGGAACGGAGGAATCGGACCCTATTAGATATGGTGCGCTCTATGATGAGCGAAGCTGAGTTACCTATTTCTTTCTGGGGGTATGCGCTTGAGACAGCCATATACATATTGAATCTAGTTCCGTCTAAATCTGTACCTACCACACCATATGAGATATGGAGTGGGAAGAGACCATATTTTAAACGAGTTAAGATATGGGGTTGTCTGGCCTATGTCAAAAGGCAAAATCCGGACAAACTCGAGGCACGATCAGTTCTTGCAAATTTGTGGAATATCCAAAGAATTCTCAAGGATATTTTTTCTACCACGCTGAGGAACAAAATGTGTTTGTTGCTCAACATGCCACCTTTTTGGAAAAGGAATTTCTTGCAAAAGAAATTAGTGGCAAAGAGGTAGAGCTGGAAGAGGTTCCAGCACCATAAACTACAACTGATGATTTGTTAGAACCAGAAGATTCAGTAGTACCCGACGAACCCCAGCCTCTCCGCCGATCTAGTAGGGTTTCTCGTCCACCTGAGAGATACTACGGTTTTCTCATTGATGGTAGAAGCGAGGATTGCATCATGGAAGATGATGACCCGACTAGTTTCGAGTAGGCCATCACGAGTGGTGACTCTGTGAAATGGCTAGATGCAATGCGATCTGAGATGGAATCCATGTACACCAATAAAGTATGGACTTTGGAAAATGCTCCTGAAGGGGTAAAACCCATTGGGAGCAAGTGGATTTTTAAAAAGAAATTTGGTGTAGATGGAAAAGTTGAGACTTTCAAAGCTAGACTTGTAGCAAAGGGTTTTCGTCAACGACCAGGTGTGGATTATGACGAAACCTTTTCTCCAGTAGCTATGCTTAAGTCCATCCGGATCTTACTTGCCATTGCTACATACCATGACTACGAAATCTGGCAAATGGATGTTAAGACCGCCTCTCTAAATGGTGATTTAGAAGAGTGCGTGTACATGACTCAGCCAGAGGGCTTCGTAGATAGTGGGAGCAGCGAAAAGGTGTGCAAACTGCTTAAATCCATTTATGGGTTAAAGCAAGCATCGCGGAGTTGGAACATCTGTTTTGATGTTGTAGTCAAAGAGTTTGACTTCATCAAAAATATAGATGAACCTTGTATCTATAAAAAGATAGCAGAGAGTAAGGTTGTCTTCCTCGTATTGTATGTGGATAACATACTCTTGATAGGAAATGATATTCCTATGCTGCAATCAGTCAAGCTCTTCTTATCACAAAGATTCTCAATGAAAGATCTAGGTGATGCCTCCTGCATATTGGGGATTAGGATCTATAGAGATAGATCCAAAAGGATACTGGGATTGTCCCAATCCAGGTACATTGACACCATACTAAAGAGGTTTAGTATGGAAGAATCCAAGCGTGGGAACCAACCCATGATCTCTGGACTCACTCTCTCCAAAGAGATGTCTCCCAAGACTGATTTGGAGAGAGCTCGCATGCAAGGGATACCCTATGCTTCGGCAGTAGGCTCTATCATGTATGCGATGCTATGTACCAGACCCGATGTAGCATCTCACTAAGTGTAGTGAGTCGGTATCAAGCAGATCCTGGAGAGAGTCACTGGACAGCTGTGAAAAACATTCTCAAGTACATGCGAAGGACTAGAGACTGTTAGTTATATGTATGCCCTAGAGGCCATTACTGTACATAGGATGTATATTGTAGTGGATGCTGGGACATATATAGGGAGGACTTTCTTGCTCGACATGATAGTATGCTATCTGGTTGAACTTTACCTTAACGTGTATACTGATTGTCTCTCTGTTACATGTTGGTAAAGCCCTTAGGATGTGTACTTGACTACCTGGACTGTGATGCGGATCATACTAGTGGGGACATGGTAGTCCATAAGTACATCCTTCAAGGTCCCTAGTCGTGGGTGTATCGAGACGGGGCATCGATATACCAGAGTAGACTAGCGTGTAGCTTCTCGACCCATACAGATGGGAGATGGATGATCCCATATCCATTGGTGTTTGACATCGGAGATGATATACGGGTGCTCAGTAGAGACTGGGTACACTGGACGGACTCGCCGAGAACTCCCAGATGGTATTATACCTCACGTCAGATGGCAGTTCTCTGGTGACACAGGTACAGAGTAGTCTGTTGACCCGAGATCGTCATAGAGTCTTGTGTGGTTCCCACTGTGCTTTGATTTCCATCTTACCACGTCCAAGAGGGCATGCAAAACCGTGGTTTTTGGGTACAGTCCCGAGTCACATGGAGGCAATGAGCGATAGGAGGGGATTCGTCTCTCCCGGTATAGGGGGTTGATGTTGCGCTGTGTTCGATTGGCTATAATAGGAAGTCCCTGGCCAGGGCTGCTCAGAGAATTGCTGGTAAGTGTTACCAGTAGTTTCTCGACCCGTTATGAGCCTCATATCGACACGACTTATCGAGCTATTGGGGTCTGACGTTTACCACCCCTAGGCAAGATATGCGACATATCAGACGATCAGACCGGACTGTACGGTAGTGTTACTGGTCGGATTCACTGGAGTGTGAGAGGGCTTGCTCGTCGATCTTCAGATCGCTCAATACCCGGGTGGCCGTTACGTTTAGCAGACCGCTTGCGGCTTGTGGGTGTTTGATATGATCATCGCCTGCTGCCGGCGTATTGACGAGTCTTTAGAGTCCTACACAGAGGTTTCCTGGCTCAAGCGAAACGAAATAGGAGCGCATATGAGATATGTGCGGGACCGAGAATAATGCGTGTATGTGATACCGTATTCCATTCTCGCGATGAATGTATCGAATGGTTGTATGCGATATAACCTAGTTATCGATTCAAGCGTTGATTCGATAAGCCGATACATTGTATACTAGTCGGTTGTGTGCGACATGACCGGATCATTGAATCAAGTGTTGATTTAATGATTTAATGTATAATTATATATTAGATATATTACTTTGCATTAACTAGTATTAGTTCACTTTAAATGGATTTTCTCACTCGGATGTGCGCATTACATATGCAATATGATTTTGTGCACTTGATTGTATCATGTTTGATGATACATGTTTACTTGGTTAAGTGCAAAGAATTAAACCATAGTTAAAAGAATGGTTAGGGTTTCATTTCCTTTATTTATTCATTTATTTATTTGTTTATTCATTTTGGAAAAGAGGAGAAAAGAATGGTGGCTTAATTTGGAGTTTAGTTGAAGCTTCATGAAACTTTGATCAAGTCAACCATTCTTATCTCATCCTTAACCCTAACCATTCCCACTAACCATGATTCATTCTCTACACTTGACTCTAGTTAACATTATGATAAGTTTTGATTTTTCTATTGTTTTTAATTAACTTATCATATATTTCTTTCTTCTTCTTCTTCATGAGCAAGGAAGAAAAAGCTTTCTTCATCAATGGTGATTGATGATAAAGAGTGAGAAATCCAAATCTAAAGTCTACCCACTTCCTATTTCTTCATCCTCTACCTCTTGCCAAGTAGTAGAGTGTGTTTACTTCACAAGTTTCTTGACTTAGTGAAGTTGTGAGCTTGATCTAGCGATGCCTCGACGTAGATCATCTTCGGCATGGACATCGATGACCTAGCTTGCCCATTCTCCGACGAAGCCGACGCTAGAGCCCGGATTTGATTTGGACAGCGGAGAGGACCTCATCTCGGAGCCGTGGAGGTGGAGGACCGGATCTACAAAGGTTGTATTTCCGTATCTCTTAGTTAATTGTTAACTAGTTTACTTTTCGCCTAGTTTTCTAGCAAACGATCCGTTGTTTAGGGTTTCTCGGCACCGTAATTTTTGAAATTGGCATGGTTGATGCCTTGTGAGATCTCACTAGGGTGCCTAGGAACCCTACAGTGGTATCAGAGCCTAGCTAGAGCCTTAGGCGAAGTCTAGACGGAATTTGAAGTCCGAACGAACCCGAAACCCCGAATCAATCTTGCTCTCTGTACTTTTTTGAAAACAGTGAGTTTTTCCAAATTAAAAATTGCTAAAAAATTCAGCAGGGAAAAATAAGAATTACGGTGCAAAAAGTTTCTGGTGAACAGTAAATTTCGAGGCGGATCTGCGGCAGAAGCATAGCTTCTGCGGCGGATCAGCGGCCCCTTGATGACGTCAGCACTGTTCCTTTGCACAGTAATTCCTAGTTCAAAGAGCTGAGTTTTCTGGGAATTTTTAATATTAATTCAAGAGTTGAATTTTTCTGATGTGTTTTTGGGGATTCGGTGTTTCGATCGGAGTATCAAATTTTGTCTGTGTGGCTTTCCGGATAGTTTTTAGAATATGTTAAAAAGTTCGACCGGATATAAATACCCAATTTTTCCCCTGTCGGGAAATTTCCAAGTGTTGGATTTTTCCGTAGTTTAACGACGTTCTAAGTAGTGCAAGTAACGCGATGGTCCCTCTAGAAGACAACAAACCTTAACTCGATTATGTGACCGTCTTGAACTGCCCTTTGAACCTTCGGGTTTGGGGCAGTACGGCGTGCCACATGTGAGGCGTTGGCTTGACCCTTCTACGGCTGGACCGTTGGTACTGAGGCACGAACGGAATGTTGTTAGACTTATTTCATGTGTTGAGCTGTATCGGGAAAACTTGGGTGTTCGATTGTTCGATCGAAAAGTTTAACATTTTCTATTTATCTGGATTGGGATACAATAATTGGAATTCACAAATAGTTATGTGATAACTGAATGAATGTTATAAACGTAGCAGTTTAGTCTCACTTGATCGGTTGCCACGGAATTTTGATGTGATCAAAAGTCCGTCGCAATCACGTAGCGTACGCGGATACTCGCCGGGTAAACTTAATAGACAGCCTCACTCCATAGCCCCGACCAAGTGACTGTAGGAGAACCCCGTCGCCGAAAGCATCCGTTCGGGTGCTCGCGGTAGCGGTGTTCCGCCTTGGTGCACTTCGTCGACAGTATCGGGGGTGCAGCCGCCTACTGAAGTTTGCGACGAGCATTCGATCAGGATGTCGGGAATCTTGTTGAATTGCCCGACTTGATATTGAAAAGTGTTTTCGATTTTGAGACTAAAATGCGGGGTTTATAATTGTTAGGCATGCGATGTCTAAGTAATTCATTTGGTCAGGCATGCGATGTCTGAGGTGGTTGCGGATTCCAACTGTTGTAGTTTTACACTTTCTTTTCTGTGACCGTAAGTGTAATATGTGATATCGCCGGTTTCGTTGCTATATGTCAACGACAATTGGGATGGACATATTTACTTACGTTGATGACATGTGATGTTATGTGTTGCTGGATATGTTATATTGGATCGTCGTGTTTGAATAGCCGGGGGTTTTTATGTGAGATGAGTGTTTTTCATTTTCATTCATGTAAAAACTTGTATGTAATATTCTTTTATTTGGGGCGCTTCCAGGTTGCGGAAGTTGTCACCGTTTGTATATTATTTACTTTTCCGCACTAGGATAGACCCAAGGAGGAGGGCACAAGTAACCGGGTTCTGGAGTCCAGTGGGAGACCAACTCGAGGAGTCGAGTCCGGGTCTCCTAACTCTAGAATTGGTAGGGTTGCTTGCTGCTCTCGTAGGGGTCTAGGGGTGTGGGTTTGGCTATTCATCACGACCGTGGAATCCGTGTTTTATACTGGCTCGTATTGAAAACACGGACGTCCTAGTATATCCAATATTTCATATGATTCTTCTGCTGCGATATCTGTGATGTGATCATGTGATGTTCTGTGATAGATACAGTATATAGTATATATGATATATTATATAGACGTTACTTATGTTTTACACCCGCGCTAGCCCTGCCCCGCTCTGCCGTTAGTTACCTAACCTAACGGTGCACGAGGGGACATCGAGGCGAATGCGGATGGCATAAGTGTACGTCGTATTTATCTATGATGTTTAGGTACTTTAAATGATGGGACTTCATTAATGTGATTAATGAAATAAAAGAAACCTAAGATGTTGTAGAATCGAATTTCAAAATAAAACAGGTAGCTACAGTTCTTGCTTTGCACAGCGGTATATATGATATATCCTGCACCTTATTCGATAAGAAAAGGACAGAGATCCCTTCACCGGGAGTGACTCCTTTAGCAATAACTGGCAGATGCTACACACTCGGTTTGTCTTTTGATTGCTTTTAAGTGTTTTGCTTTGCACAGTGATATATACGATATATCCCGCACCTCATTCGACGAGGAAAGGACCGACGATCCCTTCACCGGGAGTGACTCCTTTAGCAAAACTAGAAAAGCCTCAAAAACACTCCATTTCAAAATCATTTGATTCTACAACGATATCAAGTTCATTACGCAATAGGTTTTCAGAAAAACCTGTCGTAGCCCTCCGTCATTTCAGATAAGTACCGGTTAGTATTCGTGCTACGTTTGTTGACTATGTTAAGGCGTAGTGTGCGGTAGCTAATTAGTGCTTATCTGCATAAGCATATGATGTGATTGGATTAGGGTAGTCGTGCGACTTTGTTGACTATGTTAAGGGTCGTGCGGGTGGGTTTAATTCAATCGGGAAATGACGGGTTGAACTTGACTAGCACTTATGATTTGTTGACTATGTTAAGGTCATATAGCTGCTAGGGGCAAAATATTATCGGGAATTTCAAGTGTTGAAATTTGCAATGAGATTGCATACCTTCTATGAGATAGTTGGATCCCGATACCCGCTGCGAGTAAGAGTTACTCCTGGGAGAGTTTTATACATTACAATTAGCCGATCAAGTAGGTGTCTAGAAAGGTGTCAACGGGGTTACGCCTCTGGGAAAACGAGGTTTACATTAATTAGGTTCGTGCGAAAGCACGGGGGACCTCCCTCAAAGTACCGACACTGGCCTGGCTGAAAGATTGGCGAACTTGTAGTGTGTAATTAATCCCGGCTAGTCTTTCCTTTTAGGGTTTGAAGGAAGATTTGATAAAAAGCAGTGGGAGCCATCCTGATTAGATAAAATAATAACCAATCTATTCTTGACAGAGCGCACGCTGAGTGTTTTCTTCTCTCTCTCTCCAGGTAGCGACCATATCACGCCTTAATCAAGATAATAATACGGATTATTGACCGAACCCGCTTGTTATACTGAGCTGGGGAACGTTGGTCCCGCTCTAACTTATAATTGTTATAAGACAGAGCAGGAAATTGGGGAATACCAGAATTCCCGTGCCACCCAAACGAAGAGAGTGCATGCTGATGCATCATCTTCGGGTGTGTTCATTATACAGAACTGTTTCTCAGTATCCTTTACGTCCTGGGTATATGATACCGGATTAGGATCCCAGATATGTAATCTGTTACATAGGGCTACAGATAGGTAGAGAACTGAGAACGGGTGATAAGTTTCATGAGGCAGAAAACGGGGCAAGAGTTGCAGCCAAGTCTGTCGGTCACTGTCACCCTGTATTGCCAATACATTGATTCTGAACGAATGTTATTAGATACCGAACCTGATATACAAAATCATATCACTTTCTTTATTAGTAAAGAAATGATAAAATTTTGTATTATTGGATAATGTTTTGAACATTTCCTATATCAAAAGTTGATCGGTTCAGGCACGTTATCTAAAAGCGTTGATGTTCTAAATCAAACTACAGTTCTTAGTACATGGAACACACACAAGAGGAAGAGTTCAGAAATGAACGAATTCTTCTTGAGGCATTGTAGACTAGGTCAGATCAATGTGACCCGACCAGCTAGAGTTACATATAGATGTATATTTAAATCAGTTTGAATTTACATCTTGTGAAACTCGCCAGTCATGTCACAAAGATAAGATGACCATAGCTCCGTTTACTGGAAACAGAGAAAGAGTTAATGAACTCTTGGGATGATACATGTTGATTTATGTAGGTCCCCTGTCTACACATATCAGGACCGGTTCTTTGTACTTCGTTACATTCTCTGATAATCTCTCAAGATTCAGACCTATGTTCCTGCTGAAACACAAGTCCGAACCTTTTGAGATATTCACAGAATATAAGTAAGAAGTAGAGAACCAAAATACGGGTATAAGTATTATGTCCCTTGATGTGATCAAGGAGGAGAATACTTGAGCACGGAAATCCTGGACTATTCTAAAGGAGAATGAGATTCTCTCTCGGCATTACTCCTCCGAATACACCATAGCACGATGGTATATCGGGGCGGAGCATTCACACCCTATATGATAAGGTGTGCTCTATGATGAGTACTACTGAGTTACCTATTTCCTTTTGGGAGTTATGCGCTTGAGAAGCTGCATACCTATTGAATAGGGTTCGAATCAAATCAGTTGCCTACCATTTCATATGTGATATGGAAAGGGAAGAGCCCATGTCTTAAGCTGGTTAAGATTTGGGGTTGTCCGGCCTATGTCTAAAAGAAAAATCCGGACAAGCTCGAGGCAAGGTCTGTTATGTAGAACTGGAAATGTTCCAGCTATACAAACTACAGCAGATGATTTGGTAGAACCAAAGGATTCAGTAGATTCCAATGAACCTTAGCCTCTCCGCCGATCTAGTAGGGTTCCTCACCCACCTGAGAGATACTTCGGTTTCTCTATGACAGTGGGAGCGAGGATTGCATCATGAGATGATGACCCAACTAGTTTCGAGCTGGCCATCAGGAGTAGGACTCTGTAAGAATGGCTGGATGTTTATCGATCTGAGATGGAATCCTTATACACCAACAAAGTATGGACTTTAGTTGCTATATCTGAAGGGTTAAATCCCTATCAGGAGCAAGTATATCTTGAGAAGATTACTTGGTGTAGATGGAAAAGTTGAGACTTTCAAAGCTAGACTTGTTAAAAGTTTGCATCATTGACCAGGTGTGGATAATGATGAAACCTTTTCAAGTAGCTATGCTTAAGTCCATCCAGATCCTACTTGTCACGGCTACATACCATGACTGCGATATCTGGTGGTTGGGTGTCATGACTGCTTTTCTAAATGATGTTTTAGAAGAGAGCGTCTATAAGTACACAGCCAGAGGGCTTCGTAGACAGTGGGAGCAGCGGAAACGTGTGCAAGATGCTTTATAGGATAAAGCAGGTAGCGCGGAGTTGGAACATCTGTTTTGATGAAGCAGTCAAAGAGTTTGACATCATCAAAATGGTAGATGAACCTTGTATATACAAAAAGGTAGTAGGGAGTATGGTGACGATCCTCGTAGAGTACGTGGATGATATACTCCTGATAGGGAAGGAGTTTCCTATGCTACGCTCGATCAATCTCCGCTTATCACAATGATTCTCCATATAGGATCAAAGTGATACCTCCTAAATCCTGGATTTTGGATCTATGAGATAGATCTAATTGGATTTAGGATTCTCACTAGTTGTAGTGAGACGGTATCAATCGATCCTGGGGAGAATCACTGGAATGGTTCCAGGGTGATAAAGACGACTGAATGTCAGTCACAGGCATTGTCTTTACCCTCAGTAAAGGGACGGTATGTTGGAAGAGTTCCAAGCTAGATACCGTGGCATACTAGACGATAAAGGCTGAATATATCGCTACTTAAGATGCTACCAAAGAGGCAGTCTGGGTGTATATTGGTTCATGAGATGAACTGTGTTCCTCCCATTATGTGACAATGGAGTTGTGGCTTATGCCAAGGAACGCAGGTCCCATCAGTGATCCAGACATATTCTAAGGCAGTATCACCTGATCATGGAGATAGTTGATCTCCAGGGAGATCGAGGTAAGGAGAGTAGACTCAGAGGACAACACAGCGGATCCACTCACAAAGGCCTGTTCCCAGAGAGAGACTTTTATGGGATGGTTGAGTATGAGATACTACAACCACTGCTATCAGATGGCCCTAGTGCAAGTGGGAGATTGTTAGTTATATGTATGCCCTAGAGGCCATTACTGTACATAGGATGTATATTGTAGTGGATGCTGGGACATATATAGGGAGGACTTTCTTGCTCGACATGATAGTATACTATCTGGTTGAACTTTACCTTAACGTGTATACTGATTGTCTCTCTGTTACATGTTGGTAAAGCCCTTAGGATGTGTACTTGACTACCTGGACTGTGATGCGGATCATACTAGTGGGGACATGGTAGTCCATAAGTACATCCTTCAAGGTCCCTAGTCGTGGGTGTATCGAGACGGGGCATCGATATACCAGAGTAGACTAGCGTGTAGCTTCTCGACCCATACAGATGGGCGATGGATGATCCCATATCCATTGGTGTTTGACATCGGAGATGATATACGGGTGCTCAGTAGAGACTGGGTACACTGGACGGACTCGCCGAGAACTCCCAGATGGTATTATACCTCACGTCAGATGGCAGTTCTCTGGTGACACTGGTACAGAGTAGTCTGTTGATCCGAGATCGTCATAGAGTCTTGTGTGGTTCCCACTGTGCTTTGATTTCCATCTTACCACGTCCAAGAGGGCGTGCAAAACGGTGGTTTTTGGGTACAGTCCCGAGTCACATGGAGGCAATGAGCGATAGGAGGGGATTCGTCTCTCCCGGTATAGGGGGTTGATGTTGCGCTGTGTTCGATTGGCTATAATAGGAAGTCCCTGGCCAGGGCTGCTCAGAGAATTGCTGGTAAGTGTTACCAGTAGTTTCTCGACCCGTTATGAGCCTCATATCGACACGACTTATCGAGCTATTGGGGTCTGACGTTTACCACCCCTAGGCAAGATATGCGACATATCAGACGATCAGACCGGACTGTATGGTAGTGTTACTGGTCGGATTCACTGGATTGTGAGCGGGCTTGCTCGTCGATCTTCAGATCGCTCAATACCCGGGTGGCCGTTACGTTTAGCAGACCGCTTGCGGCTTGTGGGTGTTTGATATGATCATCGCCTGCTGCCGGCGTATTGACGAGTCTTTAGAGTCCTACACAGAGGTTTCCTGGCTCAAGCGAAACGAAATAGGAGCGCATATGAGATATGTGCGGGACCGAGAATAATGCGTGTATGTGATACCGTATTCCATTCTCGCGATGAATGTATCGAATGGTTGTATGCGATATAACCTAGTTATCGATTCAAGCGTTGATTCGATAAGTCGATACATTGTATACTAGTCGGTTGTGTGCGACATGACCGGATCATTGAATCAAGTGTTGATTTAATGATTTAATGTATAATTATATATTTGATATATTACTTTGCATTAACTAGTATTGGTTCACTTTAAATGGATTTTCTCACTCGGATGTGCGCATTACATATGCGATATGATTTTGTGCACTTGATTGTATCATGTTTGATGATACATGTTTACTTGGTTAAGTGCAAAGAATTAAACCATGGTTAAAAGAATGGTTAGGGTTTCATTTCCTTTATTTATTCATTTATTTATTTGTTTATTCATTTTGGAAAAGAGGAGAAAAGAATGGTGGCTTAATTTGGAGTTTAGTTGAAGCTTCATGAAACTTTGATCAAGTCAACCATTCTTATCTCATCCTTAACCCTAACCATTCCCACTAACCATGATTCATTCTCTACACTTGACTCTAGTTAACATTATAATAAGTTTTGATTTTTCTATTGTTTTTAATTAACTTATCATATATTTCTTTCTTCTTCTTCTTCATGAGCAAGGAAGAAAAAGCTTTCTTCATCAATGGTGATTGATGATAAAGAGTGAGAAATCCAAATCTAAAGTCTACCCACTTCCTATTTCTTCATCCTCTACCTCTTGCCAAGTAGTAGAGTGTGTTTACTTCACAAGTTTCTTGACTTGGTGAAGTTGTGAGCTTGATCTAGCGATGCCTCGACGTAGATCATCTTCGGCATGGACATCGATGACCTAGCTTGCCCATTCTCCGACGAAGCCGACGCTAGAGCCCGGATTTGATTTGGACAGCGGAGAGGACCTCATCTCGGAGCCGTGGAGGTGGAGGACCGGATCTACAAAGGTTGTATTTCCGTATCTCTTAGTTAATTGTTAACTAGTTTACTTTTCGCCTAGTTTTCTAGCAAACGATCCGTTGTTTAGGGTTTCTCGGCACCGTAATTTTTGAAATTGGCATGGTTGATGCCTTGTGAGATCTCACTAGGGTGCCTAGGAACCCTACAGAGACATGTTCTTGGTGTATGGTAACGGAGAACTCCGGGTGGAGTCCTTTACCGATTCCAGCTTCCAAAGTGATAAGGACGACTCTAAGTCGCACTCGGGATTTTTCTTACCCTCAATGGAGGGGCGGTATGTTGGAAGAGTTCCAAACAGGATACCGTTGCAGACTCGACGATGGAGGCTTAATACATCGCTGCCAACGATGCTGCCAAAGAGGCTGTCTAGATGAAGAAGTTCATTAGTGAACTTGGTGTGGTTCCATCCATTGAGCATCCAATACCACTGTATTGCGATAACAATGGAGCTGTGACTTTAGCCAACGAAACCAGGTCCCATCAGAAATCCAGACATATTCTGAGGCGGTATCACCTGATCAGGAAGATAGTTGATCGCCGGGAGATCGAGGTCAGGAGAGTAGATACGAAGGACAACACCGCGGATCCACTCACGAAGGCCATTCCCCAGATACAGTTTGAGAGATTATTCGGGATGCTAGGTATGAGATACTACAGCAGCTGGCCTTAGTGCAAGTGGGAGATTGTTAGTTATGTATATGCCCTAGAGGCCATTGTTGTACATATGATGTATATTATGATGGATGCTTGGATATATACAGAGAGGACTTTCTTGCTCGTCATGATAGTATGCTATTTGGTTTCACTTTATCTTAACATGTTGACTTGTAATGGTTTACTGTCTTTCTCTCACATGTTGATAAAGCCCTTAGGATTTGTACTCGACTGCTGGGATTATGATGAGATCATACTAGTGGGGCCACAGTAGTCGATGAGTACATCCTATAAATGTTCCTAGTCGAGGGTATATCGAGACGGGGCATCGATACACCAGAGTAGACTAGTGTATACGCATCTTGACACATATGATGGGCGATGGATGATCCCATATCCATCGGTGTTTGACATCAAGGATGGTGTACGGGTGCTCAGTGGAGAATGGGTACACTGGACGGACTCGCCGAGAACTCCCAGATGGTGATATACCACACGTCAGATGGCAGTTCTCCAGTGACACTGGTACAGGGTAGTCTGTAGACCCAAGATCGTCATAGAGTCTTGTGTGATTCCCACTGTGTTTTGATTTCCACCTTACCACGTCCAAGAGGGCATGCAAAACGGTGGCTTTTGGGTACAGTCCCGAATCACATGGAGGCAATGAGCGATAGGAGGGGATTCGTCTCTCCCGGTATAGGGAGTTGATGTTGTGCTGTGTTCGATTGGCTATAACTGGAAGTCCCTGGCCAGGGCTGATATAGAGATTTACTGGTAAGTGTTACCAGTACTTTCTCGACCTGTTATGAGCCTCACATTGACACGACTTATCGGTTGCTGGGGTCTGATGTATACCATCCCTAGACTTGATATGCGACATATCAGGCGAACAGACCAGACTGTACGGGAGTGTTACTGATTGGATTCACAGGAGAACGGACAGGCTAGCTTGTTGATCTTCTGATCGCTCAATATCTGGGTGGCTGTTACGTTTAGCTGACCGCTTGTAGCTTGTGGATGTTTGATATGATCATCACCTGCTACCGGCGTATTGACGATTCTTTAGAGTCCTACACAGAGGTTTCTTGGCTCAGGCAAAATGGAGTAGAGGCACGTATGTGATATGTGCAGGACCGAGGATAATGCGATATGAGATACCGTATTGTATTCTCGCGATATTTAGATATGAACCGGGACATCGGATCAAGTGTTGATTCAATGAATCGGTACATGATATATTGGTCGGTTATATTCGATATAGCCGGATCGTCGGATCAAGTGTTGATTCGATGATTTAATGTATAATGATATATATGATGTATTGTATTACATTATCTAATATTGGCTCGCTTTATTATTTCATTTTCTCACCGGATTAATACATTGATATATATGCGATATATGTTAATTGTATTATTTTCTTTTGTTGCAAATATATAATATATATGTGATATATATTATTGTGACATGATATGATTTATTATGAAACCTGTTTAGAGATGATAAAAAGGGATTAGGGTTTGATTAGGGTTAGCTTCTTCTTGCACCATCTAGAAGCTTTGCTTTTGTCTTGGTTAAGATATTATGGTTGATATTTATCCATGACTCATTTCTAACCTAACCAAACCCTAGCCCTAGTTTATTCTCTACAAAGGTTAAGCCTCTCATCCTTGACCATGGTTCTATAATAAATCATATATTCTTATCTACTATTCATCACAAAAGAAATTATCTCATTATTCTTCATCTTTTCTCTCTTGAGTTTTTGAGAGAGCTCACTTGTGATTTCTTTTGTGATGATTTCTTGTGAGAAAATGATATAAAAAGAAAGCATAAATACTACTCCATCATCCTCATCTAATCTAGCCTATTAGATTAGGGTGTTCACCTCATTAGAGTGAGAGAGATTGAGCTATTGCAACTTCGACGTAGATCATCGGAGATAAGGAATACGACAAGCTTTCATGGATCGTTCGATTCATGGAGCCTCTCTTGAGTCCGGGGGATCATGGATCGCGGCGAAGGGACTTCTACTCGGAGCTTGTGAAGCGAAGGAGCGGATTACAAAGGTTGTAATCCCTCACACTTAGTAGTAAAGATGTTTACTTGCGTGTTAAAACCCTAATAATCTAGCAAAGATCTCGGCTTTGGGTTGTTCGGCACGTCTAAAATTTTATTCGGGCATGTTGGATTCCTTATGAACCTTCACAAGAGTGCCTAGGAACCCTATAGTCAATACCTGGGTAGCCGTTACATCCAGCTAGTACCGCTGACGGCTTGTGGGTGACTTATATGATCATCACCTAATGCTGGCATATTGACGAGTCTTTAGAGTCATACACAATGGTTTCCTGGCTCAAGGGAAACGAAGTAGGAAACATATGTGATATGTGCAGGACCTAGATTGATACTTGTATGTGATAAAGTATTCTAATCTCACGATATAGGTTATATATGATATAACCGGATTATTGAATCAAGTGTTGATTCAATAATTTGTTGTATGTATATTTAATATACATATAAATAATATTCGTCGGTTTTATGCAATATAGCCGGATTATTAAATCAAGTGTTGATTTAATAATTTAATATATAATTATATATTTGATATATTAGTATATATTAACTAATATTAGCTCACTTAAGAATCTATTTTCTCTAAATACATATAAATATATGTGTGATATATATTAATATATTTATTTTGTGTCATGTTTGATAATACATTGGACTTGGGTGTATGAGACTCATACCTAACTAAAGATAATTTGTGTGATTAATTATTAAGGGAAAAATCAAAATTAGGTGGAAATTAGTATGGCTAAGATGCCTGTGGAAGCATGTAGAAGGCTTGACTTAGGTCCAATAATTTTGTTTTACTCTAGATATTTATTAAACCAACCATTATCTTTAGCCATGGTTAAGTCTCTACAAATATGACTTGTGATATTTTCTCACCATGGTTCATCGCTTGAGTTTCTTCTTCATCTTATTTTTCTTCTCTTGATTTCTAGTGAGGTGAAAAAGAAAAAGAGAAAAATAATTATAAAGTGAGCAAAATTCCAACTTCATCAATCTATACCAAACTAGCCATTTAGTATAGGTTGTTTGCTTCACTAATTCATCAATTGGTGAAGAGGTAGCTTGAGTTAGAGATTTTTCGATGTAGATCATTTTCGGCCTCGAAGATCCTTGAGTAAGCTCATTCCTTTTGCCTAATGGAGCCTAAGGAGAGTCCGAGACACCACTACTTGGAGCTATGAGACTACTACACGGAGCATTAGAAATGAAGGACCGGTCTACAAAGGATGTATTCCTATTTCACTTATTGTAAAGTTTTTTTACATGCATATAAAACCCTAATTCTCTAGTTAGATCCTTGGTCGGGCTCGCTCGGCACCCTAGATTTTTTCGAAATAGCATATTTGATGCGTGCCGAAACGTAGCGGGGGTGCTAAGCGAACCCAGCAGTCCACTCTTGGTCTTTGACGAAAACCTTTTGCAACAAGTCTAACCTTATGGGTTTCCACCTGTCCATCTGCACCAATCTTCTTTTTGAAGATCGACTTTCATCGAACGGGTTTTACCCCAAGAGGAGCAATATCCAAAGTCCAAACTTTCTTGGTGTACATGGACTCCATTTCGGATTTCATAGCATCAAGCCGTTTTACAGAGTCCCTACTGTTAATGTCCTGCTTATATCTAGTAGGATCATCTTCGTCTAAGATGTAATCCTCTCGATCCCCATCTATGAGAAAACTGCAGTATCTCTCGGGCGGATGAGAAATCCTACTAGATCCGCGGAGTGGCTAAGATTCATCTAGGATTATTGAATTCTCTGGTTCTACCAAATCTTCAGTTACAGCTTATGTTTTTGGAATTTCATCCAGTTCTACCGTGCTCGCACTAATTTCTTTTTCAAGAAATATCCTTTCATGAAAGGTGGCGTGTCGAGAAACAAATACCTTTTGTTCTTCGACATGGTAGAATAGATATCCATTCGTATGCCTGGGATACCCCACAAACTTACATAAAACTGATCGGGCCTGATGTTTGTCCGGATTCTGGTTTTTAATATAGGCCGGACAACCCCATATCTTAACCCATTTAAGACATGGTTTTTACCACTCTATATTTCATATGGAGTCTTAGGCACAGATTTATATGGAACCTGATTCAATAGGTACGCTGCTGTTTCAAGCCCAAGTCCCCAGAACGAAAGAGGCAATTCAGTATTACTCATCATGGAGCAAACCATATCCAATAGAGTACGGTTCCTCCGCTCCGATATACTGCTGTGTTGTGATGTATACGGAGGAGTATGCTGAGAGAGAATACCATTCTCTTTTAAAAAGTCCTGGAATTCCGTACTTAAGTACTACCCTCATCGATCAGATCGGAAGATCTTGATACTTTTTCATGTCTGGTTCTCTACTTTGCTTTTAAATTCTTTGAACTTCTCATAAGCTTTAGATTTATGTTTCGTGAGAAACATATATCCGAACCTAGAGAGATCATCAGTGAATATAATGAAGTACGAGAACCCACTTCTCGTATGTATAGATATTGGACCACATACATCACTGTATATGAGTCCTAAGAACTCTGTAGCTCTTTCTCCGTGTCCGGTGAATAGAGATTTGGTCATCTTTCCTTTGAGACGGGACCGACAAGTTTTATAAGATGAAAATTCGAACGAATTCAGATATCCATCCTTATGCAACTTACCTAGTCTTTTCTCACCGACATGACCAAGTCTACAATACCATAAGTAGGTTTCGTTCGTATCTGAACTCTTCCTCTTGCGTGTGTTTTGTATATTGAAGACTGTATTTTGATTTAGATCGTAGATACCATTACACAGTGTACCTTCTACAACCAATACATGATTAAGGTAAATGTTTGTGATATTTCTAACTGGAACAAAATTATATCCATCTTTATCAAGTAAAGAAACTGATATGATGTTGCAGAGCATGGAAGTTACATAGTAGCAATTTTTCAAAATCATAGTATTGCCGCTTAGCAATACTATGTAATATTCACCGACGGCAGCAACGTCAACTTTTTCTCCGTTCCCTACTCTGAGGGACATATCACCCGGTCCAACCATTCTACTTTTTCTCAGTCCTTATAATAAATTACAGATATGAGATCCTGATCCGGTATTTAGTACTTAGGAGGTAGGGTTTACCAAAAAACAGTTATAAATAACAAATACACCCGAAGAAGATGCATTAAAATGCTTCTCCTTCAATAGGGTTGTATGGAATTCCCCACAGTCCCCTTTTGCTTGCTCATACTCATAACAGTTGTCACAAGTTTGAGCCGAACCGAAGTTCCCCAGCCCAGTGTAATAAGATGGTCCGGTCAAGTTAAACATTTTATTATCTTGATTAGGGCGTGACATGGTTTCTACCTGGAGAGAGAGAGAAAAGAAACACTCAGCGTGAGCTCTTACATGATTAGATTGGTTATTAGTTTGTCTAATCAGGATGGCTCTCACTGTTTCCTCGAATTTTCCTTCAAACCTCTAAAAGGAAAACTAGTCGGGATCATTTGCACCTTACAAGTTTGCTAACCGTCCATCCAAGTGAGTGTTTGTACTCCGAGGGAGCTTCCCTGTGCTCTCGCACGGACCTAATTAAAATAAACCTCATTTCCGCAGAGGCCTAGCCCCGTTAACACTTTTCTAGACACCTAATAGGTTAGCTAATTGTGAAGTGAAAAATATCTCCTAAGAGTAATCCTACTCATCAGTGGGATTGGGATCGAACTATCATCGTGTGATAACCTAGATGGAATCCACTCTTGTTACCATACTTCAAAAGGTATGCAACCCTAGCAAGTTTCTTGTATATTTGAAACTCCCGATATGGTTTTTGCCCTAAGCATCATATGGTCTTGATAGAGACCAACATACCTGTTGGGGTAAAAATTTACACCCCCGTTGACCGAGTCAAAGTCAAGGTCAACCGCAAGCCAGGTGGGCCCAAGCCCAGGTCAAGCGGGCCCATGCCCAAGTCGAGCCCGCGGCCAGCCTCCTCCATGCCTAAATATAGATCATGTAATAAATAATTTTTATGTAATTTTTTATACATGAATGTATGCAAAATAGGCATAAAGCCAATATTTTGTAAGACCATGGCTTATGTGCAAAAAAGAAATGGCACATGAGCCTTGGGATCCAAGGCAAAATGCCATTTTGTAGAGCCCAAGGGGCTATATGTAAATATGTAAGCCTATATAAGGCAAAATGATGATGAATAAGAACAACTTTTCTCTCTCCAAAAAAAATTTAGATCTGAGATCTTTTCTCCTTCTTCAAGGTTCCAAAAATCTTCTTCTTTCCTCTGAATTAAATCAAGAGTTTTACTCTTCATTTTGTAAAACAAAATAGTTTTTCACCACCAAACCCACAAAGGGGAACTTGGATATGTCACTAGATCTCAAAAAGGAGAGATTTTGAGATCTCACATCTCTTGATCTTCAAGATCCAGCTAACAGAGGAGGAAGAAGAAGAACCCCTTCCATTAACCCCAAAAACACACTCAGGAGTCCAAATCCTCTCTGATTTCTCTTCCGAGAAATTTTTTTAGGCTAAAAGCCTCTTTTTCTCGCCGGCGCTCAAGCGCAGAGCGCTCGCGTGCCGACACATGGCGCGCTTGCGCTCAAGCGCCCACGTGCCGACACGTGGCGCGCTTGCACTACAGCGCACTGCGCTCGAGCGCAAAGCGCCCACGTGCCGACATGTGGCGCGCTTGCGCTCGAGCGCAAGCGCTCGAGCGCAAGTCGTCCCGGTGCCGACACGTGGCGCGCTTGCGAACAAGTGCAAGCGCTCAGGCGCAAGTCGCCCCCGTGCCGACACGTGGCGCGCTTGCGCTCAAGTGCAAGCGCTCAAGCGCAAGTCGCCCCCGTGCCGACACGTGGCGCACTTGCGCTCGAGCGTCAGGCGCTGAAGCGAAAAGCACCCACGTACCGACACGTGGCGCGCTTGCGCTCAAGCGCCCAGCGCTCAAGCGCAGAGCGCCCATATGCTGACACGTGGCACTCTAGCGCCTGAGCGCACAGCATCTAGGCGCATAGCGCCTAAGGTGCTGCCCCCCCACGCATCCTTTGGATGACTTTTCCTTTTTTTTCTTATATATATACATATATATATTTATATATACTTATGTATACATATGTACACATACACATACTCCATGACACTGTCCCTATTAGAAAAAAATTTCTAACGGGGCGCTGCGCCGCACCCCGCAAGGGGCCTGCTAGCCTCCTTGACCCCCAGCCCGCTATCCGGGTAGCGGGACCCCCGTAAAAACTCTACGGGGCTCCCGATATATCCAAAACCCCCCTTTCAAAACACAACACACGTACACTGCACATTGAGTTCGCATGACCAGTTTAACCCGTTAATCGGAGGTCTCCTCGCCCCAAAGGCGAGGGGTAATTAACGGCAGCTTAGTCCGCGGCTGCCGGAGATTCGGGTCCTCACAATCAATAAACCCCGGCCTACCTTAGGCAGGGGGAATCTGTAGTATACGCCTGATAAGCGCGCGCGTATTCCCATCTCAATGGGGTGACGAAAAACACCCTACAGATTCTGGCACGCCCGGTGGGACCAATCTCTCCTCCCATATTTCGGGTTAAGCATTCATGCGAGCTCAATCAATGTACATATCTGTACTTATACTAAAATAATGCTCTTTTCATGCAGATTTTCAAGCAATCACCTTTCAACGATGTCTTCAATGATGAACTCGGCTCCCGTCTCCTACACGATGAGGATAGACTCCAGGACGGTCCTCCCGGCCAGTCTCGGGCGACAATGGGAGGAGCCGCTGCTACTATTCGGCTCTATTATGTTCATGCCTCTTGGAGCCATCCCAGCTCCTCAAGCCCCGGTGGCTGACAAACTGGTCTCGAAAGGCAGGAGACCAAATGTGGTGGTCACGAGGGCACCTCAGCCCAAGCGCAAGTCCGTTTCCGAACGACTTTCTATGGCCCCAGCTGGGGGCAAGGCCATCAACACCAACAAAGCTACAACACGTCCCGAGCAAGCTCCAGCGGTGCCCTTGACCACTGCTCGCTCGGGTGTCTTCTCTGAGCTCCCCTCTGATCAACTCACAATGGCTTCCCGGATAGCGGATGCCCGCCAAGCCTTCAAAATCGAGAAGCTGAGGGAGAAAAGGCTCAGATATAGAGCCAACAAAAGGGCTAGGGCTCCTGCCAAGCTAAACCTCATGAGGTTCGAAGAACAGGGTTACCCCGCCGAAGATGAGGAAATGGCTGGGTATGTGGTCCACACTGTCTACATGGTGGGCACGCGCAGCAAGAGGAAGGACGGGGCCACCACATCTCAAATCCAATCTGGCTTGAATGTGGTTGCCGCTTCCCAAGAACAGCCGCCTTCGCTAGATGATGAAAACCCTCTAGATGAGGATGATAGGCAGAAAGACCCTTCGATCCATGAGGAGTCGGACTCGGAAAGTGAAGAAGAGCCAATCTTCCATCCCAAGAATGCAGAGCAGCAACTTCTCCAAGAGCTCCGAAAACAGCTCAGAAGCAAAGACAAGGAGATGGCCAAACTTTACTCCAAAATTGACGACTTGACGAACGTCGTCTTGCAGCTCACGGCCCGACTTGCCTCCCAGCCGCCCAATCAAGCGCAAGGCTCTGCTCGTGAACCGGGAAACGGTGTCCCAACGCAGCCAGCGCCTATTCCCTCAAATCCAAAAGTGGGCGAACCGCATGAAACTCAGTCACATCCTATCTCGGGAAATGTCTTGGCTACCGATGACAGTAGCCCGCTAAGTCAAGATCAAATCATGGATTTGGTTGCCAGCAAAGTCAAAACACTGGTAGCCGAAGCTAAAGCACAAAAAGATGTTAGCAGTAGCGGGAGACCATATCCCGCTCAATATGATCTGGTAGAATTTCCTAGCGGCTATGTCATCCCTAAATTCGGAAGATTCGATGGGACAGGAAATGCGAATCAGCACATCGCCCACTTCAAAGCCTCATGCGGGAATACTGGGGGCAACGATGCGCTTCTCCTCCGCCAGTTCGTTAATTGCTTGACCGATGTTGCTTTCGACTGGTACGCGAGCATACCGGATAGCTCCGTTACTACTTTCGTCCAAATGGAATCTTTATTTCGACAAAGGTTCATGAGCGTTAGCGATAAGATCACCATTGCCGAGCTCGTAAGGACCAAGCCCAAGAACAAAGAAAGAAGCACGGATTTTATAACCCGATGGCGCAATCTCTCCGTCAAATATGAACCGCCGATAGAGCAGGACCAATCTGTCAGTCTCCTTGTCGGGAATCTCAACAACTGGATGGCCCCGTTTCTATGTACCGCGGGTCTCAAAACATTCCAAGAGCTGACCAGAAAAGTCCAGATGTTGGAACGCTCAAAGTAGGAGTCCTCCACGGATTTCTAAAATAACAATAGGCCCTGAAGAAACCGAAAGGACGATAATCGCAAAGGCGGAAACTCCGATGATTCTGAATCTTTCAACACTTCGGCTAACCGAAATAAGCAAGGGATGAGCGGGCCTAGCGCCAACCAGCCTCGGAAGCCAGTGTTCGGAGAGGGATGAGAATCTCCACTCAAAGAGAAGCTAGATAAGGTCTATTCCTTCAGAAGGGACAAAATCCGTAAAATATTCAAAGACGCCCTGAAGAACGGTCTACAACTGTAAGAGTCAAAAAGACCGCAGGAAGTGAATATGACCAACGACCCCAAATACTGCCCCTATCACAGAGTGATAGGTCATGCCATTGAGGACTGCTTCGTCTTCAAAGATTGGGTCGAAAAGCAATACAAGGCAGGAGAGATTGAATTGTCTAAAGGCGTGTTAACAAACAGTCCAGCTGCGACCGCCAATTTCATACAAACGGAGACCGAAGTTCTTCGTGAAGCTGATTCTCTCAGACATCTGCCTTTCTCTGAAAACAATCGACCACCACGTCATTAAACTGGGAATAATAGACCTCTAAGTCGTTAAACTGGGAATGTAAAAAAAATATAAATAAACAAAAAATGTGTAAATAAAAGAATAATAAAGAAAAGCCGAAATGATGGGCAAACTCGCAATAAAAATCAGCGAGTAAAATAAAGATGAAGAATAAGCCGAAATGATGGGGCAACCGCGAATAAAAGCCGAAATGATAGGGCAATCGCAATCTTCGCGATAAGAAAAGCTGAAATGATAGAGCAATCGCGGTAAAAAAAAACAACAAAAACAAAAAAAAGGCGAATGATGAGTCGCTCCTGGTACCATATTCCAGTGCAGCGATACAGACGCCACCCAAAATTCAAAATTTCCAAAATTCTCCCGGCCCTACGGTTAGTCCCCAAATTGACTACCGTATACAATCCACGGGCTCAAATAATTCCCATCATACCTATGCCCCACCGCAATCACCAGTTACGCGGCTGGTCTCCGCCTTTGGAATTATGCTCCATTAAGAAGACCCACTCATGTGTCCTCACGATGCATGAGGAGAAAAAACCTTCGTGGGATCCTTACGACTCACAAAGGAAAAACACACTTGGGGGTCCTCACGACTCCTATGGAGAAAATGCACCTGCGGGATCCTTACGACTCGTAGGGAGAAATGTTTTTATGGGACCCTCACGGCCCGTAAAATTGAAAAGCCTTAGGTGATAGGGACCTAAAACCTGTCTCCTAAGCCATCGCTCCCTAATCCCCAAATGGCGAATGATGAGTCGCTCCTGGTACCATATTCCAGTATAGCGATGCAGACGCCAACCAAATTCCAAACTCAAATTCCAAATGGCGAATGATGAGTCGCTCCTGGTACCATATTCCAGTGCAGCGATGCAGACGCCAACCAAATTCCAAATCCCCAATCCCCAAGTGGCGAATGATGAGTCGCTCCTGGTACCATATTCCAGTGCAGCGATGCAGACGCCTACAAAGTCCCGAAATTTTTATGGCCCTACGGTCTGGATCATACATCCTGCAAAACCGTATACAATCCACGGGCCTAAAACAATCCCAATCTCTCCAAAAATAATAAAATAAAAATAAAAAAAAGGTATGTCCACAAGCAAAATGGGCACGGATGAAAACCCGAAAGGGCTCCGTGAGTAAAAACAGCAGGACTGCCGGTGAGTTTGTGAAAACCCGAAAGGGCGCAAACTCGTGAGAAAGAGATGAAATGCACTCACAAGGTCCTCTCGACTTTGTGAGGAGAAAATTCCCGCGTGAGACCCTTTCGACTCGCAAAGGAGCAACACACTTGGGAGTCCCCACGACTCCCAAGGAGAAAATACACTTACGGGATCCTTACGACCCGTAAGGAGAAAATGCTTTGTGAGACCCTTACGGCTCACAAAATTGAAAAGTCTTAGGTGATAGGGATCTAAACCTGTCTCCTAAGCCATCGTTTCCTAATAAGCAAACGCAAATGATGATTCGCTCCTGGTACCATATTCCAGTGTAGCGATGCTGATGCCAAAAAAAAAAAACAACCAATTCCCAAATCCTCTCATGACAAATGATGATTCGCTCCTGGTACCATATTCCAGTGTAGCGATGCTGATGTCAACCAAAATCAAATCAAACCAACCAACGACCTCCTCGTCGGAATTATGCTCCGCCTCGGAATCAAGTCAACCAGCAAGATCTGCGTCGGAATCATGCTTCATCTCAGAATGTGCACCCCCTGTCGAAATCATGCTTCGCCTTAGTGTATCTGCCTTTCCTGTCGGAATTATGCTTCGGCTCGGAATCAACCAACGACCTCCTCGTCGGAATTATGCTCCGCCTCGGAATCAAGTCAACCAGCAAGCTCTGCGTCGGAATTATGCTTCGTCTCAGAATGCACCCCGTGTCGAAATGATGCTTCGCCTCGGTGTACCTGCCTTCCCTGTCGAAATTATGCTTCGTCTCGGAATCAAGTCAGCCAACAAGCTCTGCGCCGGAATCATGCTCCGTCCCAGAATTTACCCCGTGTCGAAATGATGCTTCGCCTCGGGATATCTACCTTCCCTGCCGGAATTATGCTCCGAATCCTGGAATCATGCTTCGCCTTTCGGAATGATGCTCCGATCCTTGGAAATATGCTCCACTCTTCGGAATGATGCTCCGAATCCTGGAATCATGCTCCGCCTTTCGGAATGATGCTCCGATCCTTGGAAATATGCTCCGCTCTTCGAAATGATGCTCCGAATCCTGGAATGATGCTCCGCTCTTCGGAATGATGCTCTGAATCCTGGAATCATGCTCCGCTCTTTGGAATGATGCTCCGAATCCTGGAATCATGCTCCGCTCTTCGGAATGATGCTCCGAACCCTGGAATGATGCTCCGCTCATTGGAATGATGCTCCGATCCCTAGAATCATGATCCGCCCATCGGAATGATGCTCCGATCCCTAGAATGATGCTCCGCCCATCGGAATGATGCTCCGATCCCTGGAATGATGCTCCGCTCATCGGAATGATGCTCCGATCCCTAGAATCATGCTCCGCTCTTCGGAATGATGCTCCGATTCTTGGAATCATGCCTCTACTCTTCGGAATTATGCTTCGACTCTTCAGAATGATGCTCCGACCTTGGAATTATGCTCCGCAAATCGGAATGATGCTCCGATCATTGGAATTATTCTCCGCAAATCGGAATGATGCTCCGATCCCTGGGGATCATGCTCCCCGAGGGATACTCCAACCCTAGAATTATGATCCGCGAATCAAAATGATGCTCTGATCCCCGGGAATCATGCTTCCCGGGATGATGCAGCGCCCCTGGAATGATGTTCCACCTCGAAGTCCAACTTCAATATTCATCAATTTCATGCACACAACTCAAATGTGCGGTGTGCATTTATTGCTGGGGGGCACTTTGTTGGGGTAAAAATTTACACCCCCGTTGACCAAGTCAAAGTCAAGGTCAACCCCAAGCCAGGTGGGCCCAAGCCCAGGTCAAGCGGGCCCATGCCCAAGTCGAGCCCGCGGCTAGCCTCCTCCATGCCTAAATATAGATCATGTAATAAATAATTTTTATGTAATTTTTTATACATGAATGTATGCAAAACAGGCATAAAGCCAATATTTTGTAAGCCCATGGCTTATGTGCAAAAAAGAAAAGGCACATGTGCCTTGGGATGGGCAAAATGCCATTTTGTAGAGCCCAATGGGCTATATGTAAATATGTAAGCCTATATAAGGCAAAATGATGATGAATAAGAACAACATTTCTCTCTCCAAAAAAAATTTAGATCTGAGATCTTTTCTCCTTTTTCAAGGTTCCAAAAATCTTCTTCTTTCCTTTGAATTAAAACAAGAGTTTTACTCTTCATTTTATAAAACTAAATAGTTTTTCACCACCAAACCCACAAAGGGGAACTTGGATCTGTCACTAGATCTCAAAAAGGAAAGATTTTGAGATCTCACATCTCTTGATCTTCAAGATCCAGCTAACAGATGAGGAGGAAGAAGAACCCCTTCCATTAACCCCAAAAACACACTCAGGAGTCCAAATCCTCTTTGATTTCTCTTCCGAGAAATTTTTTTAGGCTAAAAGCCTCTTTTTCTTACCGGCGCTCCGGCGCAGAGCGCCCGCGTGCCGACACATGGCGCGCTTGCGCTCAATCGCTCAGCGCTCGAGCGCAAAGCGCCCACGTGCCGACACGTGGCGCGCTTGCACTACAGCACACTGCGCTCGAGCGCAAAGCGCCCACGTGCCGACATGTGGCTCGCTTGCGCTCAAGTGCAAGCGCTCGAGCGCAAGTCGCCCCGGTGCCGACACGTGGCGCGCTTGCGTACAAGTGCAAGCGCTCGAGCGCAAGTCGCCCCGGTGCCGACACGTGGCGCCCTTGCACTCAAGCGCAAGCGCTCAGGCGCAAGTCGCCCCCGTGCCGACACGTGGCGTGCTTGCGCTCAAGCGCAAGCGCTCAGGCGCAAGTCGCCCCCGTGCCGACACGTGGCGCACTTGCGCTCAAGCGTCAGGCGCTGAAGCGAAAAGCGCCCACGTGCCGACACGTGGCGTGCTTGCGCTCAAGCGCAGAGCGCCCACGTGCCGACACGTGGCGCGCTTGCGCTTAAGCGCCCAGCGCTCAAGCGCAGAGCGCCCACGTGCCGACACGTGGCACTCCAGCACCTGAGCGCACAGCATCTAGGCGCACAGCGCCCAAGGTGCTGCCCCCCACGCATCCTTTGGATGACTTTTCCTTTTTTTCTTATATATATACATATATATATATATATACTTATGTATACATATGTACACATACACATACTCCACGACACTGTCCCTGTTAGAAAAAAATTTCTAACGGGGCACTGCCCCGCACCCCGCAAGGGGCCTGCTAGCCCTCTTGACCCCCAGCCCGCTATCCGGATAGCAGGCCCCCCGTAAAAACTCTGCGGAGCTCCCGATATATCCAAAACCCCCCTTTCAAAACACAACACACGTACACTGCACATTGAGTTCGCATGACCAGTTTAACCCGTTAATCGGAGGTTCTCTCGCCCCAAAGGCGAGGGGTAATTAACGGCAGCTTAGTCCGCGGTTGCCGGAGATTCGGGTCCCCACAATCAATAAACCCCGGCCTACCCTAGGCAGGGGGAATCTGTAGTATACGCCTGACAAGCGTGCGCGTATTCCCATCTCAATGGGATGACGAAAAACACCCTACAATACCATAAGTCGCAAGTCAAGTTCAAACCGTCATTGTCCTGGATTAACTTAGACCCTCCTGCATAAGCCCTTGATAGAGACCTATATGGCTATATGATTGTCCTAACTAATCGCATCAAAATGCAACAGATAAGCAACATTTAGATACCATACTGTATGCCTTGATATAGACCAACGTACATAGCACGAATACTAACCGCTACCTATCTGAAATTACGGAGGGCTACGGCTGGGTTTTTGGCGAAAAACGCTTTAACATAATGAAGTTGATATTGTTGAAGGAACCAAGCAGTTTTGATAAGGAGTAGCTTAGGCTCCGCTTTTTAAAAACAGATGGTTTTGAAGAAAACTAAGTATTCTATAGTAACATAAACTTTTGCTCAAGAGATCACTCCCCGTGAAGGGATCTAGGCTCTTACCTCCTCGAATAAGGTGCTGGATATTCCTAACCGAACAACACTTTGCAAAGCGAATGAGTATGAGTATAGTTTTTCGAAATCTGTTCCAACAAGGTTTCTTTTTATTACATCAATTAAAATTAATGCGGTCCCATCAATTAAATCCAATCACACCAGAAAAGAACGAAAATAAAATATACGTATATGCTATCCGCATTCCCTACGGGGCCCGTCATACACCGTTTGGTAACTTAACTACCGGCAGAGCGAGGGCAGGACTAGCGCGGACATATACAATATCTACTAGTGTGTGTGTGTGTGTGTGTGTGTGTGTGTGTGTGTAACCATTCATCCCAGGGATGATATAAGCAACATCACAGCGTATCAATAAGAAATATGGAATAACGGATAATCTAGGAGCCCCGGGTTTCATTTGAACTGCAAATGAAACTCGACATTCCCCGGTCGTGTGGATAGCCTGTGCAATAAAGAACTTAGACCCTTACGAGTGTGACAAGTTACCCGCCAATCTCGGAAGTGAGGAAACCTCAATCAACAAAGTGAATTGGCTACCCAGCACTTCACGGGATCCAGTAATTTGAGCACCCCTCCGTGGACCATCCTATACCTCCTACGAGTGCGGCGAATAGCCCGCCAATTCTAGAGTAAAGCCTCCTCCATCTCAACGCCATAAGAAGCGGGCCCATTGCCCTTTAGAACCCGGCTATTCTAGCACTCCTCCGCGGGGTAATCCTAGTGCAGAAAAGAAAAGTATATATACAAACGGTGACATCGACCTCAACCCGGTCGTGCCCCAATAAAAGAATATACAAACTGGCAGAAACGACAGTCCACATGTCGGACGCTCGCCCCACAACAATGAATATACAAATGAATCAACATTGTACATCTACCATTTCAGTATAGGCTATCCACCATGAAGATACCTATAACATCAGTGCAATACAGAATATCAACGCGAATATCATGTTCGTAAACCCGTCTGATTATACATATAGCAACCAGTCGGATTATACCGCGCTATGATATTCATGTTCGTAGAAACAAAAGCTCGGAAAGACGCAAATTTAAAATTTTGATCGATTAAAACTTTCCGCATTGGCCCTAAGTACAATCCAGTACACAAACACATCTGGACCAAAACCAAATATTCCAAAAATCATATTTCCATGTATTAAAGCCTTAGAAAAAATTTAGGGAACTGTAGCCAAAATTGGACCGCGGTTTAGTGGCCAAATGGTGCATTTGGCTTCTGTTCCGTGGTCGAATTTTAGGTTTAGGTCCCCAATTTTATTTCTTAGCTCTAATTTTGCATGTACATAATTTTATTACAACCAGAAATATTTTTTGAATAACTTTAAAATTTGAACAGCAAGTAAAGATATGGAAATGAGATTCGGAAAATTCCATCGATCGAACCTCTAAATTAGTGCAAACTAGTGTAGTTAAGGTTTATAGAGTGGCTATGATAACATGTTGGTGAGTTGTGCTCACTCTACATCGAAGTAGAGAGGTGGAATGCACAAAAATCAAATTTTTAAGCAAGCACAACCAACTTAACCCAAGTGATCAAACCATAATCCTAAACTAGCAAGCTACAAGAGTTCTATCTGCAATGAGAGAAGGTTATATCGATAGACAAGTGTCCTTCGGGTCTTAACTCCTTTGCTTAAGCTCCTTGGTGTTGGATATATGTATTCCCTAGAGGCCATTATTTGTATAGTGGATACTTGGACATGTATATATAGAGGACATTTTTGCTCGATATGATAGTATGCTATCTGTTTTCTCTTTATCTTAACATGTTCACTTATTTAAGTTTACTGTTTATTTGATACATGTTGATAAAGCCCTTAGGATATTAGCTTGCCTACCATGACTGTGATGCAGATCATGCTCGTGGGGGCATGTGTAGTCTATAAGCATATCCTTTAACTATTCTTAGTTGAGGGAGTATCGAGACATGGCATCGATATTCCAGAGTAGACTAGTGTATACGTTTCTTGACCCGGTATAGGGGCAATGGATGATCTGATTAGTCCAAAAATTTGTTAACCGTAATCAGAAACGGCGTCGCTTTGCAGCTAGCCGGTGAGTACGGGTCGATCCACAGAGATGGATAATTTTCTTAATGTGTTTTTTTTTTACGAGTTGATTCCAAATGTTGTTTTGGTTGGTTTATTAAATCTATAAAAACCTAGATCTTTCACTAAACTAAATTAATCCAATTTAAAGTCTTGCTAGGGTTAGGCTTAGGGGAAGTTTGGAGATTAAAGGTTTCCTCAACGCTTTCAATGCCTTATTTTTGATCTATTAGATGTTACGGTAATTATCAATAAAGTGGATTAGAATCTTTTGGGAAGATATTTCTTACTCTAGATTCTTATCCTTCTTTTATCGATCCTTACCCTAACCTCCATGGAAAACGCGCGCAACCGGCCCTTTATACTACGGTTCATCGTTACCTCGAAGGGTAGGATGCCGTAGGGAGCGGTTGTGTGCGCATGCATGGAGTTCTAATTCTTAGGTGTGGAAGGCATGAAAGGGGTGAGAGATCTCATCTCTCAAACATTTCCCTAAGGCTAACCCTAACAAGCGAGGAGATTACTCGCTCATTAGGGGATTAGTAAACATTCTAAGTTAAAAGAGAATTAAAACAAAGCTATGAAAAATAACTTACTGATTGTATTGATGGCTCCCTCCAAGCAAGAATACACAACAGATCTGAATTTTGTTTATTGAAAAGAGGCATGAGTTTTACAGATCTGTGATTACAATTTATAGGAAAACAGGAAAACTAGGGTTACAGACTTTCGCAGATGTGCAATTACAGATTTGCCCACGGAAAATCCCAACATCTGCACCGACGCACCAACACAGCAATTTTGCACCGGCACGTGCTTTAACTGGCCGCGGAACCGCGGCAAATGTGGGCCTTGGGCCGCGGTTCCGCGGCCCTTTGGTGAGCTCAGCTCACCAAAATTCTTGAGCTGTATTCTGGGCATTTGGGCTTCTTGTTTCTTCACCACTTTTCTCTGTTTGACTTCTGGGTCTTCTACAGATCTTCAGTGAAAACTTGTAAGGATCTTTTGACCGTTCACTTTGACGTTTCGGACTGCATTGCCTTATACAATTATGAATTGTTCTTCGTCTAGGCTTGACTAGGATCCGTCTACTTGTTGGTCAAAAAGTCCCTTTTCTGTATCAACTTTCGTCTTTTTCACTGTATTCGCATCCCAGAGCCTGTATCCTGTAACATGCAACAAACGTGCGTCAAGAGTACCTGTTTATCTATAAAACGGATAAGAATAGGGGAATGAAAAATGCAATATTATGGTCTAAACAAATACCCCCAAACTTATCTTTTGCTCGTCCTCGAGCAAACTTATTTTTTTATTCACTAAAATCCTAACCACACTTTCGCAGGGAAACGCGATTGCACTGAGCACGTGCAACAAGCCGTTAAACCTCTAGGTGTCCCTAGTAGGAGGAGTGTTGTCTCCTGAGGGTTTTCAGCGGATTACACCCACAAAATCCAATCAACTCGGCCCATTGACTTTTGTTTTCCAATTAGGTTTTCTAACAAGGAATTCTATTATCGTCGACTTGTAAATTATCCACCCTTATTCTTCATGCTTCCTCATTATTTAACTTAAGATTATATATGTTATGTAGACCTACTTAGCTTTCGGCATCTCTTAAGTCTTCCTTCTAGGGTTTCATCTTCACTTAGGAATTTCTATCAACTCTATTAGAGATAGAAGTTCTATTCTTCATTCCTTTCTCTTATCTAAACTCCAATCACATATCCCTACGTGTGTGTTTATATCACCCCTACACTTGGAAATTCAAATCAAGCAATCGTTCTCTCGTCCATTGTCCAAAGCACTTATTAATTCGTGAATTTTGAATTTCGCTTACACATCCTTCATGCGACTGTTAATACTTCTTGAGGTACCAACAACCGATTACAAGATGCGTTAGCACTTTAAAGCGTACTTCCTAGTTTTGCAATACCCAAGGCTTTTAGCAGTGACTCCCAAACCAGTTGGTCTAAGGTACTAGGTGATGAAGGACCCTCGCTAAAGATTTTTCTATTTTTACAGCCTTAAGTAATCACAAAAACCAGTGTCCATTTTTTTTCCTTTATTCACTTTTTTTTTCTTTATTTTTGTTGTACTAAGAACTTTTAGACAAGAGCATTTCAAGGTCTCTTCTACTATTCCAAGTTTCATGGTGCGTGATTGTGCAAGTTGTAGGGTATACATTTTCAGAATCTAGACTTAAGCTAGGAACTATTTTTCAAACTTATACTCTAATAAGAACATCAATACTCTTCCCTTGTTTCGACTTAGTCCAAGAAGTGAACCCAAAATTTGCCTATTTCTAAATAAACTACAAGGCATATACTTTCTACCGTTAAACTTTAAGGAATGTTATTTTTAGGGTTTTAATTCACTAAGTTTAAGATCTAGTTGCTCCTAGCTAGTTAACCTATATGTCAAACTCTAGTCAAATAAGGCCAAAACTGAATACAATTATTTTTATAATTTTTCAAAATTTTTCAACTTTTATGGGTTTTCAATAAGTATGCAAATGCAAAAATATGTATAGATGAATGCGAAGGAAAAAGACGTACCGAGCATACCCCCAAACTTGAACTTGACAGTGTCCTCACTGTCATACTAAACCAAGAGGGTCAAAATGTCGGCACTCCCCTGTTTATTTATTTAAAAAAATTTATTGTTAAGAAAAACAAATATATACAGAAAGGCCCTCCCCCAAACTTCATTTAAACTATGTTAGACATTACTGCCAAACCTTGCATAGATCAAACGTTAATACCAACCAGTTGAAAAATTTATCAGTAAAGAGTATAGGTTGGTGGAAGAATAAGTTGTAGCGATTCAAAAAGAATTGGGAAAGATAGAAGTGGTGGTATGGAAGGTGTGGAGGTGAATATACAGGAGGTGGTGATGTATCAAAACGAGAATACGAATGATCAGCAATCAGTGGAGTATTGGCATTCTCGTAATTTATTAAAAGAAATGGGGGTGGTTCAACTTCTAAAGGAGGAGGTTGACTAACCACAATACCCCAAAAATGTTCCTGTGGGTCCTCTATTGACTTGGCATCATCCATCAATTTCATATGATTTTCAATTATAAGGGAACTGATCTCCTCGATGTCCGCCATAGTCCAATCGAAAACTTGCCGCCTATCTTGTAAGACTTTTAAAAGTGCGTTCTCTTGCTCGAAGGCTAGAGAGGCTGATATTATAATGGGAAAAATCTCATTCTCACTGTAACTCCCGAGCCCAATGCTACTATTTTCAGTTACTGTTTGAGCATAATGTGGTACTCATTTCATTTAACTTGCTTGTTTGTTGCTTACTGTAAAATTTACCCGGCAAAGTCATTTCTACATATAACAAATTTTGGCATCTAAAATAAAATTGAAAATATTCATCTTGGCCTACTTGACACCCCTAGCCTCGTGGTAGCGTCCGTGCATTGTGTTCTCGTCCCGTTCAGTGAAACGGGCAAGTTTGGACAGCTACGCGCACGTACAAGTGTCCGTTTTGGGGGTATGCTTTTTAATCATAAAACACTTAATTTTAAAATTTGAATCCCGCTTAAAATCTTATTATTTCAATTTCAAATTTTTGGACTCGACCCGGGCGCGATTTGGAAATGTTTTATTTGGCGCCAAAATCCTAAATTTTAATATTATTAAAACCATCGCATATATTTTTCTAACTAACCTGATATCTTACTGTTCATTACCTATCTTTTAAAATTTTAAATTAACCTATATATATATCCTACTGTTCCTTAAAATGTTTTGAATCTTTAATTAATATTTATCCCTAACTAACGATTCCCCTTTACCCAATCGCGTTCCTTTTAATTCCGTGGGCCCCCACCTGCAGCTCTCTCTCTCTCTCTCCACTTTTTCTCTCTCTCTCATATATTCTCTCTTACTTCTCTTTATCATTCTTTCTCTTCTTGCTTCATGTCTCGTTTCTCTTTTTTTTTTAACTGTTCTTTTGTTGCCGGAATTCCGTCATGCCGGTGACGCTTCTCGACGTTCCAGCGAGGTACCCCGACCCGTGTGGTTCCTTTGTTTGTCGTTTGGGTTCATTCCGTGAACCGTGCGCCCGTCGCGAGTTTTCCCCGCCGACGGTTAACGTTCCGTTTTCCCAATTCGCGACCCATCGAGGCAAGTTAATCTTGCTACATGCTATATAATTCATTTTATACCTATTTAAATAAATACCATACATATAGTTTAAATCTAGTGCCCCATGTTTAATTTTATAATGTTTCGTTGTTCCGTTTGCATCCGTTTATATCATATTAAATCTCGATCATGAAAACTTATCTTGTGACATACTAGATTACATTATACAGCAACCATATCATTTAAAATATATATCATCGTAATATTTATTATTATTATCTTTAATTAGTTTATAATCTTCATTTTATAATGTTATACATTTGAAAATCTTATAGTTTACACATGAAAAGTCGTTGAAAAATCGGATATGACAAATCTGAAATTTACTGTACACCTTATCTTATAAAATTCATTATAAATCATAGAAAAATCATTGGTATACGTTCTTTAGTTCGTTACGAAGCTAACGCAGAATAATATAACTCTATGAAATATTTACTTGTAAAATAAATTGTTTATATAATGTAAAATGCAAATGAAAATGTCTCCAAACTGCTGTCCAGGAAAATTCCAGCAGCAAACTTTCAACTTCGAATGTTCATAACTTTTGTAGGGACAACCTGAGATGCCTATACTTATAAAACTGAAAACCTTATTGAATTATCTTTGTTTTGGTATAAGACACGTCCCTTTTGGAGAACGTTTGTTATTTTTAAGCTATTTTACAAATTAGGGTGACGCTGATTTTCTGAACGGAACCTTCTTGTGCATGGTTAATCAATACCACTTTTATAGTTATTAATCGCTTTGAATATGCTATCCATATTAATATTATTATATCAATATTTATATCACATATTGCTTAGTTGTACATCCCACATTACCATTTTATAGTTTTATAACTTTTCGGATACCCGTTTGCATCCATCGCATTTAAGATACATATAATTGCATCCATAGATCACATTACTACATAATAATGTGATATTAACACTCTATGTTTAATAAATTGTATCCTAATTAATATTGGAACTATAAATGTAACCCTAATCGATAACTGTGCATCCATATCCTTGAAATTATATCTATTTGCATATCATATTACATGTTCCAGTTTATTGTTCTGATAGTATTCATGCTTGTTTATTTATACACATGCTTATGTTAGTTTGATTATGAGCACCCACATGACATCTTGTGCTTCCTGACATGACCTGTTACACTTCCTACTTGACATGATATGGTACCGTACACTGCTTGACTTGACCTGATGTACCCTGACCCGACCCGTTACCTAATCCTGTGTCTAATGCCAACAAACCTGACATGTAGTCCTCATGGACCGTTCCTGTTGTCTATCCAGACAAACCTGTTTACCTGATCCTGTGTTGGCATTAGTTTCTTGATTTCGGAATACCTGACTTGATATACACATATAACTTGGGGGTATGGGGAAATCAAAGGTGAAATCTGACTTGTAACTCGGCAGTTCACTACCTGTTCTGAGTGTACACATTCCTATTTTGTGCCTAGCGGCATGTCTCGGCTTCGGCCGAGAATATTGTGGCCGTGGTCCCGGGTATGTACGAGATACTATCGAGTGTACACATTCCTGTTTTGTGCCTAGCGGCATGTCTCGGCTGCAGCCGAGAATATTGTGGCCGTGGTCCCGGGTATGTACGGGATACTATTGAGTTACATCGATGATTCATCAATTGATTTCAAAGACTTTAGAATAGAAAACCTGATAGAACAATTTAGTTTACCCATTGCACGCTACCCTGTACTGGTATGATTCATATTATTGTTATTCTTGCTGTATTCATGTTTATATTACATTGCCTGCTACACTGTTCATATTATATTACTTGATGACATGACGCGCTGACGTCTGGGTTTTGCATGGCCCAGATTCCGTACCGCTGTTGCAGTCCGAGCAGGAGTACTTCAGCCAGCAGGCTGAGCTGTGAGTTCAGTAGTAGTTAGTTTTATTTCCTGCATTTATTTCCTGATGTGAGCCCGCATTATGGGACACACTTTTCAGTTATTTGTATTGGATCATTTGCTTCCGCATTTATTTATTATTGACTCCTGTTATTCTGGATTATGGACATGTTTTAGATAGTTTTATCTTGTTCTTAATATCTCTACAGCCGTAATGTGACTCAGGATGGATACTTCCTACCCACAGGTAGCATGGTTGGCTATGTCACGTACCCAATTTAGCGTACTCTGGGAAGCGGGGCGTGACACTCACCTATGTAAGCATATTTAAGGTGAGGCGGTAAGGACATGAGTTCGAGTTTCGGAGGCGAAAGAATCATTGCGGAATCTACCTCAAACTCAAAGGACTCCAACACAGGTTCGAAATCACTGCAAACAACCGATTCGGATGGTTCAACTAACTCATCCAAAAATTCAAAAGACTTATATTCGGGCTGTGAGTCGTCATCATCCGAAAAAATGAAACATTCATAATCCATATCGGTTGTGTCAACGGTGGTAGGCTCAAGGAGGGACGCACTAGTGGCGTCAAAATTGTTTTCATCAAATAGAAATCTTTCAAGCTCGCAGTCCTCCTGCGTGATTTCGTGAATAGAGCAAACTTCTCGTGTACTAGTTTTAGGCACGGGGGGCAGACTTCCCATCTTATAAATATTGAACTCACTAGACATCTTCCCAAAGGATAGAGTCATGGAGCCATTGCGACAGTTTATTACAGCATTGGAAGTGGCCAAAAATGGTCGACCGAGGATCACCGGAATTTGGTTCCGTGGGTTGGCAACAGGTTGTGTATCCATAACAATAAAATCAACGGGGAATATGAACTCCCCAACTTTGATCAACACATCCTCTAGCTCACCTCTTGGATGGGTGATTGATCGATCAGCCATTTGGAGAGTACAACGAGTGGGTTTCAACTCTCCAACCCCTAATTGTTCGTACACGGAGTAGGGAAGCAGGTTAACACTAGACCCAAGATCTAAAAGTGCTCGATTAATCTTCTTATCCCCAATTGTGATTGAAATCGTAGGACAGCCGGGGTCCTTTCGTTTTTGGGGTAAGGTTTGAGGGTGGTTAATAGCATTGCTCACTGCACTAGCCACTAGCACTTTCTTGGGTACTTGAGATGCCTTTCTCTTCGAGGTGCATAAGCCCTTTAAGATTTTCGCGTATGAAGGGACTTGTTGGATTGCATCTAAGAGAGGTATATTTATGCTAACCTGCTTAAATAACTCCACAATCTTCTCCACTTGTGCAGTTGGTTTATTAGGACTCAACCTGTTTGGAAATGGAGCATTTTGAAAATTTGTTGAGTCAAAAGTCTGTGGAGTAGAATGTGGAGCAGGAACGGATCCCAGTGTGGATGTGTTCGTGTTGTGAGAAATGGGTCCGTTCGAGTCAGAAGAAGTAGAGCCGTGTGAAGGGTGGAGAATAGGCTCTAAAGAAAAAGGTGAAGAAGAAGGTGAAGAAAATGAAGAAGGGGAAGGTGACGATGGAGAAGAAGAAGAAGAACCACCGACGGGGATGTCATCATTAGTTCCCACATTATTTTGCAACTCTCTTCCGGATCTCAACGTGGTCACCGCATTTACATTGTGATTGTGATATGCGTTTTGTGTGTGACCGGGATTTGGCAATGGTTGAGATGGAAGCTTTCCCTTTTCTCTCTCGCTCAACGCAGCAGTTAATTGTGCAATTTGTGCCTCAATAGATTTGATACTTTGATCGTGTGAGGCATTGTTATGCATCAAAGACTGAACATAATTTTCAAATCTTGCTGCGGATTCTGTAGATTGCTTGAGAAACGCATCTAGACTTTTTTCGAGCGAGATAACCTTATCATCATTTGGTTGAACCAAATTGTTCGTTTGATTTGTATAAGGTTGTTGTTGGAAAGGTTGCTAGTTTTGAGTTTGTGAAGGTGCTTGTTGTTGTTGTTGTGGAGGAGGAGGTCTTTGAAAATTATTATTTCCTTGGACTTGTTGATTTTGGTTCCAAGCGAAATTTGGGTGACTCCTCCACCCCGGATTGTATGTTGAAGAGTATGGATCATTTCTTTGTCGTTGCTGAAAGGCAGCATTGACTTGATCTTGTCCTTGAATAGGTGCATTATAAGGACACTCTTCGGTTAGATGCGATGGATTCGAACAACAAGCACAAACAGTTCGTGTGGGTAAAGCAGGGGCAGGAGAAGGCGATGAGATTTTGGTCTCAATGGCTTCTAGCTTTTTCATAAGTGCGGCCATCTTGGCCTTCATAGCAATCGACATATCTACTTGATGTATGCCTGCCCTAGATTGACCAACAGAAGAAAAAGATGTGGTCTTGGTACTCTCCCACTGAATTGTTTGCTCACTAAGATTCTCAAGAAATTGCCACGCTTCGTCGCTAGACTTGGAGAGAAAATGACCTTGACATATAGTTTCTAGCAACTGCTTCGTTGCCGAGTTCAATCCCTCGTATAATGTTTGGCAAAGTTGCCAACTTTCGATCCCATGATGAGGGCATTGAACGAGTAGGTCTTTAAATCTCTCGAAGCACTTCCAAAATTGTTCGGAAGAAAGCTGTGAAAATTGTATAATCTCGTTATGGATTCTAGCAGTTTTGTGATGAGGATAGAAATTTTTCAGAAAAGCTCTCACAAACTCGTCCCAATTTCTAATAGAATGTGATGCGGTGCTATATAGCCACTTCTCGGCTAGGTCATATAAGGTAAAAGGAATGACCCTTAGCCTTATAGCGTCATCACTTAATTGGGTCGTTTTCATCATAGCGCACACATTTTGGAATTTATTGATAAAGATATATTCATCTTCAGATTCCAAACCATGAAATTTTGGCAGCATATTGATGAAATGTGGTTTTATTTCAAAGTTGTCCCCATTTGCCGGTGGGGGTGAAAGAAATGTAGGTAAAGAAGTGCGGACGGGGTAGAAGAGATCCTGGAGCGCGATTCGTTGGGGCGCTACAACAGGCGGAAGATTCGGGTTATTCGCACCTAACGGAGGTGGAATCATTCCCGTCGGTAAGGTATCGTTGGGGTCGTGTCCCGACATACCTTCGAAAGAAGAACTTGAAGGTGGAGGTAAGGAAATGGAGGGAATTTCGACTTCGGTGTCGAAAGGTTCGTCGGTCGGTACCAACGAAACACGGACCAATCGGGCGTTAGTATCCCTAGTCCAAAGTGACATACACTAAAGGGTAGTGCAGTCAGGAAAAAAAAAACAGAATGTGGGGGTAAGATAACGTCAATGGAAGGAAGTGGTGGAAGTAAGTTGCAAGTTTCCTTTAGCGACAAGTTGCAAGTTTTGAAAAGATTTTTCTTTTTTTTTTATTTATGCGAGAGTTTTGCAAAGAAGTTTTTTTTGAAAAGGGACTTGTGACACAAATGTATCAACCACACATGCACAATCAGGCCTAGATCTAGGGTCACCTAGGTCTGCTAGACAGCTCCTAACTAGGGCTAGAAATAGGACCTCAAACCGCCTCTTCACCGACAATTACGGTCAGGTAAGTGCCAGGTAAGTGGGAAGGAACCACAGTAGTGGGCCTAATTAAAAACCACTAGCCTATACAAACTTGCCTAGACACCGCAAAGTCAGTTAGGATAAACGGTCGATGCCTATACTAGTCCTTTTCCTATTGAGCTCGATGTCCTTAGGTCTGAGTCTAATATTTTTTAATTAATTGTGGTCAATGCAAATGCTTTAAGTGTTTTCTGGGGTCCTGGGAAGGGTGATGAAATCACCACCCAATCTAAGTTTGGTCAATTAGCCCCTTAAGGTCCGATTAAATTATGCAAAACAATAAAATTCACTTGCAATCAATTTTTTTTAGCGCGGCGCAAAGAAACCTACAGAAAATCTGTTATTTAGAAGGGGGAGAAAGAATTTTTAGCGCAAAGAATTCCTGCAGAAAATTTTCACAGTGGATATATGGAGGTTGCAGAGGGGAGAATGAGGGAACAAACCATGCAAAATTGAAGAGCTGACGTGGCAAAAAAGCGGCGGAACCGCGGTCTGGGGCCCACCTTTGCCGCGGAAACGCGGTCTGTTGGAGTGATCTGTTGCGCCACGGCAGCGCCCCGGCTGTCTATCCGAGGCCAAAATGCGGAATCAAAAATTTTCCTTACTTGGAAATCGGCGCTACCGCGGACAATGAAAACCCGGATCGTTAACCATTAACCTATACTAGCTATCAAGAGAAAAGGGTGAGAGGTATACCGAGTGATCCGAGTCCTCCGGTCTTCTCGTCATCGTCCCGATCTCCCGCGGAAAGTCATGTCTCCATATCGTCGCCTCCTCGCCGGAAGGGCACCACATTGCCTGCGTCTTTTACGGGCTCCCGCCTCAATACCGAGGCAACTCGGGCATGAAGCCGGCAACTCGACATGCCCAAGAATTGCTGTAGAATGTAGTGTAGAAACTTTGTCTCTTGGAGTTTATGTAGTTGCCATTGATGGATGGAGGAAGAGGTAAAGAAAATTGGTGCTTTCAATTTTCTAGCAAGAAGAAGATGAAATGAACTCTCTCATTCTTTTTCTCTCAAGTGAACCCTCTCTCATCTAGTGAGAATGGTGGAGGAATCAAATATGAAACCATAACAAGAAGGGAGGTTAGTGTAGGAGAAAGAGAATGGTGACCATAACAAAAGCAAAACTTACATCAACCATTCTCATCACTTCTAATCACATAAAGCAAATGAGGTGATGGAAAAAGAATATAATCATGAAAAGCTATCATGATGCCACCAATATGCAAGATACCCCCTCCCCAAATGTAATTTGCAAAACTGCAAATTACCCCCTCCATCGGAAAAGTCCGGCCGGGAAAGAATAAAGGAAAACCGGCCGGAACGGAATGCAAACTGGCAACTCCAGAAAACTGGTCCCGTAATAAATTACAGGAAAACCCCGATACTGTGCATACACACCCGCATCTGTATACCGACCGGATACAAATGCAATGAGACAAAATCTACACTGTACTAAACTAGGATCCGGCTTAAACCAAAGCCGGCTAGTAATATCCGTCCGATCCTGATCCGTGCAATACCGCACGTATCTGATCGAACCCTGCCATATAACTATACGGCCTCTAGTACAAACCGTCCGATCCTGATCCGTGCAATACCGCACGTATCTGATCGGACCCTGCCATATCTCCATACGGCCTCTACAGCGTTTCGCTCGAAAGCTTGAGTAACTGTAAGTGTGGTGGACTCTAAAGACTCGTCAATACTATGGCTGTGGATTTAACCACTAGCACGTCATAGGTATTAGCCAATACGTGACGGGCCACCAGCTATTGACCAAAAGGGACGTCGATGAGCGAACTCATCCTGACACCTTACTGAGCCTGTCAGTGACAATATCCGTACAGTCCGGTCTGTTCGTCTATGAGTATCGCATGGCGGGCCTAGGGGGTTGGTAAAAGTCAGACCCCCAAAAGCGGTACAAGTTGTGTCGGAGTGTAGCCCAGAATGCCCTGAGATACTACTGGAATACCTACCAGTAAATCTCCTGCCTCGGCCGAGGGCTTTGCGTAATGGCTCTCCTAGACACAGCGCGACCTCACCCCCAATACCGGGAGAGACGAACCCCTGCAGATCCGCTCACTGCCTCCATGTGGCTCGGGACTGTACCCAACTAAAACCTGTTTGCACGACTCCTTTGAGCCGTGGTAGGGTAGTAATCAAAGCACAGTGGGAACTCACACGAGACAAATGACGATCTCAGGTCGATGAACTAACCTGTACACATGTCACCTGGGAACTGCTATCTGACATCTGGTATAAGACCAACTAGCAGGTTCCCGGCGAGTCCTGTCCGGTGTACTCATAACCCAATGAGCACCTGTATACATCTTAGGTGAACCAACTGACACCAGTGGCTTGTGAGACCGGCCACCGCCCCTCGTCGGGGTCTCGACTGTATACACTAGTCTACTAATGGAGTATCGATGCCCTGTCTCGAAACTCCTACGACTAGGGACCTTTTAAGGATGTGCTTATAGACTACCAGCTCCCACGTATATGATCGCCATCATACTGCTGGTAGTCAAGCAAGAATCCTAGGGGCTCTATCAACGTGCAATAGTGACATGTCAGGTCACCTAAAGCAGTACACGATGATAAAGATAAACCAGATAGCATACTATCATCTCGAGTAAGACTGTTCTACCGGGATAGGTCCTCCCTCAATCATTGCAATCACGTGCCTGTGATCCAATAATTGACTCTGAGGGCACTATCTCCAACAATCTCCCACTTGCACTCAAGGCTAATTATTGCGATGTCGCATACTCACAGCCCGTGTGATACCGAACACCCAACTCCTCTACTAGTCAGTCGCACAAAGCCTGTTTGCGAAACTATTGCGTTCGAGGAAAAGCCTCAGTGAGTGGATCCGCCTAGATGTTTCTTTCTATGTCTCTCTATATCTCAAGTTCGCGGAGAAAACCATCTCCCGAAATGAGCAATACCTGTCTTAGAGTGTCTGGATGTCTGATGGGACCGAGCTCATAAATGAACTCCAAATCCAAACTTCTTAGACTGTATCAACAACTGAACTTAATCAGTATCCTGCGCCATGCCTCCCTCAGTATTTCCTTGGATCACCTGTCCAAAATACTGCCCCTCGTCAGAAGGAAAACTATAACTCTGACAACCTCCTTGTCGTCCATGTCACCTTGGAAGCCTGGAGTGATAACCGTCTCCTAAAGGAGGCAGCCGTTATCATATCCCTAGAACATTCAACTTATGTTCTAAAACTGCTTCCGACTGTTTCTCCAGGATTGGATTAATATCAACTTATTGCACCTACTGCAAGAACAACATCTGGTGTGGTACTTGACATCTCATGATTGACTCAATTGCCTAAGCAAGTGATCTGCCAATCATGCACATCCCTCTCTACTTTAGTCTATAAGACACCTTTAGAGAGGTTGACTCCATTCTCTGCAGGTACACTACCATGCCAGGAGTCGACCATTCTAAATACTCTTAGAATGCTGTCAAAGTACCCTGATTGGGAAACCACCCAAATCTAGATCTAAAACCATAGATCTAGTTACCAGTATGTCTGATATAATGTCCAAGTCCCATGTGGAGAAAACACTGTGTGACGACCAAAGTATAACCGATCGTAGTATAGGAATATCACTTCCTACTATGTGTATGTCATCCAAAACCAGGACATCACACCCTACTACCTTCTTAACAGATCCATCCCCTATTCTGATGACGTCAAACCTATGACTGTCACATCAGAAATAGATGATCTATCTCCGCTATATCTGCTTTAGTCTATAAATAGACATAAGCCACCTGTCCACCAATGCTTCCGCTGCTCCCACTGACTGCGACAACCCTCTGGCAGAGTCATATAGACGTACACTTCTAAAGCTAGTTTAGAACGATGCTATACTCATCCTCCTGCCGGGTCTCACAGTCTGGAACAACAGCAATGGTAAGTCTGGGTAAACAAGAACCTCCCTGCCACCGTCCTTGAGCATACCGAAGTACCTCTCGAGTGCCTGAGGTTACCCACCCTGTCTGCGGAGTGGCCAATGGAATGTCAAATCAGATTGAATCTTTAGGTTCCTTATCAAATCTTCAGTAATCGTTTGCGGTTCTGGAATCGCTTCCAGTTCTACCATACTCCCACTTCTGTTTTTCTGAAAAATAACCATTTCTTTTTAAAATGTGGCGAGTTAAGAACAATATCACTATTGATCTTCCAGATGGTAGAAAGTCAACCCTCGTCATAGCCTGGGTCAACCCACAAACAGCCATTACAGAAACGTGCCTTGAGTTGTCCAGTGTCTGGTTTTAATCATAAGCCGGACAACTCCCCGTACCTTAACATCGTTAAGATACGAACTGTTCTATACCCAATATAGAACCAGAGGCATTGATTTAATTGAACCAGATTCAAATCATGCAGCTGTCTCCAGTGCATGTCAACTAAATGGAAGAGAGGCCGATCAGCGTTACTCAACTTAGGAATGCTTCCAATTATGAGTAACCTGAAAAAGAAGCAATTTCTCTTTATCATTACTATCAACTGAATACCATACACAAGTATCTATATCTTCGATCACCTTGAAGAATCCCGATACTTGCTACACCTGGTTCTCTACTCTATTCAAATACCTATAACTCCTCAAAACTTAGACCATGTGTTTCCACGAAACAGCTGTCTAAAATCTAGAGAAGTCATAAGTAAACCGAATATAGTACGAGGACCAACCCCTCTGTCCTGATGGACGCTGGACAATATACAATACTCTGTATAAGTCCGCTGAGTCTAACAACTCTTTCACTGTGCGCCGTAGGTTGAAAACTGTACTTATGATTAAGAAGAATTACACCGCTGTTTGATGCTCCTTACCTAACCATCCACTGATATAGGTAAATGTCATCGACATAATATCAAAAGGTATATCTCACTCTATGAAAATAGACGTACAGATACATCAATTTGAAATTGGTGCACAACAGCGGATATTTAAAACCAAATATTTGCCGACCGGCAAACAGCCCAGGTGATCTCCTCAAATATCACCGATTACAACGAATCCCGATATAGTGAGGATGATCACCCAATTCCCAATAACTTACTCCCACTCATCATCTGTAAAACCATACAGATGTGAGAATCAAACCTGGTAAATACATACCCTGGAGCAAGTGTCTAATCGGGAAATCAGTTTTCTTTTAACAGTACACAGTTGAACTGAAACATTGAAATGTTTCGGTGAGGTATCCTGGTATTCCTAGTAATGCCTCTACCATTATCCAGATTCACAACTATAACCGTATAATTCTTTGCCACCTCTCCAAATCCCTTTATATGTCTTTAGTCATTACCTTCTGCACACCCCTTTAGGCCAATTGGTTTTCTTCCTTCCCTACCGTTCGGCACCAGCCTATGGCTTGGAAGAAGACTATCCAATAAGCATAATGGGTGTACTGTCCTAATCCTAGGAGCACTCGCAATGCGAGAGAAGGTGAAGATAAAAGACAACCGAATAAACCTTATTCCTATTTCTCCTGAACCAGAATCCATCCCCGAACTGGAACAAGTTCCTTTCGAGTTCGTATATAACCATACGATGGATTATCCAATAAACTTGGGATCTTCGTAGTGATACGGAGTGTCCTGGAGAAATACAAAGGTGATTTAGGATTTGCGAAGAAATACTTGGTTCGGTCGTGAATAGCAGTCGTAATTTACTTTGCCCTCTTACTAATCCCTTGCTTTGTCTTAACTTAATACCTTCTGTACACCATCGTTATGCTAATTGGTTTTCTTCATTCCCCACCGTTCGGCACCTGCCTAAGGTTTGGAAGAAAACTATCCAATTTGCGTAATAGGTGTACTATCTCCTAAACCAAGGAGTACTCGCAATGAGAGAAGGTGAAAAGAAAAGACAACTGAATAATCCTATTCGTTTTCTCCAGAACCAGAAACCATCCTCGAAGTCCTTCGAGTTCGTATATAACCATACGATGGTTTTGTCCAATGGAAGTGGACGTTCGTAGTAATACGGGGTGTCCTGGAGAAAAGGGTAAAAGTAGGAGTGGCAATGAGGTTTGCAACTCTGACAATCCAAAAGCCGGTGTTATGAAGGTTCGGTCAACTTGGTCACTGAGTCATAGTCCAGGGTCGGGTCAATGGTCGCTGCCAAAGAGAGAGAGAAAAGAAACACTCAGCGTGCACTCTAACCTAGATCAGAATGGTTATCACTTTGTCTAATCTGGAAACCTCCCACTGTAACCTCAAATTCTCCTCCAAACCTGAAAGAAAAATTAGTCGGGATCACCCGAGGAGTAAACCAACTCATCAGTGGGAATCGGGATCCAACTATCATCGCATGATGACGTGACGGAATCCACTCACGTCACCACACTCCAGAAGGTATGCGCATGTCTGGCAAGTTTCAGTTCTTTTGAAACTCCCGATGTGATTTTTACCCCAAGCGGTTTATGACCTTGACTAGGTCAACAAACCATAAACCGCCAGTCAAGTTCAACCCGTCATTTTTCTGGATTGCATTAAACCCACCCGTACGTGCCCTTGACTAGGTCAACAAGGCCACACGACTGTCTTAACCAATCCCACTTATGCAACAAACAAGTACCACTTAGCTACCGAACACTACGTCTTGACTAGGTCAACAAACGCAGCACGAATACCAAATAATACCTGTAGGAAATGACGGAGGGCTACGAATGGTTTTTGGCGAAAAACCTTTAACGTAATGAACTTGATATCGTCGAAGGAACTGCATAGCCTTTTATAAAAATATAGTGACGAAAACCTTTGCTAAAGAGGTCACTCCCGGTGAAGGGATCTCGGCTCTTTCCCCGTAGAATGAGGTGCAGGATATTCCAACTGAATACCACGATGCAAAGAAAAAGTAATCGGCTATAGTGAAGTTAATGCCCTGACGCAAACTTCTGTCCAAGGGGTCACTCCCGGTGAAGGGATCTCGGCCCTTGCCTCGTCGACTGAGGAGCAGGATATTCCAAATGAATACCACGATGCAAAACAAAAGTGAACGTCCTTGCAATAACAGCTTTTTGAAAAGTGTTCCAACAACATCAGATTAGGTTTGTTTATCTTGCATTGATCCGAATCAATGCAGTCCCATCAATTGATCACACCACAAAGAACGAAAATATACTGACGTACGTATATGCCATCCGCATTCGCCACTGGGTCCCGTCATCACCCGTTAGGTTAGCTAACTAACGGCAGAGCGGGGACTGGACTAGCGCGGATGAAAAACATATACAACATCTACTAATATATATACCAATATATTATATTTCGCTCAAGGCGTGAATAAAATGCAACATCACAGAAATGTACAGCATCACAGAACAATACAGATATCTGGAAGCCCCGGGTTTCACAGAGCCGCTGCTGAAACCCGACGTTCCCCTGGTCGTGTGGATAGCCTGTGCAATGAAAACCTAGACCCCTACGGGCGCGGCAAGTCACCCGCCAAAACCCGAAGTGAGGCAGCCCCCTTCAGCAACGTGAATGGACCACCCAGCACTTCACGGAATTCGGTAACTCGGGCACCCCTCCTGGGTCAACCTGTACCCCCTACGAGTGCGGCGAATAGCCCGCCAATCCTGGAGTGAAGCCCCCTCCGTCCCAATGCCATGAGATGCGGGCTTGTTGCCCTCCAGAACCCGGCTATCCGTGCACCCCACCGCGGGGCAACCCTAGTACAGAAAGTAAAATATACATACAACGGGTACATCGACCGCAACCAGGTCGTGCCCCAAAAGAATAATACAAACAGGCAGTGACGGCAGTCCACATGTCGGACGCTCGCCCCGCAATATCAAATGTACATATAAGACAAAACTGTACTAACATTGCATCCAGGCTATCCCCCACGACCGATCCGCAACAACACAGCATAAACATAGAACATCAACGTGAAAAGTCACGTTCGCAAATCCGTCTAACCGGGCTATAGCAGTTAGACAGGATTTACCGATCAAGTGACATTCACGGTCGCAGATATAATGTAAATACTGTGAAATAATGTGTTTAAAATATCCGATCGATCAAATAATTAACAAGTGGGGCCCCAAGCAATACTGTAGCACTCACAGAAATTCTGGGCCCAAATTTAATATTCCAGAAACCCTATTTTAACCCCAGAAGCCTACTGGAAAAATTCGACAGATCGATCACTCCAAACTGCGGCGGAACCGCGGCGACAAGGGGGTTTTCGCCGCGGTTCCGCGCTCCAATTGAAAGATCATCGTCTCGAATTTCTCCAGAATTCTTAGAACTTCCAGTACATCATTCTGCAATCACCTGAAAAATTTTTCGAGCCCGGAAAAAATCGACAGAAAACTGATGCATGCAAAAACGCGGTTTTTGGAATTTTGGTCGATCGGATAAGTAAAACACATTAGAACAAGCTAGGCAAGGTTAATGGCGTGGCTCTGATACCATGTTGCGCCACGGCAGCGCCCCGGCCGTCTATCCGAGGCCAAAATGCGGAATCAAAAATTTTCCTTACTTGGAAATCGGCGCTACCGCGGACAATGAAAACCCGGATCGTTAACCATTAACCTATACTAGCTATCAAGAGAAAAGGGTGAGAGGTATACCGAGTGATCCGAGTCCTCCGATCTTCTCGTCATCGTCCCGATCTCCCGCGGAAAGTCATGTCTCCATATCGTCGCCTCCTCGCCGGAAGGGCACCACATTGCCTGCGTCTTTTACGGGCTCCGCCTCAATACCGAGGCAACTCGGGCATGAAGCCGGCAACTCGACATGCCCAAGAATTGCTGTAGAATGTAGTGTAGAAACTTTGTCTCTTGGAGTTTATGTAGTTGCCATTGATGGATGGAGGAAGAGGTAAAGAAAATTGGTGCTTTCAATTTTCTAGCAAGAAGAAGATGAAATGAACTCTCTCATTCTTTTTCTCTCAAGTGAACCCTCTCTCATCTAGTGAGAATGGTGGAGGAATCAAATATGAAACCATAACAAGAAGGGAGGTTAGTGTAGGAGAAAGAGAATGGTGACCATAACAAAAGCAAAACGTACATCAACCATTCTCATCACTTCTAATCACATAAAGCAAATGAGGTGATGGAAAAAGAATATAATCATGAAAAGCTATCATGATGCCACCAATATGCAAGATACCCCCTCCCCAAATGTAATTTGCAAAACTGCAAATTACCCCCTCCATCGGAAAAGTCCGGCCGGGAAAGAACAAAGGAAAACCGGCCGGAACGGAATGCAAACTGGCAACTCCAGAAAACTGGTCCCGTAATAAATTACAGGAAAACCCCGATACTGTGCATACACACCCGCATCTGTATACCGACCGGATACAAATGCAATGAGACAAAATCTACATTGTACTAAACTAGGATCCGGCTTAAACCAAAGCCGGCTAGTAATATCCGTCCGATCCTGATCCGTGCAATACCGCACGTATCTGATCGAACCCTGCCATATAACTATACGGCCTCTAGTACAAACCGTCCGATCCTGATCCGTGCAATACCGCACGTATCTGATCGGACCCTGCCATATCTCCATACGGCCTCTACAGCGTTTCGCCCGAAAGCTTGAGTAACTGTAAGTGTGGTGGACTCTAAAGACTCGTCAATACTATGGCTGTGGATTTAACCACTAGCACGTCAGAGGTATTAGCCAATACGTGACGGGCCACCAGCTATTGACCAAAAGGGACTTCGATGAGCGAACTCATCCTGACACCCTACTGAGCCTGTCAGTGACAATATCCGTACAGTCCGGTCCGTTCGTCTATGAGTATCGCATGGCGGGCCTAGGGGGTTGGTAAAAGTCAGACCCCCAAAAGCGGTACAAGTCGTGTCGGAGTGTAGCCCAGAACGCCCTGAGATACTACTGGAATACCTACCAGTAAATCTCCTGCCTCGGCCGAGGGCTTTGCGTAATGGCTCTCCTAGACACAGCGCGACCTCACCCCCAATACCGGGAGAGACGAACCCTTGCAGATCCGCTCACTGCCTCCATGTGGCTCGGGACTGTACCCAACTAAAACCTGTTTGCACGACTCCTTTAAGCCGTGGTAGGGTAGTAATCAAAGCACAGTGGGAACTCACACGAGACAAATGACGATCTGAGGTCGATGAACTAACCTGTACACATGTCACCTGGGAACTGCTATCTAACATCTGGTATAAGACCAACTAGCAGGTTCCCGGCGAGTCCTGTCCGGTGTACTCATAACCCAATGAGCACCTGTATACATCTTAGGTGAACCAACTGACACCAGTGGCTTGTGAGACCGGCCACCGCCCCTCGTCGGGGTCTCGACTGTATACACTAGTCTACTAATGGAGTATCGATGCCCTGTCTCGAAACTCCTACGACTAGGGACCTTTTAAGGATGTGCTTATAGACTACCAGCTCCCACGTATATGATCGCCATCATACTGCTGGTAGTCAAGCAAGAATCCTAGGGGCTCTATCAACGTGCAATAGTGACATGTCAGGTCACCTAAAGCAGTACACGATGATAAAGATAAACCAGATAGCATACTATCATCTCGAGTAAGACTGTTCTACCGGGATAGGTCCTCCCTCAATCATTGCAATCATGTGCCTGTGATCCAATAATTGACTCTGAGGGCACTATCTCCATCATGATCAAGCTCTGAAAAATTTTCTACACCTCTGTTATGATATTTGCTCTCTGTTCTGATATGATTTATTTTGTTTTGCCCTCTGTGAATTTCCAGATCCGCGATACTTTGCTGTTCCTGCAAGATTCAAAAGATACACCCTTCAAACAGATCAAAATTGATAATTTTTTTATTTCTTTTTTTTTATTTTCAGATTTTTATAATTTTTTTAAAATTTATATCAACCCGAAATTACACAGAAAATTTTTTACGCCATCCCCGGCAACGGCGCCATTTGATTAGTCCAAAAATTTGTTAACCGTAATCAGAAACGGCGTCGCTTTGCAGCTAGCCGGTGAGTACGGGTCGATCCACAGAGATGGGTAATTTTCTTAATGTGTTTTTTTTTACGAGTTGATTCCAAATGTTGTTTTGGTTGGTTTATTAAATTTATAAAAACCTAGATCTTTCACTAAACTAAATTAATCCAATTTAAAGTCTTGCTAGGGTTAGGCTTAGGGGAAGTTTGGAGATTAAAGGTTTCCTCACCGCTTTCAATGCCTTATTTTTGATCTATTAGATGTTACGGTAATTATCAATAAAGTGGATTAGAATCTTTTGGGAAGATGTTTCTTCCTCTAGATTCTTATCTTTCCTTTATCGATCCTTATCCTAACCTCCATGGAAAACGAGCGCAACCGGCCCTTTATACTACGGTTCATCGTTACCTCGAAGGGTAGGATGCCGTAGAGAGCGGTTGTGTGCGCATGCATGGAGTTCTAATTCTTAGGTGTGGATGGCATGAAAGGGGTGAGAGATCTCATCTCTCAAATCTTTCCCTAAGGCTAACCCTAACAAGCGAGGAGATTACTCGCTCATTAGGGGATTAGTAAACATTCTAAGTTAAAAGAGAATTAAAACAAAGCTATGAAAAATAACTTACTGATTGTATTGATGGCTCCCTCCAAGCAAGAATACACAACAGATCTGAATTTTGTTTATTGAAAAGAGGCATGAGTTTTACAGATCTGTGATTACAATTTATAGGAAAACAGGAAAACTAGGGTTACAGACTCTCGCAGATGTGCAATTACAGATTTGCCCACGGAAAATCCCAACATCTGCACCGACGCACCAACACAGCAATTTTGCACCGACACGTGCTTTAACTGGCCGCGGAACCGCGGCAAATGTGGGCCTTGGGCCGCGGTTCCGCGGCCCTTTGGTGAGCTCAACTCACCAAAATTCTTGAGCTGTATTCTGGGCATTTGGGCTTCTTGTTTCTTCACCACTTTTCTCTGTTTGACTTCTGGGTCTTCTACAGATCTTCAGTGAAAACTTGTAAGGATCTTTTGACCGTTCACTTTGACGTTTCGGACTGCATTGCCTTATACAATTGTGAATTTTTCTTCGTCTAGGCTTGACTAGGATCCGTCTACTTGTTGGTCAAAAAGTCCCTTTTCTGTATCAACTTTCGTCTTTTTCACTGTATTCGCATCTCTGAGCCTGTATTCTGTAACATGCAACAAACGTGCGTCAAGAGTACTTGTTTATCTATAAAACGGATAAGAATAGGGGAATGAAAAATGCAATATTATGGTCTGAACATGATCCCATATCCATTGGTGTTTAACATCAAAGATTGTATACAAGTGCTCATTGGAGACTGAGTACACTGAACGGACTTGCCGAGAACTCCTATATTGTATTATACCAATCGTCGAATAGAAGTTCTCTGGTGATACTTGTACAGGTTAGTCTGTAGACCCGAGATCGTCATAGAGTCTTATGTGTTTCCTACTATGCTTTGATTTCCACCCTACCACGGCTCTATTGTGTCGTGCAAACAGGTGGATTTTGGATACAGTCCCGACACATATGGAGGCAGTGAGCGATAGGAGGGGTTTCTTCTCTCCCGGTATTGGGAGTTGATGTTGTACTATGCGCGATTGGCTATAACCGCAAGCCCTGGCCAGGGCTGATGAGATTTACTAATAAGTGTTATCAGTAGTTTCTCGACTTGTTATAGGCCACACATCGGCACGACTTATTGAGTTATTGGAGCTTGACGATTCCAACCCCAGACTCAATATGCAATATATCAGACGAAGAGACCGGACTGTACGGTAAGTGTTGCTTGTTGGCTCTAAAGAAGTTTGAGCAAGTTTGCTTGTTGTTCTTCTATTCATACAATTCCTGTATAGCCGTTACGTCCAGTTAGTACTGCTGACAGCTTGTGGGTATCTGATATGATCATTTCCTACTGCTGGCGTATTGACGAGTCTTAAGAGTCCCATATAGGGGTTTCCGAGCTCAAGCGAAACGAAGTGGGGCACATATACAGATATGTGCGGAAGCTTGATTAAATACGAGTATCTGATACTGTATTTTAATCTAGCGATTTTTATTAGTCGGATTGTATGTGATATGACCGGTTAATTAAATTAAGTGTTGATTTAATAGAATGACTAATTGCTCATTTATAATTCCTTTCTTTATGTATGAATATATGTATATATATTTATATTTGTATATGTGTGTGTGTGTGTGTGTGTGTGTGTGTGTGTCATAGTGGATGATACATGGGACATGGCTATGCTAGAATCACATGGGGAAAATATTGGATATTTAATGATTTAAGAAAATTGAAAATGCTAAGTAATGAGTCATGGTTTCTACACTCTTCTAAAATTATATTCAACCATAACTCATTATTTTCTTCCCACTCACATCTTAAATATCTAAGATATTTTTTCCATGGTTCATTCTTATCCTAAGCTTTGGTTCATCCTCTTCCTCTAAGCTCTCTAGCCTTTTCCTAGAAAGAAAAAGAGAAAGAAAAAAAATAACGGTTTTTTAGTGAGAAAAATCGAACTTCATCAATCTATATTAGTTTAGCAAACTTGTATAGGTTGTTAGCTTCACTTTTTCTTAGTTTAGTGAAGTAAGAGTTTGAGTGTTTGAAACTCCATGGTGGATCATCGTAGACATCGAAGACTTCAATCGGAGTTGTTCCAAACTTCAAGTGGAGCCAAAAGGAGCTAAGGGACTTCTACACGGAGCCATTGAAGAGAAGGAGTGGTCTACAATGGTTGTAGTTCTCTTTCACTTAGGTTTATACACTCTTAGCTTAGATAGTAACCTTAATCTCTAGTTCGATTCGTGGGTAGTATTCTTTAGCACTCTAATTTTTTAAAATTCTTCACATATTAATATTTAAACTCAAGTAGAGGTGCTAAGACTTACTTTCATGGTATCAGAGCCAAGCTAGAGCATTAGGGTAGTTTAAACGATGTTAAAAGTGTTCGGTCGAAATCAAAAACACGGATTTTTCAAAGTTTCTGTACATTTTTCCAAAAGTTGGTATTTTGCAGATTAAAAATATTCAAAAAATAGTGCAGGTAAATGTATAGAGCCCCAAGAAATACGAACACCCAATTAAGTCATATGGCCGCGGAATTGTTGGCCATAGTGCCCTCAAGTCAATTATTGGATCGCAGGTACGCGATCGCGATGATTGAGGGATGACCTATAACGGTAGTACAGTCTTACTCGAGATGATAGTATGCTATCTGGATTGTCTTTATCATCGTGTACATGCTTCAGGTGACATTACAGATCAATATTACATGTTGATAAAGCCCATAGGATTCATGCTTGACTACCAGCAGTATGATGGCGATCATATACGTGGGAGCTGGGTGGTCTATAAGCACATCCTTAAAATGTCCCTAGTTGTGGGAGTTTCGAGACTGGGCATTGATACTCCAAGAGTAGACTAGTGTATACTGATCGAGATCCCGGCGAAGGGCGGTGGCCGGTCCCATAAGCCATTAGTGTTAGTTTGTTCACCTAAGCTGTATACAGGTGCTCATTGGGTTATGAGTACACCGGACGGACTCGCCGGGAACATGCTAGTTGGTATCATACCTATTGTCAGATAGCAGTTCCCTGATGACATGTATACAGGTTAGTCTATCAACCTGAGATCGTCATTTGTCTTGTGTGAGTTCCTACTGTGCTTTGATTACTACCCTACCATGGCTCAAAGGAGTCGTGCAAACTGGTTTTAGTTGGGTACAGTCCCGAGCTATATGGAAGCAGTGAGCGGATCGTCAGGGGATTCGTCTCTCCCGGTATTGGAGGTTGATGACGCAGTGTGTACGGGTGGCCATAACCAGAAATCCTTGGCCAAGGTAGTCGAGAATTACTGATATAGGATCCGTAGTTTCTCAAGTGGTGATAGGTTTCATACCGACACTAAATGTCGCGTTACTAAGGGTCTGACTTTATTCACCCCCTAGACTCGATATGCGATACTCATAGACGAACGGACCAGACTGTACGTATATTGTCACTGTCAGGCTCAGTAGGGATTTCAGGATGGGTTTGCTCGTCAGCTTCTCTTTCGCTCAATACCTGGGTAGCCGTTACGTACAGCTAGTGCCACTAACGTGCTTATGGTTAAACCCACTGCCAGCATATTGACGAGTCTTTGGAGTCCCACACGGAGAGCTTCCCTACTTCGGCCGAAACTTTGTAGATGCCGTATGGTTTTATGGCAGGGTTCGATCATATACATGCACGTGTGCATGGATCATGATTCGGACGGATAATACTAGTGGGCTTTGGTTTAAGCCGGATCCTAGTATTATTGTGTTGGATTATTTTCGACTCGTTGTATTTGTATTCTTTTGGAATACGGATACGGGCATGTATATACGGATGATGAGTATTTTTGTAATTTATTACAAGATTACCTTAGAAGATGCCATCTCTTTTATTGTTCACAAATCATTTTAGGTTAAATGGTTTGTTAGTGGAAAGTGTGACTCATGGTTTGGCTTTGATTCATGCATGCCACATGGTTGTGACTCATGGTGGTAAGTCATGTTGTGACTCATGGTGGCATGATGTTATTTTGTTTATGGTGTGGGATATTTGTTGAGACTTTGGATATTTATTCTTTAGTTGGTTTTCTTTAGTTGCTAGCTTGCTTCATATAAAAACACTCACAAAAAATAGCTCACAACACACAACACTCACAAGACAAGAAAAGAGCAGCCATCATTTTTTTTCACTTGCTCTTTGCTTTTGCCTCACACTTTCTCTCTATGGCATCTTCTTCTACCTCCACCCTACATATCTCATGTGTTAAGAAACCTAGGGTGTATTGAGACAATCTAGTCACATCCATTCTCTACTTCATCTTGTCTATCTAGGGTAGCATAAAAGATACTCGAGTTGCTTCGGTTTTGAGGTCGGAGCCCGTATTACAAACTCTCAAGGTGGATCGTCTTCGATGGGGGAGACCGGAGATCAAACTTCATCAAGGAAGCCATAAGGAGCTTGGGACAGAGGTTGAAGACCGAAGGACACGGATCATTCGGTATAACCTCTCTAAACTCCTTTTCATATAGCTAGTGTAGGGTTAATGGTCGATCCGGGGAATCGGGTTCCGTTAGCTTCGGTTTTTTAATGTTTTTGTTTCGCATTTGGCCACGGATGGCCGTGGCGCTGGCATAACCCAACATGGTATCAGAGCCAACCCATTAACCTCATACTAGTTATTTTATACGATGTTAATGTTAGTTATATATATGCCCTAGAGGCCATTACTGTACATACGATATATATTGTAATGGATACTTGGACATATATAGGGAGGACTTTCTTGCTCGACATGATAGTATGCTATCTGGTTGTACTTTGTCTTAACATGTACTCTGATTGTCTCTATGTTACATGTTGATAAAACCCTTAGGATATGTACTTGATTACTGGGACTATGATGAGATCATACTAGTGGGGCCACGGTAGTCGACGAGTACATCCTATAACTGTTCCTAGTTGAGGGTGCATCGAGACAGGGCATCGATACACCAGAGTGGACTAGCGTATACGCATCTTGACCCATATGATGGGCGATAGATGATCCCATATCCATCGTTGTTTGACATCAAGGATGGTGTACGTGTGCTCAGTAGAGACTGGGTACACTGGACGGACTCGCCGAGAACTCCCAGATGGTATTATACCTCACGTCAGATGGCAGTTCTCCGGTGACACTAGTACAAAGTAGTCTGTTGGCCCGAGATCGTCATAGAGTCTTGTGTGATTCCCACTGTGCTTTGATTTCCATCATACCACGTCCAAGAGGGCGTGCAAAAAGGTGGCTTTTGGGTACAGTCCCGAATCACATGGAGGCAATGAGCGATAGGAGGGGATTCGTCTCTCCCGGTATAGGGAGTTGATGTTGTGCTGTGCTCGATTGGCTATAACTAGAAATCCCTGGCAAGGGTTGCTGAGATTTACTGGTAAGTGTTATCAGTAGTTTCTCGAACTGTTATAGACCTCAAATCGACATGACTTATCGAGCTACTGGGGTCTGACGTTTACCACCCCTAGGCGAGATATGCGACATATCAGACGACGAGACTGGACTGTACAGGAGTGTTACAGATTGGATTCACAGGAGAATGTACAGGTTTGCTTGTTGATCTTTTGAGCGCTCAATACCTGGGTAGCTTTTACGTTTAGCTGATCGCTTGCAGCTTGTGGGTGTTTGATATGATCATCACCTACTGCCGGCGTATTGACGATTTTTTAGAGTCCTACACAGAGGTTTCTTGGCTCAGGCAAAACGGAGTAGTAGCACATATGTGATATGTGCGGGACCGAGGATAATGCGGTATGTGATACCGTATTGGATTCTCACGATATGAGATATCGACCGGGTATATGTGATATAGCCGGGTCATCGTATTAGTCGGTTATATGCGATATAGCCAGATTATCGGATCAAGTGTTGATTCGATAATTTAATGTATAATAATATATATGATATATTAAATTACATTAACTTATATTTGCTCATTAAAAGATTCTTTTTCTCACTCGGGTAATACATTGATATATATGCGATATATGTTAATTGTATTATTTTATTTTGTTACAATAAATATTATATATGTGATATATGATATTGTAACATGATATGATAACTAATGCAACATATTTAGTGGAGATTAAACAAGGTTAGGGTTTGTTTTGGGTTAGTTCCTTCTTGATGATTCTAGAAGGTTTCCTTTTGTTTTTGCTAAGATATTTTCAAATGACTCATGCTTTAACCCAACCCAAACCCTAGCCCTAGTTAATTCTCTACATGGGTTTAGTTGACCATGGTTGCATTATTCATCATATTTATCTTTTCATTATTCATCACAAAAGGATACTAATCATTATTCATCTTCTTCTTCCTTCTCTTTTCATGGAAAAAGCTTTCTAGCTTTTTCTAAGTGATGAAAAATGAGTGAGAATAAGAAAACAAATGAGAGAAAAAATCCTACTTCATCATCCTCATCTACCCTTGCCCTTTAAATGAGAGTGTTCACTTCATTTAGTGAGTGTTAGCTTGTGTTAATGAAACTTCAAGGTAGATCATCTATGTTATCGAAGATCGGAAGCAAGACTGCATCTTTCTCTTCGTGGAGCCTCTCGAGAGTCCGGAACACGATGATCGCAGTGAAGGGACCTCAACACAGAGCTTAAGAAGTGAAGGACCGGATCTACAAAGGTTGTAATCCCTCTTACTTAGTGTTAAAGTGTTTAACATGCTTGTTTTCGCATAAACTCTAGTTTAAAGATCCGGCTTCGAGTTGTTCGGCACGGCTAAATTTTTAATCGGGCATGGTTGATGCCTCGTAGACCCTTGTGCGTATGCCTAGCAACCCTACAGTTAAAGTATCGAAACCGAAACAACTCCGAAACAATACCAACATATAATCCAGTTTCTGTCAAATTTTTCTGTGTCTTAAAAAATATTTGAAGCAATTGTAGAAGACTACCTTGGTGACTACTAGAACATACCCCAAATACGAGCCCCATTCACCTGAACTGACCTGGCCGGTCCTAATAGGGAACTGGGACTTGAATTTTTGGGTGTGGTTTATTCTCTAGAATATTGGTTCACTGGTATTGTTTGTTTAGCCCAGTTTGTATATGGATTTATCCTTAAGTTTGGGGGCTATTCGGGGTGTTTTCGAAGTCGATATTTCTAGCACTATTTAAAGTTTTATAGTACATGCATTACTATCTCGGACCGTGAATGTCATTAGAGCTGTACAACTTTTCTAATTGCTATAGTTCTTTTAGACGAGTTTGCAAACGTGACATTCACGTCGATGTTCTGTGTTGTGCTGTGTTGTGGCTGGATCGTCGTGGTGGATAGCTTGGGTGCAATGTTAATACAGTTTGGTTTTATTTGTGAACTTGGTATTGCGGGGCGAGCGTCCGACATGTGGACTGCCGTCACTGCCTGTTTGTAAGTTATTTGTTTGGGGCACGACCGGATTAAGGTCGATATCACCGTTGCGCATATTTTCTTTTCTGTAGTAGGATTACCCCGTGATGGAGTGTAAGGATAGCTAGGTTCTAGAGGGAACGGATCCGCGTCTCATGGCATTGATATGGAGGGGGCCTCACTCTAGAATTAGCAGGCTATTCGCCGCACTCGTAGGGGGTACAGGTTGACTCAAGGAGGGGTGCTCAAGTTACCGGATTCCATGAAGTATCGGGTGGCCCATTCACTTTGATGGAGGGAGTTGCCTTACTTCTGGTTTTGGCGGGTAACTTGTCGTGCTCGTAGGGGTCTAGGTTTTCATTACACAGGATATCCATATGACCAGGGGAATGTCCGGTTTCAGTTGCGGTTCAAAGGAAACCCTGGGCTCCCAGATTATCAGTATTGTTCTTTGATGTTTATCGCTTATCTGTGATGTTGCATTTATCATAACAGGAACGATTATTATATATTGTTATATATATACTAGTAGATGTTATATATATTTTGCACTCGCGCTAGTCTAGCCCCCGCTCTGTCGTTAGTTAAGTAACCTAACGGGTGATGACGGGGCCCAGTGGCGAATGCATATGGCATATACATACATCATATTTTCGTTCTTTTCTGGTGTGATTAATTGATGGGACTGCGTTGATTCTGATAAATGCAAGGAAAAAAGACCTATTCGATGTTGTTGGAACAATTTTCAAAAGCTGTTATTACAAGGACGTTTTCTTTTGTTTTGCACAGCGGTATTCGGTTATGAATATCCAGCGCCTCATTCGACGAGGCAAGAGCTGAGATCCCTTCACCGGGAGTGACCTCTTAGGCAGAAGTTTGCGTCAGGGTAATAACTTCACTATAGTCGATTACTTTTTTGCTTTGCATCGTGGTATTCAGTTTGGAATATCCTGCACCTCATTCTACGTGGAAAGAGCCGAGATCTCTTTACCGGGAGTGACCTCTTTAGCAAAGGTTTTTGCCATTATATATTTGTAAAGCTATCTGGTTCCTTCAACGATATTAAGTTCATTACGTTAAAGGTTTTCGCTAAAAACCATTCGTAGCCCTCCGTCATTTCAGATGGGTAGCACTTAGTATTCATGCTATGTTTGTTGGCCTTCGTCAAGACATAGTGTATGGTAGCTATTTGTTTCTTTTATGTTGCATAGATAGATGCGTTGGTTTTGGATAGTCGTACTACTTTGCTGGCCTTCGTTAAGGGTATGTAAGGGTGGGTTCAAATTAACCTGGACAATGACAGGTAGAAGTTGACATGTGATTTATGATTTGTTGGCCTTCGTCAAGGTCATAAGAGTATGGGGTAAAAATCACATCGGGAGTTTCAAATATACAGGAAACTTGCCAGGCATGCGCATACCTTGTGAAGTGTGATAACTTGAGTGGATTCCATCATGTTATCATGAGATGATAGTTGGATCCCGATTCCCACTGATGAGTTGGTTTACTCCTCGGGTGATTTTAGATGATCCCGACTAATTCTTCTTTCAGGTTTGGAGGAGAATCTGAAGATACAGTGGGAGACATCCTGATTAGATAAAGTGATTATCCATTCTAATCTAGATTAGAGTGCACGCTGAGTGTTTCTTTTCTATCTCTCTTTGGCAGCGACCAAGGACCGACCCTAGACTAGAACTGATGAACCAAGTTAACTGAATCTTCTTAAAACACTCTCTCTTTTGGATTGTCGAATTTGCATACTTTATTGCCACTCCTACTTTTACCCTTTGCTTTTTCTCCGGAACATTTTGTATCCCTACGAAGATCCACATTTATTGGATATGACCATCATATAGTTACATACGAACTCGAAGAAACTTGTTTCAGGTTCGAGAATGGTTTCCGGTTATAGAGAAATTGAATAGGACTATTCAGTTGTTTTTCCTTTTACCTTCGTTCAGGTTGTGAGGGCTCCTAGGATTAGGAGAGGGTACACCAATTGCGCTTATTGGATAGTCTTCTTCCAAACCATAGGCAGGTGCCGAAAGGTGGGGAAGGAAAAAAACTAATTAGCCTAAATGTGGTGTACAGAAAATAATAAGTAAAGACAAATAAAGGGATTAGAAAAGGGCAAAGTAAATTGCGACTGCTATCATTCATGACGAAACCACGTATATGGTTGCCACTCCTACTTCACCTTTGAATTTCTCCAGAACACCCCGTATCACTACGAAGATCCACATTTATTGGATAATCCATCGTATAGTTACATACGAACTCGAAGGAAGTTGTTCCAGTTCGAGAATGGTTTCCGGTTCTGGAGAAATTAAATAGGACTATTCAGTTGTTCTTTCTTTTTACCTTCTCTTAGGTTATGAGGGCTCCTAGGATTAGGAGTGTACACCTGTTACGCTTATTGGATAGTCTTCTTCCAAACCATAGGCTGGTGCCGAACGGTAGGGAAGGAAGAAATCCATTTAGCCTAAGGGTGGTGTACAGAAGGTAATGAGTAAAGAAAAATAAAGAGATTTGGAGAGATACGGTCACAGTCATGAGTCAGGATAATAGAAGAGGCATTACTAGGAATACCCGGCTACCCTTTCGAAATATTTTCACGTTTCAGTTTCACTGTCCGATGTTAATTGAAAACTGATTTCCCAATTAGATCCTTGCTCCAGGGTATGTATTTACCAGACTTGATTCTCACATCTGTATGGTTTTACAGATGATGAATGGGAGTAAGTTATTGGGAATTAGGTGATTATATCCTTAATATATCACAACTCAATGTAATTGGTGATATTTGAGGAAATCACCTGGTGTTTTGCTTGACGACAAATATTTGGTTTTGAATATCCGTTGTTATGCACCAATTTCAAACTGATATATCTGTATGTTTATTTTATAAAGTGAGATATAACTTTTTAAAATTATGTCCATGACATTTACCTATATCAGTTGATGATTGGGTAAGGAGCATTAAACAGCGGTGTAATTCTTCTTAACCATAGTACAGTTTTCAACCTACGCCGCATAAGGTTCGAATTATTCAACTCAGGGGACTTATACAAAGTACTGTATGTTGTCCAGTGTCCATTAGGACAAAGGGGTTGGTGCTCGTACTATATTCTGCTTACTTATGACTTCTCCAGTATTTGACAAGTATTTCATAGAAATACAAGGTCTAAGTTTTGAGAAGTTATAGGTACAAGAATAAAGTAGAGAACTATGTGTTGCAAGTATCAGGATTCTTCAAGGTGATCGAAGATGTAGATAGTTTTGTTTAGTATTCAATTGATAGTGATGGTTTTGAGAACTTGCTTCTCTTTCAGGTTATTCATATTTGGATGCACTCCTAGTTAAGTAATGCTGATCGGCTTCCTTCCATTTAGTTGACATGCGCTGGAGACAGATGCATAATTTGAATCTTGTTCCAATTAAATTAGTGCCTCTGTTTCTATATTGTATATAGAATGGTTCATATCTTAACGACGTTAAGGTATATGGAGTTGTCCGGCATATGCTTAAAACTAGACTCTGGATAACTCAATGCACGTTTCTGTAATGGAAGTTTGTGGGTTATCCCGGGCTATGACGAGTGTTAACTTTCTACCATCTGGAAGATCAATAGTGATAATGTTCTTGACTCGCCACAGTTTTAGCAAAATGGACTTTTTCAGAAAACAGTAGTGGGAGTATGGTAGAACTGGAACTGATTCCAGAACCATAAACAATTACTGAAAATATAATAGAACCTAAAGATTCAATCCGGTTTGACATTCCATTAGGCACTCCGCAGATATGGTAGGTAACCTTAGGCAACAGAGAGGTATTTCGGTATCCTCAGAGACGGTGACAAGGAGGTTCTTGTTTACCCAGACTTGCCATTACTGTTGTTCTATACTATGAGACCCGGCAGGAGGATGAGTATAGCGTCGTTCTAAACTAGCTTTAGAAGTGCACGTATATATGACTCTGCCAGAGGGTTGTTGTAGTCAGTGGGAGCAACGGAAGCATAGTTGACAAGTAGCTTGTGTCTATTTATAGAGTAAAGCAGATATAGCGGAGATAAATCATCTATTTTTGATGTGACAGTCATAGGCTTTGATTTCATCAGAATAGGAGATGGATCAGTTAAGAAAGTAGTAGGGTGTGATGTCCTGGTATATGGATGACATAAATTTTATAGGAAGTGAAATTCATATACTACAATCGGTTATACTGTGGTTGTCACAAAGTTGTTTCTCTACATAGGTTATGTAACATTTCAGAAAAATAAAATATTATTTTTTGGAATTTTTATAATTTAATAATGAATATATTGAATATTTTAATAAGGCGGTATAATTAAATACCGATAATTTGGGAAAAAATTAGAAAATTATGGAAATTACTAAAAAGAGGGTGTTTATGTGAATTATGCAAATTAGAAGTTTTTATGATTAATTATACGCTATTTAGTGCTAATCGCGATTAAATATCGCTAATCGCGCATTAAGCTTGTTTTATGCAAAACATGCACATATCTTTTTTTAGCACTTGTTACATTTTTCTTTCATGCTTTCTCCTTTTTATCATGCATGGTTGTAAATTAAAGAAAAGAAAAGAAAAGGAAAAGAAAAGGATATGAATAAGATAACGAGGGATGGGCATGAGAGAGAGTGGGAGAGGGTGTGGGTTTAGTTGACTTGGCCATTCTCTCCTCCATCGTTTTCCTTCATTTTTCCCTCTTTCTTCAGCCCAAGGCAGTACCCTCTCCTCCACCATCTTCAAACTCACATAACATCATCAAAACAACATCAAAACTCAATACCCACTTTATTAAAATTGTGCATGAGCTCTCTAGAACACATTGGACCAAGAAAGCTTGCATTTTGGACACTTGGGGAAACTCAAGAAAATTCTTGAGTTGCCAAATGAGGTATTCTCTTAACCATTAGCCTAGTATTTCCATTGCTTTTACATCCATGTTTGTTTAGAACCGATTTGGTGTCGTTTAATGAGACTTGGGAAATTCTAGTTAGGGTTTATGGAATTTGAGAGTTGTGATGTGTAATTGAGCTCAGTAGAGGCCACACAAACCCCCTAGTGCTAGAATTCAGACCTAAACGAGAGAATAGAACCCCGAAATACGGATTTAGAAACCCGATATCGGAAGAATTGTGGATTCTGTGTGTGTATTTTGAAATCTGCTAACACCCGGGTGACCTGAAAATTATTTAGCAAATACAGAGAGATGTGCAGGTGATTCAGAGCATACCCTAAAGACCCGAGACCCCACTTCCACCTTTGGGCCGTAGATTTATTCAATATGGCCGCAATTTGTGGCCAGGGTGGGTTTTTTTTAGTTCGTGCTTCGTATGTAGCTCCATCTCCTGTAAACTAGACCCTTGGAATATGCAAAATTGACTAATTAGACCTAGGGTAAAATCTGGGACCATTTTCAAGAGTAGTTGTTTTGATTCGTGGTTTTGTTTTGCGTATTTCGAATTCTGGATTTTTGTGATTTGTGGCGTATTCGATCGCTTGACGTTTGTACGTCGAAATCGAGTGTTATTTGCTGGTTTTGAAAGCGTAGTCCATAGATTCTAACCTATAGGCTTTTAGCGTGTCGTTTTGATTTTAAATTGGGTTTTAATGCGACGCGATGCGTTATGATGTGTAGGTACCCCATGAAGACTTCGAGACTATAAGCAAGCACGTGGCGACGTTGGCAACGGAAAGTGAAGAGCAAGGTGAGTAGATTATATCTACGGGGGAAGTCGGGTGGATGGCGTATAGCACCCCCGCAGTTCGATGTATAGTATGCTATATATATACTATATATATATGATATCTTTTATGTGTGACATGGATATTCAAGATATGTTTAGGTGTTCAATGGTTAGATTAGGGTTTTTAGAAGTAAACTAGTATGGCTTCTTAGTTGCGAACCCTAGAATAAGTTTACACCCACACGCACACACATGCTTACTTTTTATACTTATGCGTATATGGGTATACGTATATATATACACACATAGGTATGTGACGATGTGTATATATACACGTATACCTATAAATGGATGATGAGGATAGTGGATGATATTTGTAGATGAGTTGGTGAGATTGAGCATGGTGCCATGAGATCGGTGATATGATGTGGTTTGTATTATGAGATACGACATGAGATTTTAGCGGTCTTTCGGACGTGTGTTTTACACACGCATTTATATTTATATAGATGTTATCAGTTGTACTAGACTTAGATCAGTACCCCAGTTCATGAGATATGATGATAAGGATACCAGATAAATGATGAGATGAATGTGATATTTTGAATCGTACCCAGATTGGGATGCCGTACGATGGATTTACCGTACGAGCTATATATTGATGATAGATCCGCACTCTTGACTCGAGGATGTCATATGGTTTATTGTATCATATGTGATACCATTGAGGCGGGATCACCGACTATTATATATATATATATGTATGTATGTATGTATGTATGTATATATATATATGTATGTATGTATGTATATATATATATGTATGTATGTATGTATATATATATATATACATATATATATCGACTCAGATTTAGGTGGTTTTCCCTTACCCTTTCGGTTAGACTGTTTGTTTAGTCCTGTAGTTACTTATAGATGTTAGACAAGTCCCGAGTCATACCTATTTCAAAACTAACGAATAGTGAGTATTTTTAAGACAGGACAAGGAATTCTACGGATATTTTCAAAAGACGCATCTTTTCTTAAAAACACCGTAGCCCTTATTTTTCTAAACACCACGATACGTGTCATTTCAAATGGCAAAACTGTATGACATATACTGTTTGATGTAGATTCTTCACTGTTGCGTTTATTATTCGATTACCGCATATTCTTGCTATTCGCATCGCATTGCATGTGTAATGTGTTTATTGTTATATTAAACCCATGCTGTCAGGACACCAGCACCATTATCGATGATGCGTATGTTCCACGTACGCCTACTTGCCGGCTCACACACTTCATCATCGATAATTGCCATGTCACTATACAGTAGGATTGTTGCATCAGGATATGACTACTTGTACATCCATATTGGCGCACATATATATTGTACACTCATACTTGCATATATATCTACTTGTACATCTATATTTGCGTACACACATATTGTACACCCATACTTGCATACATGCGTAATTGACATATATAGATGATTCTGGTTTTATTTTGGAAATTTGGGAACCTCAAGATATATTTTAAAACTGCATTCATTTTAAAAGAGCGGTTTTTTCCTCGATGTGTGCATATTACTGTTTTATGTCGCATGATATACGGATATGCTTACATTTCTATCATATGTCGCATACATCATGCTTTATGATTTTACGCATTGAGATATGCCGTTTTTATGAGATTTCTGGATTTGAAAACCGTGGTCATTTCAAAAGAAAGTATGCATTGTTTAATAACCCGGTTTCTCTTGATATGATATTTCAGTGCGTCCACCATGAGTTTTATCGGTTCTGATATGTATATACCCCATGCGAGGAGGAGTCGTGAGCCGTGTGCGGGTACATGGTGGGGCCCGGTATGGTACCCCGGGGCAAGAAAGGGATGCTGTGTATACAGACGGTGAGCCTGGCAGAGGGACTACTACCTACCGGTGATAGTATTTGGGCTCGGAGGATACCGACCGGAGTCGAGAGATGATTTGGGCCGATCCGAACTGACGGAGCCCGTAGGCCGATCCGGACCGAAGGAGCCCGATATATGAGGATTTACGTGCCGATGCTGGGCACGGGTTTCATGATGTTTTCGAGTGTCGATGCTGGATACTCATGTTCCATGATTTTGATGTGTCGCGAGTGTAGGGTTCCTAGGAACACTAATTAAGTCTTACAAGTGATCAAACATGCAAATTTCTAATAATTACGGTGCCGAGAAAACCTAGAACGGATCGTTAACTAGATATTTAGGCAAAGCAAGCAAGTAAACGGAAATATAGAAATAGGGAAGGGGCTACAACCTTTGTAGATCCGGTCCACCACTCCTAGGCTCCGTGAAGAAGTCCTCTCCGCTGTACAAATCCGATCTTGGACCCTCGCGTTAGCTTCATCGGAGAATGGGCGGGCTTGATCGTCGGTTCGATGCCTAAGATGATCTACGTCGAGGCATCACAAGAACAAGCTCCAACTTCACCAAGCTTTGAAAACTTGTGAAGTAAACACCCTATACAACTTGGCAAGACGTAGAGGATGAAGAAATAGGAAGTGGGTAGACTTTAGATTTGGATTTCTCACACTTTTTCATCAAACACCATTGATGTAGCAAGCTTTTTCTTTTGTTGAAGAAGAATAAGAAGATGAAAAAGAATATGATAAGTCTTTTGTAAATGATAAATAAATCAATACTTATCATTTACTAACCCTTGGTTAGTTGTAGAGAATGGACCATGGTTAACTAGAATGGTTAGGGTTAAGGATGAGACAAGAATGGTGACTAAGTCAAAGTTTCAAGAAACTTCAACTACAAACAAAACTAGCAACCATTCTTTTTCTCTTTACCTTTTTCTTTTTCCAAAATAAACAAAAGAATAAATAAATGAATAAGTAAATAAAAAGAAAACCCTAATCATAAACCTAACCATGGTCTAATTCTTTACACTAACCCTAGCTTGCATGTATCATCAAACATGATACAATCATGTGCACAAAATATATCACATATACAATGTGCACAAACCAAGTGAGTAAATCCATTTAAAGTGAACCAATACTAGTTAATGCAAAGTAATATATCAAATATATAATTATACATTCAATCATTAAATCAACACTTGATCCAATGATCCGGTCATATCGCATATAACCGGCTAGTATCCAATGTATCGGCTTATCGAATCAATCCTTGATTCGATAACTAGGTTATATCGCATACAACCATTCGACACACATTCATCGCGAGAATGAAATACGGTATCACATACACGCATTATTCTCGGTCCCGCACATATCTCATATGCGCTCCTATTTCGTTTCGCTTGAGCCAGGAAACCTTTGTGTAGGACTCTAAAGACTCGTCAATACGCCGGCAGCGGATGATGATCATATCAAACACCCACAAGCCGCAAGCGGTCTGCTAAACGTAATGGCCACCCGGGTATTGAGCGATCAGAAGATCGACGAGCAAGCCCGCTCACACTCCTGCGAATCCAACTAGTAACACTTACCGTACAGTCCGGACTGTTCGTCTGATATGTCGCATATCTCGCCTAGGGGTGGTAAACGTCAGACCCCAATAGCTCGATAAGTCATGCCGACTTGAGGTCCATAACATTCGTGAAACTACTGATAACTCTTACCAGTATATCACTGCAACCCTGGCCAAGGATTTCCTGTTATGGCCAGTCGAGCATAGCACAACATCAACCCCCAATACCGGGAGAGACGAATCCCCTCCTATCGCTCATTGCCTCCATGTGAATCGGGACTGTACCCAAAAACCACCTGTTTGCACGACTCAGTAGAGCCGTGGTAGGGTGGAAATCAAAGCACAGTAGGAGACATACAAGACTCTATGACGATCTCGGGTCAACAGACTAAGCTGTACCAGTGTCACCAGAGAACTGCCATCTGACGTGAGGTATAATACCATCTGGGAGTTCTCGGCGAGTCCGTTCAGTGTACCCAGTCTCCACTGAGCACCCGCATACCATCTCCGATGTCAAACACCAATGGATATGGGATCATCCATCGCCCATCGCATGGGTCGAGAAGATATACGCTAGTCTACTCTTGAATATCGATGCCCCGTCTCGATATTCCCTCGACTAGGAACAATGAAGGATGTATTCATTGACTACCCAGGCCCCACTAGTATGATCTGCATCATAGTCCTGGAAGTCGAGTACACATCCTAAGGGCTTTATCAACATGTAATCAGAGAGACAGAAAGTATACATGTTAAGATAAAGAGCAACCAGATAGCGTACTATCATGTCGAGCAAGAAAGTCCTACCTATATATGTCCCAGCATCCACTACAATATACATCCAATGTACAGTAATGGCCTCTAGGGCATACATATAACTAACAGCGAGGGACACACGTTGATTTATATCCTCATATTTCCATGCATATGCTTTATGATATTTACATGCATGATGTTTTGTGTCATTGGTTAACACGTGGACGAGATCCACATGCATACAGATATTGATTACATAGTTGGATGATATCCACATACTCATAGACTTCATGATATAGTTGACACTGATTACATTGATCATACCTCATATTTATGATATGTTGCTACCTGAGGCACTGACACTAGCACTTGGCACTACACTTATGTATAGATGTTTACCTTTACCACTTTATCATGCTTCAGACTTTATTATTTTGAGGATATATATTATTACTGATCGTATTTGACCTAGGATGAGTCATACATACGATTTCTGCTCTGTAATGTTTTCTACTCACGAGTTGGCAACTCACCCCCGTTGTGCCACAGTTCTTGCAGGTTTTGCCGGACAGGTTTCATTGCCGCTTTTCTGGCACACTGCTTTCTTTCTGGGTGATTGCTTTAGTAGGTGGGTTCACTCGCATCGTGACCACCCTTTTATTTATTTTAATCAATTGTATTTAGTAATTCCATCAACCAAACTTGAATATTTATTCAGACTTAGAGACCAGTTGTTTATTATTTCGACCTTAGATTCGCGCGTTGTATTATTATGGATTTCATGCTGTTTGAGTTTCCTTTTGAGTTTTGAACCTGGCCTTTCGGCGTTGTATATTATATTGCTTACATAGTTGTGACTGTCGATTGATGAAGAGCTAGCTCCCGCTTGGGGATGCCTTTTATCATTATATATGCTTTTATCATGTTTTACCCCGTTTGGGGTCAGTATTTACAAAGGAAACTCTACCGAAATTTTCAGAAAAGACTTGAGGATTTAAAAATGCATATTCGGCTTACTTATTTAAAAACCTTGTTTTTAAAACATGTTTTCTTCACTTCTTTAAAACTAGTTTTCCTTCATTTATTATTAAAAATGGTTTTAGATTTCTGGGCTTTTGGCTTACTTGAATTAGATGAGGTCCTATAGACATCATATGATTCAAGGTCCAGTCACGTGCTATTTCGGGTCGTGACAAAGTAGGTATCAGAGCGCTAGGTTAACCTTGGTTCGAGTCTAAGTTTGACTATGCGGAGCATAGGGCGTTTGTATATTTTCGGAACTTAGGCTTGACCTTATGGAACTTAGATTTAGTCGAGGGGGTATTAGACCCGAACTTTCGTCGCATAGGTTCACCTTGGTTGATGGAGCAGGTGACTTCAGTAGAATGACGTACCGTGTGTATATTCCGCGGCATATTTACGATACGCCACTCTGCTTAAGGAGCCTTAGGATGTATATTTCCTTGCACAGTATTATATTCATTCCTATGATCTATCCTTATCGATATTGGTTATGATTTTGCTGCCACGACTACACGGGCAGAGAGAGCTACGGATAGAGTTGCGTCAGCACGAGCTCGTCACGGACGAGGACTGACCAAGGCATGATTCCAGGTACATACGATCGCATTTAGAGGCATCGTCTTATTGTGTTTTCGCGCCATGAGCGTTTGATGGATCGCATTTACGAGATCTCTCGGTCGTGCAGATCAACACTAGAGGATTGGGCCACTAATAGAGGCCAGCTAAGATGTGATGACCATTGATGTATTGCTCATTCATGATGATTGAGGCACTGTTCAGCGTGCAGACGAATGAGCCAGTTGCTGCTGCAAATGATAAGATATTGCCCCAGAAGTTGGAGCCATTACAGTACTGTAACGTCTTCAAAATAATAAAATTTGATTTTTGGGAAATTTTATAATTTAATATTATTTTAATGAATATTTTAATATTCTGGTATAATTAAATACAGATAAATGGGGAAAAATTATGGAAAATTCTAAAATAAGGTATTTTAAGGAATTGCCTCGTTTTCTGTGCATGCCCCCATTTCCTCTAGTTTTGACCCTGAGTATGTCTAGTTTTGACTGATTCCATCTAGGGTGAAATCTGGGTTGATTTTCCTATGTTGTTGTATAATTTGGGACTTGTTTTAGCATGGATTTTGGTATTTGGTGATTCATTCCTGTCGGGTGGCGTTTGGACGTCAACGACAAGTGGATTTTGATTGTGTTTACATGCGAGTCGATGGGTTTTTACCTATGCGGGTAGCGTGTGCCATTTTGGTTTCCAATGTGATTTTCATGTGCTTTAGCATTGTGATATACTTGTAGGTACCCCGCGTGATGTTGAGGCAAAGGAGGTGAAGATAGCGACATCGGCTTTGGCACACGAGAAGCAAGGTGAGTAGATTTATATCTACGGGGAGAAGTCGGGTGGATGGCGTATAGCACCCCCGCAGTCCGTGGTGATGTATACGAATACGTATACACACGAATATTTATTATGTGTTGTTTAGGGTTATTGATGGTAATAATGATATTTTGATGATAAGAATATATTGGTTTAGTATAGTGCGAACCCTAGAGTAGTGGTTGCACTCACACATACATTTACACACATACTTGCATTCATTCTTTCATTTATTAGAGTGCATATGATGGTGCGTATATCTACACATGGGTATGGGACTATGTGTTTATATACGGGATTGGAGGATGATACGTGGTTTGAGATGATACTTGATGTGAGGCCGTGAGATCGGCGATGTGACATAGTTTGCCTTTGAGGTGCGATATGATAGTTTTAGCGGGCCTTTGGACATGTGCTTTACCCGTATTCATATTTTATAGATGGTGTCGATTTGTACTAGACTTACAGTAGTACCCCAGATTGTGTGATCTGATGATAAGTGATACCTGATATGTGATGAGATAGTGTGATATTGACCCCTACCCAGCTATTGGGATGCCGTACGACGATTTACCGTACGAGCCGATATTGATGATAGATCCGCACTCATGACTCGAGGATATCATACGATATGTTATTGAGGCGAGATCACCGACTATCATATCTATATTTATATATTGACTCAGATTAGGTGGTTTCATACCCCTCCTGTCTAGATTATTTAGTAGACATTAGACTAGACCGAGTCATACCTATTTCAAAACTAACGAATCGGGGATATTTTAAAGATAAGCAGAAGGGTTATACGGATATTTTCAAATGATGCATCTTTTCTTAAAACACCGTAGCCCTTACTTTACCAAAAGCCCTGATTCGTCATATTTCAAATGGCAAGGTTGCATGACATATCTATTGGGGCAGGTTCTGTACTTTTGCGTTGATCATTCGTTTCCGCATATTCCTGCTATTTGCATTGCATCGCTTGTATTGTTGTGACATTCAGTCATGCTGCTAGGACACCAGCACCATTATCGATGATGTATATGTTCCACGTACACTTGTTGCCGGCTCACACACTCATCATCGATAATTGCCATGTCGCTACACTATAGTACTATTGCATTCATGATATGATTCTGGCATGGCATATTGTACACTTATACCTGTACACATATATAGATGATTCTAGCTTGATTGGGGATTTGGGAACCGCAAGATACTCTTTAAAAACAGATTCCTTTTAAAAGAGCGGTCTCCCTCGACATGTGCACCTTATTATTCCATGTTGCATGACTTACTGATATGCTTGCATTACTGTTACATGCCGCATACATCATGCTTTGACTGTACGCATTGAGATATGTTGTTTCTATGATATTTCTGGATTTGGGAACCGAGGGTATTTCAAAAGAGAATATGTCATTTCTTTAAAAACCCGGTTACCCTTGATATGATATTTCAGTGCGTCCACCATGTGTTTTCTCGGTGCTGAGAGCGATATGTGTAACCCGAATCGAGGCGTGGATGAGCCGATTGCGGGTACATGGTGGACCCGGTATGGTTCCCCTCGGCAAGATGATCGATGAGCTTTGCCGATTGAGCCTGGAGGCGGGCGAGTACCTACCGGTGATTGGTTGGACCTGACGGTTATCCGGAGGATACCGACCAGAGTCGATAGATGTTTTGGGCATACTGCCGGGGCCGAGGGCCGATACCGCAGACAGAGCCCGCGGGCCGATCCGGACTGACGGAGCCCGATATATGAGGATTTATGTGCCGATGCTGGGCACAGTTTTCATGATGTTTTCGAGTGCCGATGCTGGGCACTCCGGTTCCATGATTTTGACGTGTCGCGAGGGACACGGGTGGGTTATATCCTCATATTTCCATGCACAGGTTTCATGATATTTACTTGCATGATGGTTATTGTCATTGGGTGACGAGTGGAGGGGATCCACGTGTGTGCAGATTTGATTACATTGGTTATACCTTATATTCATGACATGCGATTACCTGATGCACTAGCACGAGCACTTGGCACTACACTCATGTATAGAGATTACATTGCCAGTTTAGCATGCTTCAGCTTTATTCATATTGAGGTTTATGTATATCTGATCGTTTTGACCTAGGATGGGTCATGCATTTGATTTCTGCTTGTAGATATCTTTCTATTCACGAGTTGGCAACTCACCCCCGTTGTGCCCCAGTTCTTGCAGGTTTGCCGTACAGATTCCATAGCGGCATTTCTGGCACACTGCTTCCTTATGGGTGACTTGCTTGGAGGTGGGTTCTTTTGTATCAGAACCGCCCTTGTTCATGTATTTTTATTGTATCTAGAATTGTCCATCAACCAAAACTTGTTTATTGTTTCAGACTTAGAAAACAGTGTTGTTTTATTTCGACCTTAGAGTCGCGCTAGTAGTATTGCGGTTTTCTGGCTGTTTTGAGTTCTTTTTGGATTTGATCCTCGCCTTTGGCGTTGTATATTTTTATTGCTTGCGTGGTTGTGACCGTCGATTGACGAAGAGCTAGCTCCCGCTTGGAGATGCCTTTTATCATTTCATATATATTATTCTTGTTGTACCCCGTTCGGGGCCAGTTTTTACAAAGGAAACTCTGCCGAAATTTTCAGGAAAGGTTACACATTTTGAAAAAATGCATATTCGGCTTAGTTATTTAAAAACTTTGATTTCCAAACATGATTTCCTTACTTTTCAAAAACAGTTTTCCTTATTTACTCTTTAAATGGTTTTAGATTGCTGGGCTTTTGGCTTACTTGGATCAGATGGGGTCCTATAGACTTCATATGGTTCAAGGGCCAGTCACGTGCTCTTTCGGGTCGTGACAAAGTTGGTATCAGAGCGCTAGGTTGACCTTGGTTCGAGTCTAAGTTTGACTATGTGGAGCCTAGGGCGTTATCTATATAAGAAACTTAGGCTTGACCTTACGGAACTTAGACTTGGTCGAGGGGGTATTAGACCCGAACTTTCGTCGTGTAGGATGACCCTTGGTTGATGGAATAGGTGACTAAAGTAGAGTGACGTACCGTTGGTATGTTCCGCGGCATACTTACGACACGCCACTCCGCTTAAGAAACCTTAGGTTGTACATTTCCTTGCATTGTGTCATATTCCTTCCTATGATCTATCTTCATCGATACTGGTTGTGGTTTTGCTGCCGCGATTGCATGGGCAGAGTGAGCTACGGCTCGAGTTGTCAGCATGAGCTCGTCGCGGACGAGGGCTGACCGGGGCGTGATTCCAGAGACATACGGTTGCATTGAGGCTTCGTATTTTGTGTTTCCGTACTTTGAGCGTTTGACAGATCGCTGTTGCGAGATTTCTCGGATGTACCGGACGGTACCAGAGGATTGAGCCACTGATAGAGGCCAGCCAGGATGTGATGACTGCTGATATATCGCTTATTCATGATGGTTGAGGCGCTGCTTAGCGTACCGACGAATGAGCCAGTTGTTGCTGCGAGTGATGAGATATCGCCCAGATGATTGGAGCTACTGCAGCATGAGCATATTCTTAGAGATATGGTAGTGAGTCGCTAGTCACCGAGGATGAATGACTAGGACATGTAGTTCGTTCGCTTACCCCGATGCGAGGTCATCAGATAGATTGATTCCAGCTAGAGGCGACTTCACGCAGATTCGTTGAGAGTCGATTGAGACGATCGAAGGTCAGGAACCCATTTTCCAAGTTTAAAGTATACGGAAAGACATGCAGGTGATTCTATGGACCCTCTAGAAGAATGAAACCCTAACTCAACTTAATGACCGTGTGAAAGCCTTTGAACCTTAGGGTTTGCGGCAGTTCCTCGGCGCCATTAGTGAGGCTTGGGTTTGCCCTTCTACGGCTGGACCACCGACGCTGTGGCATGTACTCGATACTATTAAACTGTACCCGAGATGTTGAGCTCTTGGGGGATTGTGAGGTTCTGACGAGTCGATCGGATGATTCGACATCATTCGGATATCATGTGATGGGATACTGCTTGGGAGACTCCAGATACGAGCATAGCCGTCGGAGCGCAGTCTGTGTAGCCATGATGAGATGAGTCCGAATCAGTCGATAGTGGAGCAAGGTGGAGTAAAGAGTTTGCACGAGATTTCGACGAGATGACGTTCCACTCCACTGACATCAGAGATACGATATGCACGCTGAGGACGTGTTCGGCTAGATATCTTCTACTGAGTGATGAAGATACTGAGTTCGTGATTTCGAGTCCGTGTTAGAGACTTCGGGTGGACCGTAGCCGAGGACATTGCAGTGTGCAGATAAAGACGCGACGTCGAATGGTCGATGATACAGACAAGCGGGACAAGAAGTTCGTGCGAGAGGCAGACGAGCTGTTACTACACCCCGTTAAGATTAAAGGCCGGACATGCATACAGAGGCGCAGAGATGCGACCAGCTTCCGAGGAGATGTTGTACTAAGGACGCAGAGGTCCAAAGAGCGAGAAAAGATTACGCCAGAGTACCAGCCTCCTTACAGTTTGGCTTAGGCAAGATCAGAAGAGACCTTGAGTAGGATTCCTTCCAGTACACTGCTGCAATAAGAGTTGCACCCAGGATCGGATGTGTGATATGCATTCAGAGGACCCGAGGTCGGCGCCAGAGATGTGCTGCTTTACGAGCGGTCGTGAGGATTGACCAAGAGATGACCAGGGAAGTGCAAGAACGGAATCGTTCCTGTCAGCACACCTGACCGGGCCGATGAGCCGATGGATTGCGAGTTGGTAATCTACAGGAAAGATCAGGAACCAGAGGCAGAGGACGCCAGCCGCGAGCAAGAGGCAAGTAGATATCTTGCACCGCTAGCATCGGATGTACCGGTACCTTCTCGACCCTGAAGGAGGGTATACCGACGACGGTAATTATGATTTGTGATTTTGTGATTTGATTATCACGTATCCGTTGCTTTGGATTTCGGTATTTTGGGCGATCTATTCGCATGATTTAGTCTTGATGACTGAGTCTCATGATATTTGATTTTGTGTACCATGGTTGCACCTACTGGGTATTTATACCTTGTACATAGTTATTACTCTTGAGCTGTTGATTGCGATTTCATGCCTATTTTATGCTGGTGATTTGATTTACGCTTCCAGCAAAGTTTCATGTAATTTTAGTGTTTTGATTTTGCACTCGGTATAGCTTATATGTGCTTGTAGTGCATCGATATGTGTTTTGTGCCCGCAGCTGCACACGTTTATAATTTTCTTCATATCTGGATACACTTGGTGTTGCTGTTTACGTATTTGAGTTATTGCTTGGTATTTGTGCATGGGATGCACAAGTTCTATACTTCGTGCATTTGTCGCACCAGTTTTATGTTTCTTACGTTTATCGCATCAGATTTATATTTCGTGCCTTTGTTGCACCGGATTTATATTTTGTGCATTACGATTGCACCTGACTTCGATTTGATGCCTTTCGGTATGTCGATTTTGATTGTGATATTGATGTGGATTCTTGCACTCCGTGCTTTTGACTGGACTTACGCATATTCGACGTTGCTATTGGATTTTGTGATTCCGTGCATATTGAGTGCGCAGGGTTTAGATTTTCATTCGTGCACGATGGATGCACCGATTTGGATTTCCGCGCATGTTAGGCGCATGTTTTGAGATACGATTTTGGTGCACACCCGATGCACTAAATCGAGATTTCTTCGTGCATGTCAGATGCACCGGGTTTTTGGCTGTCAGGCACACACGTTGCCTATGACAGATGCTTCGTGAACACCCGTTGCACCTAGATGCTGTTATGTGCATCTGTTTAGCACATATATGGATTTTGATTCTCGTGCGCACCAGATGCACAGGGTGGGTTATGTATATTTTTGAGATTTATTCCTTTTGGAACAGTACATTTTTATGATATTGGATATTATTTTCTTACTGAGCAGGACTAGTCAGAGGACAGTACCTGGATATTTTTTTTTTTTTGCATGCATCGATAGTTATCGAAGGGATTTCCAAAGAGCGAGCTATAGTCTCAGTATATACCTACGTGTCCGATATGACACGAAACGTTTTAAAAAGACAAGGAAACCCTTCTGATTGTTTTCAAAACGGCGGAACGTGCTTATTAAACAAAGGATATATATATACATATATAGTTACTTTCTTATGAAAAACGTCCGCCACTGTGCAGTGTTATGCGCATCGCACAGCGACTTAAAAAGGATTTGGCATGCTTTTACATCAGCTATTCACATGTATAGATTGGATGTCTGCATGTGTAGTTCTGATCCATATCATATCGGTTTTGTATTGGATTTGACATTGTGTCCTTATCTTGACTCCGATGATTGCGGGATGCTTGATGGAGCGTTGTTTTTGAGTTATCTGCTCAGTACTCATGCGCATGCATTGCGCTGTGACGTTTTATGTGTTGATGATTTCGGAGCCCCGACGACTTGGAATTCGTATCGAAATGTTTTAGAATTTGGGGTTTTAAATTTAAATTCGGGGACCGAATTTCTTTAAGGAGGGTAGATTGTAACGTCTTCAAAATAATAAAATATGATTTTTGGGAAATTTTATAATTTAATATTATTTTAATGAATATTTTAATATTCTGGTATAATTAAATACAGATAAATGGGGAAAAATTATGGAAAATTCTAAAATAAGGTATTTTAAGGAATTGCCTCGTTTTCTGTGCATGCCCCTATTTCCTCTAGTTTTGACCCTGAGTATGTCTAGTTTTGACTGATTCCATCTAGGGTGAAATCTGGGTTGATTTTCCTATGTTGTTGTATAATTTGGGACTTGTTTTAGCATGGATTTTGGTATTTGGTGATTCATTCCTGTCGGGTGGCGTTTGGACGTCAACGACAAGTGGATTTTGATTGTGTTTACATGCGAGTCGATGGGTTTTTACCTATGCGGGTAGCGTGTGCCATTTTGGTTTCCAATGTGATTTTCATGTGCTTTAGCATTGTGATATACTTGTAGGTACCCCGCGTGATGTTGAGGCAAAGGAGGTGAAGATAGCGACATCGGCTTTGGCACACGAGAAGCAAGGTGAGTAGATTTATATCTACGGGGAGAAGTCGGGTGGATGGCGTATAGCACCCCCGCAGTCCGTGGTGATGTATACGAATACGTATACACACGAATATTTATTATGTGTTGTTTAGGGTTATTGATGGTAATAATGATATTTTGATGATAAGAATATATTGGTTTAGTATAGTGCGAACCCTAGAGTAGTGGTTGCACTCACACATACATTTACACACATACTTGCATTCATTCTTTCATTTATTAGAGTGCATATGATGGTGCGTATATCTACACATGGGTATGGGACTATGTGTTTATATACGGGATTGGAGGATGATACGTGGTTTGAGATGATACTTGATGTGAGGCCGTGAGATCGGCGATGTGACATAGTTTGCCTTTGAGGTGCGATATGATAGTTTTAGCGGGCCTTTGGACATGTGCTTTACCCGTATTCATATTTTATAGATGGTGTCGATTTGTACTAGACTTACAGTAGTACCCCAGATTGTGTGATCTGATGATAAGTGATACCTGATATGTGATGAGATAGTGTGATATTGACCCCTACCCAGCTATTGGGATGCCGTACGACGATTTACCGTACGAGCCGATATTGATGATAGATCCGCACTCATGACTCGAGGATATCATACGATATGTTATTGAGGCGAGATCACCGACTATCATATCTATATTTATATATTGACTCAGATTAGGTGGTTTCATACCCCTCCTGTCTAGATTATTTAGTAGACATTAGACTAGACCGAGTCATACCTATTTCAAAACTAACGAATCGGGGATATTTTAAAGATAAGCAGAAGGGTTATACGGATATTTTCAAATGATGCATCTTTTCTTAAAACACCGTAGCCCTTACTTTACCAAAAGCCCTGATTCGTCTTATTTCAAAAGGCAAGGTTGCATGACATATCTATTGGGGCAGGTTCTGTACTTTTGCGTTGATCATTCGTTTCCGCATATTCCTGCTATTTGCATTGCATCGCTTGTATTGTTGTGACATTCAGTCATGCTGCTAGGACACCAGCACCATTATCGATGATGTATATGTTCCACATACACTTGTTGCCGGCTCACACACTCATCATCGATAATTGCCATGTCACTACACTATAGTACTATTGCATTCATGATATGATTCTGGCATGGCATATTGTACACCTATACCTGTACACATATATAGATGATTCTAGCTTGATTGGGGATTTGGGAACCGCAAGATACTCTTTAAAAACAGATTCCTTTTAAAAGAGCGGTCTCCCTCGACATGTGCACCTTATTATTCCATGTTGCATGACTTACTGATATGCTTGCATTACTGTTACATGCCGCATACATCATGCTTTGACTGTACGCATTGAGATATGTTGTTTCTATGATATTTCTGGATTTGGGAACCGAGGGTATTTCAAAAGAGAATATGTCATTTCTTTAAAAACCCGGTTACCCTTGATATGATATTTCAGTGCGTCCACCATGTGTTTTCTCGGTGCTGAGAGCGATATGTGTAACCCGAATCGAGGCGTGGATGAGCCGATTGCGGGTACATGGTGGACCCGGTATGGTTCCCCTCGGCAAGATGATCGATGAGCTTTGCCGATTGAGCCTGGAGGCGGGCGAGTACCTACCGGTGATTGGTTGGACCTGACGGTTATCCGGAGGATACCGACCAGAGTCGATAGATGTTTTGGGCATACTGCCGGGGCCGAGGGCCGATACCCCAGACAGAGCCCGCGGGCCGATCCGGACTGACGGAGCCCGATATATGAGGATTTATGTGCCGATGCTGGGCACAGTTTTCATGATGTTTTCGAGTGCCGATGCTGGGCACTCCGGTTCCATGATTTTGACATGTCGCGAGGGACACGGGTGGGTTATATCCTCATATTTCCATGCACAGGTTTCATGATATTTACTTGCATGATGGTTATTGTCATTGGGTGACGAGTGGACGGGATCCACGTGTGTGCAGATTTGATTACATTGGTTATACCTCATATTCATGACATGCGATTACCTGATGCACTAGCACGAGCACTTGGCACTACACTCATGTATAGAGATTACATTGCCAGTTTAGCATGCTTCAGCTTTATTCATATTGAGGTTTATGTATATCTGATCGTTTTGACCTAGGATGGGTCATGCATTTGATTTCTGCTTGTAGATATCTTTCTATTCACGAGTTGGCAACTCACCCCCGTTGTGCCCCAGTTCTTGCAGGTTTGCCGTACAGATTCCATAGCGGCATTTCTGGCACACTGCTTCCTTATGGGTGACTTGCTTGGAGGTGGGTTCTTTTGTATCAGAACCGCCCTTGTTCATGTATTTTTATTGTATCTAGAATTGTCCATCAACCAAAACTTGTTTATTGTTTCAGACTTAGAAAACAGTGTTGTTTTATTTCGACCTTAGAGTCGCGCTAGTAGTATTGCGGTTTTCTGGCTGTTTTGAGTTCTTTTTGGATTTGATCCTCGCCTTTGGCGTTGTATATTTTTATTGCTTGCGTGGTTGTGACCGTCGATTGACGAAGAGCTAGCTCCCGCTTGGAGATGCCTTTTATCATTTCATATATATTATTCTTGTTGTACCCCGTTCGGGGCCAGTTTTTACAAAGGAAACTCTGCCGAAATTTTCAGGAAAGGTTACACATTTTGAAAAAATGCATATTCGGCTTAGTTATTTAAAAACTTTGATTTCCAAACATGATTTCCTTACTTTTCAAAAACAGTTTTCCTTATTTACTCTTTAAATGGTTTTAGATTGCTGGGCTTTTGGCTTACTTGGATCAGATGGGGTCCTATAGACTTCATATGGTTCAAGGGCCAGTCACGTGCTCTTTCGGGTCGTGACAAGTACGAGATGTACTTAGAGATATGATAGGAGGTCGCTAGTCACCCATGAAGGAAGGACTAGGATATGTGGTTCATTCACTTACCCCGATGCGAGGTCATCAAATAGATTGTTTCCAGCTAGAGACGACTTCATGCCGGTACGTTGATAGTCGATAGAGGCGATCGAATGTCAGAAACCCATATTCCAAGTTTAAAGTATTCGGAAAGACATGCAAGCAATTTTATGGACCCTCTAGAAGAATGAAACCCTAACTCGACATAATGACCGTGTGAAAGCCTTTGAACCTTAGGGTTTGCGGCAGTTCCGTGGTGCCATTAGTGAGGCTTGGGTTTGCCCTTCTATGGCTGGTCCACCGATGTTGTGGTATATACTCGATACTATTAAACTGTACCCAAGATGTTGAGCTCTTAGGGGATTATGAGGTTTTGACTAATCGATCGAATGGTTCGACTTCATTCGGATGCTATGTGGTGAGATGCATTTCTTAGGAGACTCCAGATATGAGTATAGCCGTTGGAGCGCAGTCCATGCAGCCATGATGAGACGAGTCCGAAGCAGTCGACAGTAGAGAAAGGTGGAGTAAGAGGTTCGTACGAAATCTTGATGAGATGAAGTTCCACTCCGCCGACATCAGAGATGTGATACACACGCAGAGGCGTTGTATATGGATATATCTTCCAGAAGGAGTCGCGATGAGTATGCAGCCGTTCCGGAACAAGAAACAGATTTAGTGAAGGGTGATAATTTCCGGACAGTTCGGCAGAGACGGGATTTGGGAGAGACCTCGACAGGACCATTCTGGAATAATATACGAGAAGACTTGGACCCAGGAGCGGTCATATTACGCACACCCAGCAGGCCAGAGTTCGGCATCGTCGACGAGATAGTTTTCCAGCGATCTTTAGAGGAACTTGATTGAATGATTCTTTGTGTGTCCAGAGATCCAACGTGGTGATTGCATCCACATGATGTGAATAGCCAGGATTGGGCAAAGGTTGAGCTGGAAGTTTCCCTTTCTCTCTTGCACTCATTTCAGCTTTTAATCGTGCAATTTCTTCTTCCATCGATTTAATAGTCTCGCTTTGGGACGCAGAGTTTTTCTCGATTTTATCGACGGAAGCTTTATTGTCAAAAGCAAGTTCATGAATGAAGAGGATTCATCAGTACCGATCAACTGCAAAGGATTAGACGGTGCAGGTGTGTTGACCGGATTTTGGAAGTTTTGTGCTTGGAAGGGGTGCTGACTCAATTGTAGTGGTTGCTGTTGTGGTGGAAGAGCCCTTTGGAAATTGTTTTGATTTGGAACCGTGTTTTGAGTTTTTGATTGGTTCCAAGCAAAATTATGGTGATTCCTCCAACCCTGATTATATGTGAAAGAAAATGGATCGTTCCGAGGTCTTTGTTGGAAAGCAGAATTGATATGCTCATGACCTTGACACGGAGAATTTAATGGACATTCTTCCGTCAAATGACAAGGATCAGAACAGCATCTACATACAGTTTTGGAGAGTGGCATTTGATTTAGGGCGGCGGGTAACAATTTGTTTTCTATAGTCTGAAGTTTCTTTTGCATAGTTGAAATTTCAGCTCTAACTCCTATGGAAACATCCGATTGGTTATTGCCATCCCTAAACGATTGACTCACACCCTCCCACAGTAAAGATTTTTCAGCGAAATCTTCTAGGAATTTCCAGGCTACCCCATCATCTTTGGTTATAAAATTGCCTTGACACATGGATTCAAGGGTCTGTTTTGTGTTAGGATTAATGCCCTCATATATGATTCTGCACAGATCCCATCTAGGGATTCTGTGATGTGGACATTGAACTAACAGATCCTTAAAGCGTTCAAAACATTTTGAAAATGGTTCATTGGGAAGCTGGGTGAATTGATTTATTTCGCTACGGACTCGAGCTGTCTTGTGATAAGGGTAAAATTTCTTAAGGAATGCTGCAAGGAATTCTTCCCAATTCGTAATGGAATGTGTGGTAGTGTTATACAACCACTTCTCGGCTATATCGCATAAGGTAAATGGAAGAAGACGTAGAAGCATAGCATCCACAGAAAGTTGTGACGTACCGATCATTGCGCATACATTTTCAAATTTTGTAATAAACACATATGCGTCTTCAGACTCGAGACCGTGATATTTGGGTAGAAGATTGATGTATTGGGGTTTAATATCAAAACTGTCCCCGTTGGCTGGTGGAATGGAGAGACAGGTCGAAAGGGGACCTCGCATAGGATAGAACCTCTCTTGGTAAGAGATACGTGGTGGATTCTGCGCACCTGCCAACGGCGGCAGAGTAGTGTTAAAGAAGTTCGATGGAGAACCGTCCATCGATGTGGGTGTGGTGGTGGGTAAAGAAGAAGTAAATGTAGAAATACCGACTTCGGAGTCGATCGGGGTAATGCGGACAAGTCGGGCACTAGAATCCCGTGTCCCACCTATCTTTCACTGAAGGGTTTAGCACAAGTGGCAGCGTTATGATAATTAGGGGGAATGAATGAAGTGGTGTTTGTTTTGAAAAAGAAAACGTATTTTTGATAAAATGATGCAAATCACAACAAATGCACAAGCAAAACCCTAAGTCTAATGGTCACCTAGGTCAAGTCTCTAGACCACTCCTAACTGCCAGAAGACAAATCGCAGGATCAATCCTCTACTGCCTCTTTGTCTCTCCTGTGGCCAGGTAAGTGGGAGGTTCTCCACTACTTAAGTAGTGGGCCTAATTAAGTAACCGCTTGCCTTAGACACACTTGCCTTAGACAACATAAAAGAAATGCGAATAAGCAATAGATTACCCACGACCTTCTCCTGTCCTAAGTGAGCGCGACAGTCCTTAGAGTTATGTCTAGATTTCTTTTAGTTAATGAGGGTAATGCGGATGCATTTTTATGATTTTCGGGGCTTGGGAAGGGTAATGAACTCCCCACCTAATCTGGATTTGGTCTTTGCCCCTTAATTTTCATATTAAAAAATGCAAACAACCAAGATCAAACACGCACAATTTTTTTTATTTTGCGGCGCTGGGAATTTTGCAAAGAAACCTTCAGAAATTTGTTATTGGAGCAGGTGAAGAAGGAGATAAGAAAGTCAGAGAGTTACCACAAAATTTTGGAATAGTGAACCCTTGAGGAAGCCGCGGATCCGCCGCAATATATGGTCAATGGCCGCGGATGCGCGGTACTATAGCTTGATCTGTGCACGAAATTTCTTGAGGCTGCTACTGTTCACTTTCTAATCTCTCTGGAATGATCTGAAAATTTTTCCTCGCACTCCACAGATTCCAGATTTCCTCGCAACAAATCACAACGAATCGTTTAGTGTTTGTGCGAATTTAGATCTAACAATTATAATGGAATAAACTTTTCAACTCAAATTTCAAGAACGAACAAATTAGCACACGTTCCCCGTCAACGGTGCCATTTGATTGAATGATTTTTTGTGTGTTGGTAGAAAATGTATAGAAATCACAACCAAAGAATTTCTTTTGACCGCAATCAATAACGGTGTCAATTATAGCGCATTAGCGAGTGCGGATCGTCCACAGGGAAAGTGTGATCCGTTCGTAATCGAATTAAATGAATTGAAAATTAAAGAAAGAAAAGAAAAGACAATTCAATTCAAGATTTATAAAATTGAAGTTCAAGAATTATCCAGATCTAAATCTAAAATCAAGAAAACATTTAAAATCAAGAATGAAGAATTGATGATATCCAATCCAAATAGTAATCAAGAATCGAAGTGAGGCTCGTAGGAATCAATTGAATCTATAGACGTGATGAAAACTATTGATTATGTTTTCTTATCCATTGATGATTTGATGCTAGATCGATGATGATCAATGAGAATTGGGGATTTCTTGCGGAAACTAGGGTTTCATCATCTATCCCTTGTTCTTTTGTTGATTTCATTCACATTCTAGGCTCTAGTAAATTCAAGAATCGATCATGGATCCCTAATTAAGAGCGAACACAATCAAGAAAGTATCGCTCGAAAATAGGTTGTCGATTCTTCAATTTACTAAGGTTTACAAAACTCATAGGACTTAAGAATCGTTTCAAGATTTGTAACATCATCATCTATTGATTCTTTTGACTCCTTCACGAGCGGAGTTTTACTCAAACATCATAACAAGAAACACAATCAAGAATTGAGATCTAATCATGATGCAAGAATGTATAGAAAGCAAGATATAGAAATTCCACCTTTATTTATCAACAATTTTGTTATAATTCTCTCAAGATCTACAAGAGGAATGAACTTGATCATCGATTTCGGCTTCGCTCATATCCTTGAGTCGCAGATCTCCATGGATCACTTGCTCCGATGAAGTCCGGCGTCGCTTTCTAATGGATTGGAGGCTTTTTGCTTGATTTGGTACTCGATGTTCTTGATTTTTGGCTTGGTGATTGGATTAGGGTTAGGGTTTGGTGGTAAAAGTTGTGTCACTCAACTTGTGGGAAGAGAGGAAGGAATCAACAACTTTTTGATAGAAGCTTTAGGGTCCCTTTTATAGCCTTGATTAGGATTAGCTTCCTTTAGAAGCTAGGTCTAATTTAGCTTCCCTTGTAAACATGGTAGTTAGGTAGAAGGTTCTAGAGTTAGTTAGTTAGGGGTAGCTTCCTTCATAAGCTTGGAGGTTAGGGAGTAGCTTCTAGGCTTAGGTTGTTAAGTAGCTTGCTTTGGACGCTTGAGGGTGTTTAGCTTGAAATATAAGCCTTGTTGTTCTGTCAGAAGATTCTAAAGATCTCTGGAGTTTTGAGTGGCTGAAATGAGTGTGGGCCTTGAATGGAGAAACCTGACATAAAGAACTTCTGATCATTGCGCATACATTTTCAAATTTTGTAATAAACACATATGCGTCTTCAGACTCGAGACCGTGATATTTGGGTAGAAGATTGATGTATTGGGGTTTAATCTCAATATTGTCCCCGTTGGCTGGTGGAATGGAGAGATAGGTCGAAAGAGGACCTCGCATAGGATAGCACCTCTCTTGGAGAGAGATGCGGGGTGGATTCTGCGCACCTGCGAACGGTGGCAGAGTAGTGTTAAAGAAGTTCGATGGAGAACCGTCCATCGATATGGGTGTGGTGGTGGGTAAACAAGAAGTAAATGTAGAAATACCGACTTCGGAGTCGATCGGGGGAACGCGGACAAGTCGGGCACTAGAATCCCGTGTCCAGCCTATCTTGCACGAAAGGGTTTTGCAGAAGTGGCAGCGTTATGATAATTAGGGGGAATGAATGATGTGGTGTTTGTTTTGAAAAAGAAGACGGATTTTTGAAAAAAATGATGCAAATCATAACAAATGCACAAGCAAAACCCTAAGTCTAATGGTCACCTAGGTCAAGTCTCTAGACCGCTCCTAACTGCCAGAAGACAAATCGCAGGATCAATCCTCTACTGCCTCTTTGTCTCTCCTGTGGCCAGGTAAGTGCCAGGTAAGTGGAAAGTTCTCCACTACGTAAGTAGTGGGCCTAATTAAGTAACCACTTGCCTTAGACACACTTGCCTTAGACACCACAAAAGAAACGCGAATAAGCAATAGATTACCCACGACCTTCTCCTGTCCTAAGTGAGCGCGACGGTCCTTAGAGTCATGTCTAGATTTCTTTTAGTTAATGAGGGTAATGCGGATGCATTTTTGTGATTTTCGGGGCATAGGAAGGGTAATGAACCCCCTACCTAATCTGGATTTGGTCTTTGCCCCTTAATTTCCATATTAAAAATGCAAACAACCAAGATCAAACACGCACAATTTTTTTTATTTTGCGGCGCTGCGAATTTTGCAAAGAAACCTTCAGAAATTTGTTATTGGAGCAGATGAAGAAGGAGATAAGAAAGTCAAAGAATTACCACAAAATTTTGGAACAGTGAACCCTTGAGGAAGCCGCGGATCCACCGCAATATATGGTCAATGGCCGCGGATGCGCGGTACTGTAGCTTGATCTGTGCACGGAATTTCTTGAGGCTGCTACTGTTCATTTTCTAAGCTCTCTGGAATGATCTGAAAATTTTCCTCGCACTCCACAGATTCCATATTTCCTCGCAACAAATCACAACGAATCATTTAGTGTTTGTGCAAATTTAGATCTAACAATTATGATGGAATAATTTTTTCAACTTAAATTTCAAGAACGGACAAATTAGCACCCGTTCCCCGGCAACGGAGCCATTTGATTGAATGATTCTTTGTGTCAGTAGAAAATGTATAGAAATCACAACCAAAGAAATTTTTTTGACCGCAATCAATAACGGTGTCAATTATAGCGCGTTAGCGAGTGCGGATCGTCCACAGGGAAAGTGTGATCCGTTCGTAATTGAATTAGATGAATTGAAAATTAAAGAAAGAAAAGAAAAGACAATTCAATTCAAGATTTATAAAATTGAAGTTCAAGAATTATCTAGATCTAAATCTAAAATCAAGAAAACATTTAAAATCAAGAATGAAGAATTGATGATATCCAATCCAAATAGTAATCAAGAATCGAAGTGAGGCTCGTAGGAATCGATTGAATCTATAGACGTGATGAAAACTATTGATTACGTTTGCTTATCCTTTGATGATTTGATGCTAGATCGATGATGATCAATGAGAATTAGGGATTTCTTACGGAAACTAGGGTTTCATCATCTATCCCTTGTGCTTTCATTGATTTCATTCACATTCTAGGCTCTAGTAAATTCAAGAATCGATCATGGATCCCTAATTAAGAGCGAACACAATCAAGAAAGCATCGCTCGAAACTAGGTTGTCGATTCTTCAATTTACTAAGGTTTACAAAACTCATAGGACTTAAGAATCGTTTCAAGATTTGTAACATCATCATCTATTGATTCTCTCGACTCCTTCACGAGCGGAGTTTTACTCAAACATCATAACAAGAAACACAATCAAGAATTGAGTCTAATCATGATGCAAGAATGTATAGAAAGAAAGAAATAGAAATTTCACCTTTATTTATCAACAATTTTGTTACAATTCTCTCAAGATCTACAAGAGGAATGAACTTGATCGTTGATTTCGGTTTCGCTCGTCTTCTTGAGTCGCGGATCTCCTTGGATCACTTGCTCCGATGATATCCGGCGTCGCTTTCTAAAGGATTGAAGGCTTCTTGCTTGATTTGGTACTCGATGTTCTTGATTTTTGGCTTGGTGATTGGATTAGGGTTAGGGTTTGGAGGTACAAGTTGTGTCACTCAACTTGTGGGAAGAGATGAAGGAATCAACAACCTTTTGATAGAAGCTTTAGAGTCCCTTTTACAGCCTTGATTAGGATTAGCTTCCTTTAGAAGCTTGGTCTAGTTTAGCTTCCCTTGTAAGCTTGGTAGTTAGGTAGAAGGTTCTAGAGTTAGTTAGTTAGGGGTAGCTTCCTTCATAAGCTTGGAGGTTAGGGAGAAGTTTCTAGGCTTAGGTAGTTAAGTAGCTTGCTTTGGAAGCTTGAGGGTGTTTAGCTTGAAATATAAGCCTTGCTGTTCTGTCAGAAGATTCTAGAGATCTCTGGAGTTTTGAGTGGCTGAAATGAGTGTGGGCCTTGAATAGAGAAACCTGACATAAAGAACTTCTGATGATGCCTTCTTCTGGCCGCGGATCCGCCACCAATGGGGCCTTACGGCCGCGGATCCGCGGCCTAATAGTGCCCTCTCTGCATGGAAATTCTTGTACTGCTTGCTGTTGGCTTTAGTGATGTTTCCTGATGTGTGGAATCTTTTAAATATTTATTGATCACTGCCAGATTTCAAGTCTTGGACTTGGCGTATTTTTCTCAGCAATTTTAACTGTTTTGGCTCTTTTCCTGCAATTTCCTGCATAGATTCTCGAGACAAGTGTTGCGCTACACAATGATTATGCGATGCAATGATAAACACTCAATTTCCCTCAAAATGCTGGTTTTAGTATACAACACAAGATATTTGGTATTTTACGGCTGTTTTGCTAATATGTGCTATATTAATACCGAACACCTGTAGATGAGTGCAAATGGTAGGGAAATTGATGTGTTAAAAATGCAATATTTTTTACCGATCAAATTCCCCCAAACTTATTTTCGGTCGTCTCGAGCGAACTGTTTTATTAAAAAGAGAAGGAGAAAAGAAAGAAAGAGAAAAACTAACTAGCACACTTTCGTAGGCAACACGATTGCATTGAGCACGTGCAACAAGCCTTTAAAGCTCTAAGTGTCCCTAGTAGGAGGAGTGTTGTCTCCTGAGGGTTTTCAGCGGATTGCACCCACAAAATCCAATAATAAAAGGAAGACCGTGAATATTACATTTAAAGATAAGAATTGTAAAAGAAAAGCTTCGAAAATTAGAGTTTCCAACTATGCTAGCTTTTCGGTTGTCATGAGCCCTATCTTAATAGTCATGAAAAGATGTCAGAAATCAAATCATCCCTCAATAAAACATCCTCTTTATTCTTCATTCCTATCTTTCTTCCAAACATCGATCATATAACCCTGCGTGTGTGTAAAGAACATCCCTACACTCGGAGAATTCAATTCAAGCTCTCATACTCTTGTCCATCTGCCTCAGTACTTTTTAATTTATGAATATTTAGATGGATTTGCTCACACATTTTTCATGCGACCGTTAATACTTCTTGAGGTACTAACTGACCGATTACTTATGTGCTTGCTTATTAGGTGTATTTCCTCGTCTTGCACCACCTAAGGCATAGCAGTGACTCCCAGACCAGTTGGTCTAAGGCACTAGGTGAAGAGGCACCCTCGCTATATTTTTTATTGCTGCCGTGGCGATAACAAAACCAGTGTCCATTTTTTTCTTCACCATTTTATATTTTATTCATTTTTTTTATTTCCTTCATACATCGGCTTTTAGACAAGAGCATTTTAAGGTATCCTCTACTATCCTGAGTTTCAAGACGTGTGTAAGTGCGTATAGTAGGGTGTCAACGTTCAAATGTTTGGCTTCCAGAATAGGAACTATTTTTCAGACTTATTTTTATCCTCAGATTAGTGACTTCCTTCATCTTACTAACTGTTCATACCATAATATTGCATTATTATATTCCCCATTCTTATTCGTTTTATAAATAAACAGGTGCTTTTTACGCATGTTTGCTACATATTACAGGTTACAGGTTCTTGTATCTAAAATAGTCAAAAGGATAAAAGACGATGTAAAAGTGGAACTACAACCAACAAACAGAAGGATTTTGATAAAGCCTACACAAAGATCAGTACAAGGCAACGCAAGGTCCAAGATTACAAAGCAAACGGTTAAAGTTCAATACAACTACTCACTGTGAAGATATGGAGAATACCTAGAAGACAAATTGAGAAAGGACCTATAAAAGTAGGAAGTACAAGTCAGCAGAAGCCAGCACACCAAAATTGATGACGCAATCCTCTTGTTTGGCCGCGGAACCGCGGCTAAACCATGCCTCGGGCCGCGGTTCCGCGGCCGGGTTATGCCCGTGTCGGAGTGAAGTTTTATGGCGGTGCGCGTATTGTTGACTAGGTCTTTTATTAGGGGTATTTTTGTAATAGCAGATGTGCGAGTCATTGCAACCTAGGGTTTCTATCTCCTATAAATAGAAGCCTAAATCATTGTATTCTTTTCATGCCTCCCTTCATTAATAAATTTTAGAATTCTTTTGGAGAGCATCGGTGCCTCTTTTCATTTCATGAATTCAGATCTGACAACCCTGTGTTGATGTTTGGAGAGAGTCATCTGTAAGTAGTTTTATTTAATTGCTCTAGTTTAGATTTTAATTCCTTGCCTTAGATGTTAGCTTTGGGGAAGGCTTTTGAGAGATGAGATCTCTCATCCCTTTCTTACCCATCACATATAATCAATAGGACTCCATGCATACACGCACACACCGCGTCCTACGGCACCCTATCTCTCGAGGTAGCAGTGATACCGTAGTATAAAGGCCCGGTTGTGCGCGTTTTCCATGGAGGTTAGGGTAAGGATCTCTAAGGAAGGACAAGAACCTAAAGGAAGGAACACCTTCCCGAATGGAGCTAATTCCCTTTATTGATAATTACATAACTCCTCATAGATCTTCATTTGGGTATAGAAAGCGTTGAGATTTGTTTACATTTCCAAACCATTCCTAAACCTAACCCTAGAAAGATTTAGATCTAGATAATCTTAGTATAGATAGATTTAGCTTTTAGATTTAATAATCAATCCGGCTCCCATCGGAATTAACCCGTTTGAGCGAATAGGAAATTCACAACATCCCTGTGGACCGACCCGTACTCACCGGCTAGCTGCAAAGCGACGCCGTTCTTGATTGCGGTAATTGATAGTTTTGAGATCAATCAAATGGCGCCGTTGCCGGGGATGGCGTAAAATTTCCTTTTTGCAATTTCGGGTTAATCAAAATTAAAAAAAATCATAAAAATATGAAAAATAAAAAAATATATAAAAATATATCATCTGTTATTTTTGGAAAGGGTATTTTTGTGAGAATTTTGCAGGATTTGCACACATATTCGGATCTGGAAATCTACAGAAAGCTAAACAGAAAACAAAAGATCAGAACAGAGGGAGATTTCAAAAACAGAACAACGAAAAAAATCTTGAGTCGCGAGCCTCCCAGCCCACCGCGATTCCGCGGCCTAAACTTGCTCCTGCTGCGCATCCGCGGCCCGTTGGTGGAATCTCGAGATCTGCGCCGCCGCCGCCGCCGCATTTCCGTGGCCCAAGCCGCCTAAGACCGCGGATCCGCGGTTCCCCTGTATCCTCAGCTCGTCAAAATTGCTCTGTAAGCTCCTCTGTTGTTGCTCTGAAAATCTAGATAAATCTTTTCTGAAAAATTCCTGCAGGATTCTGTGCGCTTTAAAAAATCTTTCTCCTTCCAAATAACAATCTTGTGCCGGATTCTTTGCGCCGCGCATAAAATAAAAAGATTTGATTGCAAGTTATTTTTCTGTTTTGCATATCTTTAAAACTGACTTTAAGGGGCTTTTGACCAATTCAAATTGGGTGGGGATTTCATCACCCTTCCCAGGACCCCAGAAATCATATAAGGCATTTGCATTGATTATATCTTAATTAAAAAAATACTAGACTCAGCCCTAAGGACTTCGAGCTCAATAGGACAGAGGACTAGTTATAGGCATCAGCCGTTTATCCTAACCTGACTTTGCGGTGTCTAGGTAAGTGTGTCTAAGGCAAGTGGTTACTTAATTAGGACCGCTACTTGTAGCGGGGAGCCTCCCACTTACCTGGCACTTATCTGGCCGCAATTGGCTGTGAAGAGGCGGTTTGAGGTCCTATTTCTAACCCTTTGGAACAGTTAGGAGCTGTCTAGCTGACCTAGATGACCCTAGATCTAGGCCTGATTGTGCATTTCTGGTTGATTGCATTTGTGTCTAAGCCCTTTATCGAAAATTTTTGCAAAACAAATAAAAAAAAATAAGAGGAAATTTTTTTATAAAAATACTTGCAACTTTTGTCGCTAAGAAATCCGTGCACTCCAATCTTCTTTCTCTTCTCTTTCTTCTATCATGGGTACCCCACATCATAAATCTCTTGCCGAACTTTGGTATCTTGAACCTAATTTTGCCTCGTACGTCAATTGTTTCGGTCGATTTAAGGAATATCCCTCCGTGCCCAAAATATCTTTGAAAGATCAAATAGAAGCGTCTAGGAGAAACAGTTTGACTTTACAACCCACTTTGTGTCAACCAAGTCAACCTTTACCACCTTCATATGTTGATACCACTTTTTCAAGTCCTGTTGTAACTTCTAAACCGATGTCTATTGCTGAGCATATCACTCAATCTCGTAGCCGATCTTTCACCCCTCTCCCCTCATCTAGTTCTAGGAATCAACAAGTCCATCCACCTTTTTATCCATATGTTGATCCTAATCCTGTCCAACCATCCACTTCCTACCAGTCCTACCCGACTTTCCCACCTTCACTAGACCCTGTTTCTACATAGGCTTTTAGGAGTTTCACGTATCCAAACAATTTCGAATCTTTTACCGAAACCCCTTCACCACCCATGTCTAGTTTGGAACAGTCGTTGGCAGCTTATATTGCAGCAACAAACAAAATGACTAGGAATGTGGAAGCGTCCATGGCCGCCCTTATGCAACCGAGTGAACCGGTAGCTAGTTTCCAACTAGCTCAAAACTTTCCAATATATGAGGAGGCGGTTGGACAGAGTGAGAAATTGAGAGGATTTCCAAATCAAACCTACCCATACCCAATTCCAGCCCACAACTCCGGTTTTCCATCGATTGTCCAAAATAGTTCACCAGCTGAAAATAAAAACGAGTTGTGTGATTTTGTAGTGCTTGATTTGCCAGATTGTGAAGAACCCCTTTCGAGTGAAACCATACTTAATCCTTTCGATCTTTACACCTCCAATCTAGAACCTAAATTGATAAATATCCATGCTTTTGATGAGGTGTCAGAAAATATTGATTTTCACTTGATTGAGGATATAGACACCAGGAATATTTCGGATGATGAACCCGTCGATTTGATTGAAATTTTATGTCCAATTTATCATCCCGAGTCATTAATTGTTTCTCCCGAACTTTATATGCGTCTTGATTTTGATGATAATGGCATGGATGAGTTAAATATTGAGGAGAATTATGAGGATAGTATTGAGGAGAGTATTGAGGATAATATTGAGGTTGAACCATTTTTGTTTGATGTGTCGGATTTTCCAATTCATCCTCTTGAACCTTTAACTAAATCACCCTCCCTCCTTTCCATCGTTCCGACCACGCCTAATATCACGCTTGAAGACTGTGAGCTTGAAAATTTTTCCTTTGAATCTGACACAGTTCTCACAGCCGATGACAATTACGAGTGCTTCACTTTTTCGGAAGATGTTGATGACTCACCGCCCGAGTTTGAGTCCTTTGAATTTTCAGATGAGTTAGTTGAACCATCAGACTCGGTTGCTTAAAGTCGTTTCGAACCATTGATGGAATCTTTCCAATTCGAGATAGTTTACTACGGTGAGAATGAGACTATCCCTAATTCACTCCCTTCCCTACCTTCCATTGTTCCGACCGTGCAAGTGACCGTTACGCTTTCATCTCCTATACCAAGTTCGGAGTACCCATGCTTTCTTGCGAATCTTGAAGGATTTGACCCCATTTCTCGACGGTTTGATAGGTTAGCACAATCGCTTTTAACACATCGGTCATCACAAATTGTGCTAATTTATTCACTCGATTTACACCCTCAAGATCGTACTCTACTTCGTTCTCTTTTCCTCCATTCTTCTCCCCCACCGAGACCGTATCCCGTTTCTACCTCCACACGGTCTCGTGTGCTTCTCATCTCTTTTCTTTCCACTCCATTCTTTCACCAACTCGACCATTACCACGATAAGATTTTTGAATGGTTGGTGCTAACCTTTGGCTTGTGTAAGGCCAAGCTTGAGTTTTGGGGAAACCTTGTTGTATATATGTATATATATTTTTTGTTTTCTTTTTCTATAAAAAATAAAAAAAATAATTTTTCAAAACATTAAAAAATATAAAAAAAAATATTTTGTAAATAAATAAACAGGGGAGTGCCAACATTTTGACCCTCTTGGTGTAGCATGACAGTGAGGACACTGTCAAGTTTAAGTTTGGGGGTATGCTCGGTACGTCTTCTTCCTTCGCATTCATTTGTACATATTTTTTGCATTTGCATACTTATTTGAAAAACCATAAAAAATTAAATTTTGAAAAATTATAAAAATTATTGTATTCAATTTTGGCTTATTTGACTAGAGTTTGACAAATAGGTTAACTAGCTAGGAACAACTAGATTTTAGACGTAGTAAATTAAAAACCCTAAAAATAACCTTCCTTAAAGTTTAACGGTAGAAAGTATATGTCTTTGTAGTTTATTTAGAAATAGGCAAATTTTGAGTTCACTTCTTGGGCTAAGTTGAAACAAATAAAAAGTATTGATGTTCTTATTAGAGTATAAGTTTGAAAAATAGTTCCTAACTTAAGTCCAGATTCTGAAAATGTATACCCTACAATTTGCACAATCACGCACCTTGAAACTTGGAATAGTAGAGGAGACCTTGAAATGCTCTTGTCTGAAGTCCTTAGTACGAAGAAAATGAAATAAAAAATACAAGTGTGAATAATGAATAAAAAAAATGAACACTGGTTTTTGTGATTACTTAAGGTTGCAAAAATAGAAAAATATTTAGCGAGGGTGCTTCGTCACCTAGTGCCTTAGACCAACTGGTTTGGGAGTCACTGCTAAAACCCTTGGGTGTTGCAAGACTAGGAAGTACGCTTTAAAGTGCAAACGCATTTTGTAATCGGTCGTTGATACCTCAAGAAGTATTAACGGTCGCATGAAGGATGTGTAAGCAAAATTCATTTAAATTCACCTATTAATAAGTGCTTTGGACAATGGACAAGAGTATGATTGCTTGATTTGAATTTCCAAGTGTAGGGGTGATATTTACACACACGTAGGGATATGTGATTGGGATTTAGATGAGAGAAAGGAATGAAGAATAGAACTTGTATCTTTAGTAGAGTTGATAGAAATTCCTAAGTGGAGATGGAACCCTAGAAGGAAAACTTAAGAGATGCCGAAAGCTAAGTAGGTCTGCAGAACATATATAATATTAAGTTAGATGATGAGGAAGTGTGAAGAATATGGGTGGATAATTTATGAGTCGAAGATAATAGAATTCCTTGTTAGAAACCCTAATTGGAGAATTAAAGTCGAAAAGCCGAATTGATAAGATTTTGTGGGTAGTATCCGCTGAAAACCCTCAGGAGACAACACTCCTCCTACTAGGGACACCTAGAGGTTTAACGGCTTGTTGCACATGCTCAGTGCAATCGCGTTTCCCTGCGAAAGTGCGGTTAGGATTTTTGTAGAGAATAAAATAAGTTTGCTCGAGGACGAGCAAAAGATAAGTTTGGGGGTATTTGTTCATACCATAATATTGCATTATTATATTCCTCATTCTTATTCGTTTTATAAATAAACAGGTGCTTTTTACGCATGTCTGCTACATATTACAGGTTACAGGTTCTTGGATCTAAAATAGTCAAAAGGATAAAAGACGATGTAAAAGTGGAACTACAACCAACAAACAGAAGGATTTTGATAAAGCCTATACAAAGATCAGTACAAGGCAACGCAAGGTCCAAGATTACAAAGCAAACGGTTAAAGTTCAATACAACTACTCACTGTGAAGATCTGGAGAATACCTAGAAGACAAATTGAGAAAGGACCTGTAAAAGTAGGAAGTACAAGTCAGCAGGAGCCAGCACACCAAAATTGATGACGCAATCCTCTTGTTTGGCCACGGAACCGCGGCCAAACCATGCCTCGGGCCGCGGTTCCGCGGCCGGGTTAAGCCCGTGTCGGCGCGAAGTTTTATGGCGGTGCGCGTATTGTTGACTAGGTCTTTTATTAGGGGTATTTTTGTAATAGCAGATGTGCGAGACATTGTAACCTAGGGTTTCTATCTCCTATAAATAGAAGCCTAAATCATTGTATTCTTTTCATGCCTCCCTTCATTAATAAATTTTAGAATTCTTTTGGAGAGCATCGGTGCCTCTTTTCATTTCATGAATTCAGATCTGACAACCCTGTGTTGATGTTTGGAGAAAGCCATCTGTAAGTAGTTTTATTTAATTGCTCTAGTTTAGATTTTAATTCCTTGCCTTAGATGTTAGCTTTGGGGAAGGCTTTTGAGAGATGATATCTCTCATCTCTTTCTTACCCATCACATATAATCAATAGGACTCCATGCATACACGCACACACCGCGCCCTACGACACCCTATCCCTCGAGGTAGCAGTGATACCGTAGTATAAAGGCCCGGTTGCGTGCGTTTTCCATGGAGGTTAGGGTAAGGATCTCTAAAGGAAAGACAAGAGCCTAGAGGAAGGAACACCTTCCCGAATAGAGCTAATCCCCTTTATTGATAATTACATAACTCCTCATAGATCTTCATTTGGGTATAGAAAGCGTTGAAATTTATTTACATTTCCAAACCATTCCTAAACCTAACCCTAGCAAGATTTAGATCTAGATAATCTTAGTATAGATAGATTTAGCTTTTAGATTTAATAATCAATCCGGCTCCCATCGGAATTAACTCGTTTGAGCGAATAGGAAATTCACAACATCCCTATGGACCGACTCTCACCGGCTAGCTGCAAAGCGACGCCGTTCTTGATTGCGGTAATAGATAGTTTTGAGATCAATCACTAACCCTTGGGACAACGGCTCATAACAACTTATTACTAGTTCTTTTAAGAAAACTTTTAATTTTCTTGGTTTTCTTAAATTTTTATAATCTTTTGGATGTAATTTTTCACTATCTAATCTTTTATTATCTTATTTATGTACAAAATTTTTTATTTTTTTGAAATTTTTTAAATTTTTATAGGTTTTTAGAAAATGTTTTGTGCTTATGCAATGTATGATGCAAAGTGATGCGCAAATAAGCATAAACCTCCCCCAAACTTGTTTTCAACGGTGTCCTCACTGTTTCCATCCGCTAAATCTCAAAAACCTGTAAGCTTGGGAGGAAATTTATTAACGGGGGCAAAATATTTAAGTGAAAATCCTCCCCCAAACTTATTTTTGGCTCATCATTTTATGTAAAAAAAAATTTCTTTTCAGGAGCCAGATTATACCCGCCCAAACTTGAGTTAAACAATGTTAAGCTTTGAAAATCACAAGAGGGGGTCAAAAAATTATTGGTCGATGCCAAGCTTTGCAAAGACCGAAAGTTAACACCAACCATTCGAAAATTTTATGAATGTAGTGCTCAGGTTGGTGGAAGAAGAAGTAGGGAAAGGGTAAGTGGTGGAATAGAATGTGTTTGCATCTCATTTTGGAGAGACGATGCAGTGATTGTGATGGATTACTCGCATCATTTTTACTATCCAGAAGAAGGGGTGGAGGTTCAATTTCAATGTTTTGATGTGGATTCATCTCAACACCCGTGTCATTCAAAAATGCGAGTTCATCAGCGAAAATTTCCTCAAAAGTTCTATCAATACCCCGAAGAATAATGTCATCACAAAGCGCGGGGTGATCATCAGACTCTAAAAACAGTTCATAATCAGTGTTAGTTGTTGACCCGGACAATGCGGTGGAAGAGTCCATATGTGTATGATACATAGTTGGGTCAAACAACAACGTATGAAAAGAGTCAAGATCAGTATCATCAGGATCGTCAATTTCGCTGCTGTCGACATCCATTAAGTCGACATAACAGACCTGAGCAGTAGGTTCGGAGGGTACACTTCCCAACTTGTAAATGTTCAGCTCAATTGACCTATTTCCGAAAGATAGGGTCATAGAGCCATTAAGACAGTTGATGATAGCATTGGAAGTGGCCAAAAAGGGGCGACCTAAAATCACCGGAATTTGATTCTGTGGGTTCGCTACAGGTTGTATATCAATTAAAATAAAGTCCACAGGGAATACAAATTCCCTAATTTTTATTAATACATCCTCCAGCTCACCCTTAGGTTTGGTGATTGATCGGTCAGCCATTTGGAGAGTGCAAGGAGCTGGTTTCAACTCTTCGATCCCTAACTACTCGTAGACTGAATATAGAAGCAAGTTAACACTAGCGCCAAGATCTAGTAGAGCACGGTTGATGTGTTTTTCCCCAATAGAAATAGAAATAGTAGGACAACCAGGGTCCTTACGTTTTCTTGGTAATTGTTGGAGAAAGCCGTGTCTACAGTCTTTGCCATGAATATCTTCTTGGGCACTTGAGTCTTTCTCTTCCTAGTGCATAAGTTCTTAAGAGTTTTCGCATAGGACGGAACTTGTTGGATAGCATATAGGAGAGGGATGTTGATGTTAACCTTCTTAAACATATCCACAAGCTTCTCCATTTGGGCATTGGGTTTGTTGGGCCTTAACCTATTTGGAAATGGAGCTCTATTAATAAATGTTGGGTCCAACATTTGTGGAGAAGGTTGTGAGGGAGGGAAGGATGAAGTGGGTGGTGGGTTCGAGCCTTTGGGAAAACGGAGAATAGGCTCGAATGAAGACGGTAAGGTTGAAGAACTGGGGTCAGAATTAGAATTAGAAGTAGAAGTGGAAGGAAAGGTCTCAGCCGGGGTATCATCGATAGATTTTTCATGATCATCAATCTCTTCCCCAACGTGATTGTCAAGCACTCTTCCAGATCTCAACGTTGTGATTGCATCCACATGAAGTGAATAGCCAGGATTTGGCAAAGGTTGAGCCGGAAGTTTCCCTTTCTCTCTTGCACTGATTTCAGCTTTTAATCGTGCAATTTCTTCTTCCATCGATTTAATAGTCTCGCTTTGGGACGCAGTGTTTTTCTCGATTTTATCGACGGAAGTCTTTATTGTCAAAAGCAAGTTCATGAATGAAGAGGATTCATCAGTACCGGTCAACTGCAAAGGATTAGACGGTGCAGGTGTGTTGACCGGATTTTGGAAGTTTGGTGCTTGGAAGGGGTGCTGACTCAATTGTAGTGGTTGCTGAGGTGGTGGAAGAGCCCTTTGGAAATTATTTTGATTTGGAACCGTGTTTTGAGTTTGTGATTGGTTCCAAGCAAAATTATGGTGATTCCTCCAACCCTGATTATATGTGGAAGAAAATGGATCGTTCCGAGGTCTTTGTTGGAAAGCAGAATTGATATGCTCATGACCTTGAAACGGAGAATTTAATGGACATTCTTCCGTCAAATGAGAAAGATCAGAACAGCATCTACATACAGTTTTGGAGAGTGACATTTGATTTAGGGCGGCGACTAACAATTTGTTTTCCATAGTCTCAAGTCTCTTTTGCATAGCTGAAATTTTAGCTCTAACTCCTATGGAAACATCCGATTGGTTATTACCACCCCTAGACGATTGACTCACACCCTCCCACTGTAAAGATTTTTCAGCGAAATCTTCTAGGAATTTTCAGGCTTCCCCATCATCTTTGGTCATAAAATTTCCTTGACACAGAGATTCAAGGATCTGTTTTGTGTTAGGATTAATGCCCTCATATATGATTCTGCACAGATCCCATCTAGGGATTCCGTGATGTGGACATTGAACTAACAGATCCTTAAAGCGTTCAAGACATTTTGAAAATGGTTCATTGGGAAGCTGGGTGAATTGATTTATTTCGCTACGGACTCGAGCTGTCTTGTGATTAGGGTAGAATTTCTTAAGGAATGCTGCAACGAATTCTTTCCAATTCATAATGGAATGTGCTGTAGTGTTATACAGCCACTTCTCGGCTATATCGCACAAGGTAAATGGAAGAAGACGTAGACGCATAGCATCCACAGAAAGTTGTGACGTACCGATCATTGCGCATACATTTTCAAATTTTGTAATAAACACATATGCGTCTTCAGACTCGAGACCGTGATATTTGGGTAGAAGATTGATGTATTGGGGTTTAATCTCAAAATTGTCCCCGTTGGCTGGTGGAATGGAGAGATAGGTCGAAAGAGGACCTCGCATAGGATAGCACCTCTCTTGGAGAGAGATGCGGGGTGGATTCTGCGCACCTGCGAACGGTGGCAGAGTAGTGTTAAAGAAGTTCGATGGAGAACCGTCCATCGATATGGGTGTGGTGGTGGGTAAACAAGAAGTAAATGTAGAAATACCGACTTCGGAGTCGATCGGGGGAACGCGGACAAGTCGGGCACTAGAATCCCATGTCCAGCCTATCTTGCACGAAAGGGTTTTGCAGAAGTGGCAGCGTTATGATAATTAGGGGGAATGAATGATGTGGTGTTTGTTTTGAAAAAGAATACGTATTTTTGAAAAAATGATGCAAATCATAACAAATGCACAAGCAAAACCCTAAGTCTAATGGTCACCTAGGTCAAGTCTCTAGACCGCTCCTAACTGCCAGAAGACAAATCGCAGGATCAATCCTCTACTGCCTCTTTGTCTCTCCTGTGGCCAGGTAAGTGCCAGGTAAGTGGAAAGTTCTCCACTACGTAAGTAGTGGGCCTAATTAAGTAACCACTTGCCTTAGACACACTTGCCTTAGACACCACAAAAGAAACGCGAATAAGCAATAGATTACCCACGACCTTCTCCTGTCCTAAGTGAGCGCGACGGTCCTTAGAGTCATGTCTAGATTTCTTTTAGTTAATGAGGGTAATGCGGATGCATTTTTGTGATTTTCGGGGCTTAGGAAGGGTAATGAACCCCCTACCTAATCTGGATTTGGTCTTTGCCCCTTAATTTCCATATTAAAAATGCAAACAACCAAGATCAAACATGCACAATTTTTTTTATTTTGCGGCGCTGCGAATTTTGCAAAGAAACCTTCAGAAATTTGTTATTGGAGCAGATGAAGAAGGAGATAAGAAAGTCAAAGAATTACCACAAAATTTTGGAACAGTGAACCCTTGAGGAAGCCGCGGATCCACCGCAATATATGGTCAATGGCCGCGGATGCGCGGTACTGTAGCTTGATCTGTGCACGGAATTTCTTGAGGCTGCTACTGTTCATTTTCTAAGCTCTCTGGAATGATCTGAAATTTTTTCCTCGCACTCCACAGATTCCAGATTTCCTCGCAACAAATCACAACGAATCATTTAGTGTTTGTGCAAATTTAGATCTAACAATTATAATGGAATAATTTTTTCAACTTAAATTTCAAGAACGGACAAATTAGCACCCGTTCCGCGGCAACGGAGCCATTTGATTGAATGATTCTTTGTGTGTAAGTAGAAAATGTATAGAAATCACAACCAAAGAAATTTTTTTGACCGCAATCAATAACGGTGTCAATTATAGCGCGTTAGCGAGTGCGGATCGTCCACAGGAAAAGTGTGATCCGTTCGTAATTGAATTAGATGAATTGAAAATTAAAGAAAGAAAAGAAAAGACAATTCAATTCAAGATTTATAAAATTGAAGTTCAAGAATTATCTAGATCTAAATCTAAAATCAAGAAAACATTTAAAATCAAGAATGAAGAATTGATGATATCCAATCCAAATAGTAATCAAGAATCGAAGTGAGGCTCGTAGGAATCGATTGAATCTATAGACGTGATGAAAACTATTGATTACGTTTGCTTATCCTTTGATGATTTGATGCTAGATCGATGATGATCAATGAGAATAAGGGATTTCTTGCGGAAACTAGGGTTTCATCATCTATCCCTTGTGCTTTCATTGATTTCATTCACATTCTAGGCTCTAGTAAATTCAAGAATCAATCATGGATCCCTAATTAAGAGCGAACACAATCAAGAAAGCATCGCTCGAAACTAGGTTGTCGATTCTTCAATTTACTAAGGTTTACAAAACTCATAGGACTTAAGAATTGTTTCAAGATTTGTAACATCATCATCTATTGATTCTCTCGACTCCTTCACGAGCGGAGTTTTACTCAAACATCATAACAAGAAACACAATCAAGAATTGAGTCTAATCATGATGCAAGAATGTATAGAAAGAAAGAAATAGAAATTTCACCTTTATTTATCAACAATTTTGTTACAATTCTCTCAAGATCTACAAGAGGAATGAACTTGATCGTTGATTTCGGTTTCGCTCGTCTTCTTGAGTCGCGGATCTCCTTGGATCACTTGCTCCGATGATATCCGGCGTCGCTTTCTAAAGGATTGAAGGCTTCTTGCTTGATTTGGTACTCGATGTTCTTGATTTTTGGCTTTGTGATTGGATTAGGGTTAGGGTTTGGAGGTACAAGTTGTGTCACTCAACTTGTGGGAAGAGATGAAGGAATCAACAACCTTTTGATAGAAGCTTTAGAGTCCCTTTTACAGCCTTGATTAGGATTAGCTTCCTTTAGAAGCTTGGTCTAGTTTAGCTTCCCTTGTAAGCTTGGTAGTTAGGTAGAAGGTTCTAGAGTTAGTTAGTTAGGGGTAGCTTCCTTCATAAGCTTGGAGGTTAGGGAGAAGTTTCTAGGCTTAGGTAGTTAAGTAGCTTGCTTTGGAAGCTTGAGGGTGTTTAGCTTGAAATATAAGCCTTGCTGTTCTGTCAGAAGATTCTAGAGATCTCTGGAGTTTTGAGTGGCTGAAATGAGTGTGGGCCTTGAATAGAGAAACCTGACATAAAGAACTTCTGATGATGCCTTCTTCTGGCCGCGGATCCGCCGCCAATAGGGCCTTACGGCCGAGGATCTACGGCCTAATAGTGCCCTCTCTGCATGGAAATTCTTGTACTGCTTGCTGTTGGCTTTAGTGATGTTTCCTGAAGTGTGGAATCTTTTAAATATTTATTGATCACTGCCAGATTTCAAGTCTTGGACTTGGCGTATTTTTTTCAGCACTTTTAACTGTTTTGGCTCTTTCCTTGCAATTTCCTGCACAGATTCTCGAGACAAGTGTTGCGCTACACAAAGATTATGCGATGCAATGATAAACACTCAATTTCCCTCAAAATGTTGGTTTTAGTATACAACACAAGATATTTGGTATTTTACGGCTGTTTTCCTAATATGTGCTATATTAATACCGAACACCTCTAGATGAGTGCAAATGGTAGGGAAATTGATGTTTTAAAAATGCAATATTTTCGACTGATCTGATGTGCCAGAGCGGGACTGTTTCCATTGTTATTCCATTTTGGGCCGTTGAGCCGAGGAGCTATGCACTTAGCAATCTGCAGTGAGAGACGAGAGCCTAAGGGCACCAGACGACAGGCCACGAACAGTAGGCAAGTAGATATCTTGCTCTGCTAGCATTGGATGCACTGACACCTTCTCAACTTTGAAGGAGGAACTATCGACGACGGTATTTATGATTTGTGATTTGGTGATTCGATTATCACGTATTCGTCACCTTGGATTTCGGTATTTTGGACGATCTATTCGCATGATTTAGTCTTGATGACTGAGTTTCATGGTATTTGTTTTCGTGCACTATTGTTGCACCTACTGAGTATTTATATTTTGTGCATAGTTATTACATTTGAGGTATACTTTATACACCGTTGTGTTGATTTATGATTTATGCACAGTATCGCACTTGATATCGTTTTGTGCCTTGGTCGCATATGTTTGTGATTTCATGGATTTCATAAAGTTGGGTTGATTTTGTGCATATGGTATGCACACGATTTGGTTTTTGCACTCGGTATAGCTTATATGTGCTTGTAGTGCATTGATATATGTTTTGTGCACGCAGTTGCCTACGTTTATGGATTTTACACCGTGGTACACTCGGTGTTGCTATTTACGCATTGAGTTATTATTTGGTATTTTGTGCACAGGATGCACTGTATTTATATTTCGTGCGTTTGTTGCACTGGGTTTACATTTTGTGCACCACGGTTGCACCTGACTTCGGTTTAATGTCATTCGATTTGTTGATTTTGATTTCATGCTTATGTTATGCATGTGATTTGACTTATGCCTTCGGCATAGTTTTCATGCACTTTTTGTGTTTTGATTTGAGTTGTGCACGTTGATGCACATGGTTATGAGATCATATACCGCGGTATACCTGATTTGGATTGAGGGTTATTGTATACTGTCGATTTCGATTATGATATTGATGTTGATTCCGTGCACTCTGTGCATTTGATTTGGATTTTCACGCATGATTGGGCGCATGTTATGAGATGTGATTTTGGTGCACACCAGATGCACTAAATCGAGATTCTTCGTGCATATCAGATGCACCTGATTTTGCTGTCAGGCACACACGTTGTCTCTGACAGGTGTTTCGTGCACACCCGTTGCACTTAGATGTTGTTTCTGTGCACATGTATGGCATATATATGCATTTTGATTTCCGTGCGCACCAGACTCACGTATCATTCATATGCACATTTTGGGATTGATTTCTTATGGAGCAGTACGTTTTTATGATAGTTGCTATTTGTTTCGTACTGAGCAGGACTAGTCAGAGGACAGTACCTAGATATATTTTGCATGTATTGATAGTTATAGAAGGGATTTCCAAAAAGAGAGCCATAGTCTTAGTATTTACCTACGTGTCTGATATGACACGAAACGTTTAAAACAAGGAAACCCTTCTAAATTGTTTTCAAAACGGCGGGACGTACATATTAAACAAGGGATAAGTATATATATAGTTATTTTCTTACAATAGGCGTCCGCCACCGTGCCGCGATATGCGCATCGCACAGCAACATGAAAGGTTTGGCATGCATTTCCTTCATATATTTACATGTATAGATTTGATATTTACATGTATATTTCTGATTTATATCACGTTGGGTTTCGTATTGGATTTGACATTTATGTCATCACCATGACTCTGATGATTGCGGGATACCTGACGGAGTTTTGATTTTGAGTTATCTGTTCATTTTCCATGCGCATGCATTGGGTTATGATGCGTTTTTTGTATTGATGATTTCAGAGCGCCGACGACTCGGACTTTTACTGAAATGTTTTAGTATTTGAGGGGTTTAAATTTAAATTCGGGGACCGAATTTCTTTAAGGGAGGAAGATTGTAACATTTCAAAAAAATAAAATATTATTTTTTGGAATTTTTATAATTTAATAATAAATATATTGAATATTTTAATAAGGAGGTATAATTAAATACCGATAATTTGGGAAAATTATGGAAATTACTAAAAAGAGGGTGTTTTATATGAATTATGCAAATTAAAAGTTTTTATGATTAATTAAACGCTATTTAGTGCTAATCGCGATTAAATATCGCTAATCGCGCATTAAGCTTGTTTTATGCAAAACATGCACATGTCTTTTTTTAGCACTTGTTACATTTTTCTTTCATGATTTCTCCTTTTTATCATTCATTGTTGTAAATTAAAGAGAAGAAAAGAAAAGAAAAGAAAAGAAAAGAAAAGGATATGAATAAGATAATGAGGGATGGGTATGAGAGAGAGTGGGAGAGGGTGAGGGTTTAGTTGACTTGGCCATTCTCTCCTCCATCGTTTTCCTTCATTTTTTCCTCTTTCTTCGGCCCAAGGCAGCACCCTCTCCTCCACCATCTTCAAACTCACAAAACACCATCAAAACAACCTCAAAACTCAATACCCACTTCATTAAAATTGTGCATGAGCTCACTAGCAACACATTGGACCAAAAAAGCTTGCATTTTGGACACTTGGGGCAACTCAAGAAAATTATTGAGTTGCCAAATGAGGTATTCTCTTAACCATTAGCCTAGTATTTCCATTGCTTTTACATCCATGTTTGTTTAGAACCTATTTGGTGTCGTTTAATGAGACTTGGGAAATTCTAGTTAGGGTTTATGGAATTTGAGAGTTGTGATGTGTAATTGAGCTCAGTAGAGGCCACACAAACCCCCTAGTGCTAGAATTCAGACCTAAACCAGAGACTAGAACCCCGAAATACGGATTTAGAAACCCGATATCGGAAGAATTGTGGATTCTGTGAGAGTATTTTGAAATCTGCTAACACCCGGATGACCTGAAAATTATTTAGCAAATACAGAGAGATGTGCAGGTGATTTAGAGCATACCCTAAAGACCTAAGACCCCACTTCCACCTTTGGGCCGTAGATTTATTCAATCTGGCCGCAATTTGTGGCCAGGGTGGGTTGTTTTTGGTTCGTGCTTCGTCTGTAGCTCCATTTCCGGTAAACTAGACCCTTGGAATATGCAAAATTGACTAATTTGACCTAGGGTAAAATCTGGGACCATTTTCAAGAGTTGCTGTTTTGGTTCATGGTTTTTTTTGGCGTATTTCGAATTCTGGATTTTTGTGATTTGTGTCGTATTCGATCGCTTGACGTTTGTACGTCGAAATCGAGTGTTATTTGGTGGTTTTGAAAGCGTAGTCCATAGGTTCTAACCTATAGGCTTTTAGCGTGTCGTTTTGATTTTGAATTGGGTTTTAACGCGACACGATGCGTTATGATGGGTAGGTACCCCACGAAGACTTAGAGACTACAAGCAAGCACGTAGCGATGTCGGCAACGGAAAGCGAAGAGTAAGGTGAGTAGATTATATCTACGGGGGAAGTCGAGTGGATGACATATAGCACCCTCCGCAGTTCGATGTATAGTATACTATATATATACTATATATATATATATGATATCTTTTATGTGTGACATGGATATTCAAGATATGTTTAGGTGTTCAATGGTTAGATTAGGGTTTTTTGAAGCAAACTAGTATGGCTTCTTAGTTGCGAACCCTAGAATAGGTTTACACCCACACCCACACACATGCTTACTTTTTATACTTGTGCGTATATGGGTATACGTATATATATACATACACATAGGTATGGGACGATGTGTATATATATACGTATACCTACACCTGGATGATGAGGATAGTGGATGATATTTGGAGATGAGTCGGTGAGATTGGGCATGGTGCCATGAGATCGGTGATATGATGTGGTTCGTATTATGAGATACGACATGATATTTTAGTGGGCCTTTGGACGTGTGTTTTACATACGCATTTATATTTATATAGATGGTATCAGTTGTACTAGATTAGATCAGTACCCCAGTTCATGAGATATGATGATAAGGATAACAGATAAATGATGAGATGAATGTGATATTTTGACCCGTATCCAGATTGGGATGCCGTACGATGGATTTACCGTACGAGCTATATATTGATGATAGATCCGCACCCTTGACTCAAGGATGTCATATGGTTTATTGTATCGTATGTGATACCATTGAAACGGGATCACCGTCTATTATATATATATATATATATATATATATATATATATATATATATATATATATATATCGACTCAGATTTAGGTGGTTTTCCCTTACCCTTTCGGTTAGACTGTTTGTTTAGTCCTGTAGTTACTTATAGATGTTAGACAGGACCCGAGTCATACCTATTTCAAAACTAACGAATCGTGAGTATTTTTAAGACATGCCAAGGGATTCTACGGATATTTTCAAAAGACGCATCTTTTCTTTAAAACACCGTAGCCTTATTTTTCTAAACACCACGATTCGTGTCATTTCAAATGGCAAAACTGTATGACATATACTGTTTGATGTAGATTCTTCACTGTTGCGTTTATTATTCGATTTTCATATATTCTTGCTATTCGCATCACATTGCATGTGTAATGTGTTTATTGTTATATTAAACCCATGTTGTCAGGATACCAGCACCATTATCGATGATGCGTATGTTCCACATACACCTACTTGCCGGCTCACATACTTCATCATCGATAATTGCCATGTCACTACACAGTAGGATTGTTGCATCAGGATATGACTACTTGTACATCCATATTGGCGCACATACTTATTGTACACTCATACTTGCGTATATACCTACTTGTACATCTATATTTGTGTACACACATATTGTACACCCATACTTGCATACATGCATAATTGCACATACATAGATGATTCTGGCTTTATTTTGGAAATTTCGGAACCGCAAGATATATTTTAAAACTGCATTCATTTTAAAAGAGCGGTTTTTCCCTCGATGTGTGGATATTACTGTTTTATGTCGCATGATATACGGATATGCTTACATTTCTATCATATGTCGCATACATCATGCTTTATGATTTTATGCATTGAGATATGCCGCTTCATGAGATTTCTAGATTTGAGAACCGTGGTCATTTCAAAAGAAAGTATGCATTGTTTAAAAACCCGGTTTCTCTTGATATGATATTTCAGTGCGTCCACCATGAGTTTTATCAGTTCTGATATGTATATACCCCATGCGAGGAGGAGTCGTGAGCCGTGTGCGGGTACATGGTGGGGCTCGGTATAGTACACCGGGGTAAGAAAGGGATGCTGTGTATACAGACGGTGAGCCTGGCAGAGAGACTACTACCTACCGGTGATAGTATTTGGGCTCGGCGGATATCCGGAGAATACCGACCAGAGTCGAGAGATGATATGGGCCGATCCGGACTGACGGAGCCCGATATATGAGGATTTACGTGCCAATGCTGGGCACGGGTTTCATGATGTTTTCGAATGTCGATGTTGGATACTCAGGTTCCATGATTTTGATGTGTCACGAGGGACACACGTTGATTTATATCCTCATACTTCCATGCAGATGCTTTATGATATTTACAAGCATGATGTTTTGTGTCATTGGTTGACACGTGGACGAGATCCACATGCATACAGACATTGATTACATGGTTGGATGATATCCACATACTCATAGACTTCATGATATAGTTGACACTGATTACATTGATCATACCTCATATTTATGATTTTTTGCTACCTGAGGCACTGACACTAGCACTTGGCACTACACTTATGTATAGATATTTACCCTTGCCACTTTATCATGCTTCAGACTTTATCATTTTGAGGATATATATTATTACTGATCGTATTTGACCTAGGATGAGTCGTACATACGATTTCTTCTCTGTGATGTTTTCTACTCACGAGTTGGCAACTCACCCCCGTTGTGCCACAGTTCTTGCAGGTTTTGCCGTACAGGTTTGATTGCGACTTTTCGGGAACACTGCTTCTTTTCTGGGTGATTGTTTTGGTAGGTGGGTTCACTCGCATCGTGACCACCCTTGTATTTATTTTAATCAGTTGTATCTAGTAATTCCATCAACCAAACTTGTATATTTATTCAGACTTAGAGACCAGTTTTTAATTATTTCGACCTTAGAGTCGCGCATTGTATTATTATGGATTTCATGCTGTTTGAGTTTCCTTTTGAGTATTGATCCTAGCCCTTCAGCGTTGTATATTATATTGCTTGCGTTGTTGTGACCGTCGATTGACAAAAAGCTAGCTCCCGCTTGGGGATGCCTTTTATCATTATGTATGCTTTGATCATGTTGTACCCCGTTTGGGGTCAGTATTTACAAAGGAAACTCTGCCGAAATTTTCATAAAAGACTTAAGGATTTAAAAATGCATATTCGGCTTACTTACTTAAAAACCTTGTTTTTAATGTAGGGTTACTAGACACACTAACAAGGCTCTACAAGGCATCGACCATGCCAAAATTAAATTTTTATGTGCCGAACAACCCTAAGCAAGATCGTATACTAGAGTTTAGGCGAAACTAATAGTAAGTAAACAACTTTATTTCTAAGGGAACACGAAATACAACCTTTGTAGATCGGTCCTTCACTTCATTTGCTCCTTGTTGAAGTCCCTTCGCTGCGATCAAGGTTCTCCCGGGCTCTTGCATGGCTTCACGAGGTGAAAGATGCGACCTTGCTTGAAGTCTCTGAGGCCGAAGATGATCTACGTCGAGGGAATTCCGACTCAAGCTACTACTTCACTAATTTGAGAATTAGTGAAGCAAACACCATATACTAAAGTGCCAGTAAAACCTCTACGTAGGACTTTAAAGACTCGTCAATACGCCGGCAGTAGGTGATGATCACATCACGCACCTACAAGCCGTCAGCGGTACTAGCTGGACGTAACGACTACCCGGGTATTGAGCGATCAGAAGATCAGCAAGCAAGCCCGCTCCAACTCCTGTAAAAGCCTGCCGGTAATACTTTCCGTAAAGTCCGGTCTCCTTGTCTGATATGTCGCATATCAAGTCTAGGGGTGGTAAACGTCAGACCCCAATAATCGATAAGTCGTGTCGATGTGAGGCTCATAACGGGTCGAGAAACTACTGGTAACACTTACCAGTAAATCTCTAAATCAGCCCTTGCCAGGGACTTCCCTGCTATGGCCAATCAAGCACTACGCAACATCAACACCCAATACCGGGAGAGACGAAACCCCTCCTATCGCTCATTGCCTCCATGTGACTCGGGACTGTACCCAAAAACCACCGTTTTGCACGCCCTTATGGACGTGGTAAGGTGGAAATCAAAGCACAGTGGGAATCACACAAGACTCTATGACGATCTCGGGTCTACAGACTAACCTGCACAAGTGTCACCAGAGAACTGCCATCTTACGTGAGGTATAATATCATCTGGGAGTTCTCGGCGAGTCCGTCCAGTGTACCCAGTCTCCACTGAGCACCCGTATACCATCTCTGATGTCAAACACCAATGGATATGGGATCATCCATCGCCCATCTCATGGGTTGAGATGCGTATACGCTAGTCTACACTGGTATATCGATGCCCCGTCTCGATACACCCACGACTAGGGACCTTGAAGGATGTACTTATGGACTACCATGTCCCCACTTGTATGATCCGCATCATAGTCCAGGTAGTCAAGTACACATCCTAAGGGCTTTACCAACATGTAACGATAAGACGGTATAAAGTGACAAGTATACATATTAAAGTAAAGTGCAACCGGATAGCATACTATCATATCGAGCAAGAAAGTCCTCTCTATATATGTCCAAGCATCCAATATAATATACATCACCTGTACAATACTGGCCTCTAGGGTATACATACAACTAACAATCTCCCACTTGCACTAGGGCCAGCTGCTGCAGTATCGCATACCAAGCATCCCGAAGAGTCTCTCAAACTGTATATGGGGAATGGCCTTCGTGAGTGGATCCGCTGTGTTGTTCTTCGTTTCAACCCTCCTGACCTTGATCTCCCGGCGATCAACTATCCCCCGGATCAGGTGATACCGTCTCAGAATATGCATGGATCGCTGATGGGACCTGGGTTCCTTGGCCAAAGCCACCGCTCCATTGTTATCGCAATACAAAGGTATTGGATGCTCAATGGATGGAACCACTCCAAGTTCAGTAATGAACTTCTTGATCCAGACAGCCTCTTTGGCAGCATCATTGGCAGCGATGTATTCAGCCTCCATCGTCGAGTCTGCCACGGTTTCTGTTTGGAACTCTTCCAGCTAACCGCCCCTCCGTAAAGGGTAAAGACAAATCCCGACTGTGACTTAAAGTCGTCCTTATCACTCTGGAAGCTCAAATCGGTAAAGGACTCCACTTGGAGTTCTCCGTTACCATACACCAAGAGCATCTCTTTAGTCCTTCGCAAGTACTTGAGAATGCTCTTCACAGCTGTTCAGTGACTCTCTCCAGGATCAGCTTACTCACTACACTTAGTGAGTATGCTACATCGGGTCTGGTACATAGCATCGCGTACATGATAGAGCTTATAGCCGAAGCATAGGGCATCCCTTGCATGCGAGCTCTCTCCAAATCAGTCTTGGGAGACAACTCTTTGGAGAGAGTGAGCCCTGAGATCGTGGGTAAAAACCCACGTTTGGACTCTTCCATACTAAACCTCTTTAGTATGGTGTCAATGTACCTGGATTGGGACAATCCCAATATTCTTTTAGATCTATCTCTATAGATCCTAATTCCCAATATGCAGGAGGCATCACCTAGATCTTTCATTGAGAATCTTTGTGATAAGAAGAGCTTGACCGATTGCAGCATAGGAATGTCATTTCCTATCAAGAGTATGTCGTCCACGTACAATACGAGGAAGACAACCTTACTCTCTGCCACCTTCTTGTAGATACAAGGTTCATGTACGTTTTTGACGAAATCAAACTCTTTGATAACGACGTCAAAGCAGATGTTCCAACTCCGCGATCCTTGCTTTAATCCATAAATGGATTTAAGTAGCTTGCACACCTTCCCGCTGCTCCCACTATCTATGAAGCCCTCTGGCTGAGTCATGTACACGCACTCTTCCAAATCACCGTTTAGAAAGGCGGTCTTAACATCCATTTGCCAGATTTCGTAGTCGTGATATGCAGCGATGTCAAGCATGATCCGGATGCTTTTAAGCATAGCCACTGGAGAAAAGGTTTCGTCATAGTCCACACCTGGTCTTTGACGAAAACCCTTTGCAACTAGTCTAGCTTTGAAAGTCTCCACTTTCCCATCTACACCAAGTTTTTTCTTGAAGATCCACTTGCTCCCAATGGGTTTTACCCCTTCAGGAGCATCTTCCAAAGTCTATACTTTGTTGGTGTACATGGATTCCATCTCGGATCGCATTGCATCCAGCCATTTCACTGAGTCCCCACTCGTGATGGCCTGCTCGAAGCTAGTTGGGTCATCATCAACCATGATGGAATCCTCGCTCCCACCATCCATGAGAAAACTGTAGTATCTCTCAGGTGGGTGAGGAACCCTACTAGATCGGCGGAGTGGCTGGGGTTCATCGGGAACTACCGAATCCTCTGGTTCTACCAAATCTTCTGTTGTGGTTTGTACAGCTGGAACCACTTCCAGTTCTACCTCAGAGCCACTAATCTCTTTTGCAAGAAATTCCTTTTCTAAAAAGGTGGCATGTTGAGCAACAAACACCCTTTGTTCCTCACTGTGGTAGAAGATAAACTTTCGCGAATGCTTTGGATATCCAACAAACTTACACAAAACAGACCTTGCCTCGAGTTTGTCCGGTTTTTGTCTTTTGACATAGGCCGGGAAACCCCATATCTTAATAAAATTAAGATATGGTCTCTTACCCTCCCATATCTCATATGGGGTGGTAGGCACAGATTTGTTAGGAACCCTATTCAGTAGGTATGCTGCTGTCTCCAGTGCATATCCCCAGAAGGAAATAGGTAACTCAGCTATACTCATCATAGAGCGCACCATATCTAATAGGGTGCGGTTCCTCCGTTCCGATACACCGTTGTGCTGTGGTGTATATGGAGTAGTTAGCTGAGAGAGAATCCCCTTCTCTTTTAGGAAGTCCAGGAATTCATTGCTCAAGTATTCACTTCCTCGATCAGATCGAAGGATTTTAATACTTTTCCCGGTTTGGTTCTCGACTTCTTGTTTATATTCTCTAAATTTCTCAAAAGCTTCTGATTTGTGTTTCATCAGGAACACATATCCGAATCTAGAGAGATCGTCAGTGAATGTAATGAAGTACGAAGAACCATCCCTGGCATGTGTAGACATGGGACCGCATACATCAATATGTATCAGTCCCAAGAGTTCGGTAACTCTTTCTCCGTGTCCTGTAAACGGAGTTTTGGTCATCTTGCCTTTGAGACATGACTGGCAAGTGTCATAAGATGAAATTTCAAACGGATTTAAATATCCATCCTTATGCAACTTAGCCAGTCGTGTCGTATTGATGTGACCCAGTCTATAATGCCACATGAAGGATTCGTTCATTTCTGAACTCTTCCTCTTGTGTGTGTTTGTTATGCTCAGAACTGTTGATTGATTTAGAACATAAATGCCATTGCACATCGTGCCTGATCCAACCAACTTTTGGTTCAGAAAAATGTTCATAACATTATCCTGTAATACAAAATTATATCCTTCTTTACTCAACAAAGAAACCGATTTAATGTTCCATATCAGGTTCGGCATGTAATAGCATTCGTTCAGAATCAATGTATTACCAGTTGGCAATACAAGGTGATATTCCCCAACGGTTTTAGCTGCAACAATTGCACCATTTCCAACCCTTATGTCTTTATCACCTTCTCCAAGTTCTTTACCTTTCCTAAGCCCATATAACTGATTACATATATGGGATCCTGACCCGGTATCTAATACCCAGGACGTAGAGGAAATGGAGAAACAGTTCTCTGTAATGAACACACCTGAAGAAAATGCATCAACATGTACTTTCTTCATTCGGGTGGCATGGGAATCCTGGTATTCCCCTATATCATGTTCAGTCTTATAACTCTTATAAGAAAGAACGGAACCAACGTTCCCCAGCACAGTATAACATGCGGGTTCGGTCAATACATCCATATTATTATCTTGATTAAGGCATGATATGGTCGCTACCTGGAGAGAGAGAGAAGAAAACACTTTAGCGTATGCTCTTGCAAGATCAGATTGGTTATTATTTTATCTAATCAGGATGGCTCCCACTGTTTTTATCAAATCTTCCTTCAAACCCTAAAAGGAAAGACTAGCCGGGATTAATTACACCCTACAACTTCGCCAATCTTTCAGCCAGGCCAGTGTCGGTACTTTGAGGGAGGTTCCCCGTGCTTTCGCACGGACCTAATTAAAGTAAACCTCGTTTTCCCAGAGGCATAACCCCGTTGACACCTTTCTAGACACCTACTTGATCGGCTAATTGTCCTGTGTAAAACTCTCCCAGGAGTAACAATTACTCACAGTGGGTATCGGGATCCAACTATCTCATAGAAGGTATGCAATCTCATTGCAAATCTCAACACTTGAAATTCCCAATAATATTTTTCCCCAAGCATCCCATGACCTTGACGGAGGTCAACAAACCATAAGGTGCATGTCAAGTTCAACCCGTCATTTCTTGATTGAATCAAACCCACCCGCACGACCCTTGACGGAGGTCAACAAGGTCGTACGACTATCCTAATCCAATCTGCATCATATGCATAAGCAGATAAATACTAGTTAGCTACCGCACACTACGCCTTGACGGAGGTCAACAAACATAGCACGAATACTAAGTAGGACTTATCTGAAATGACGGAGGGCTACGACAGGTTTTTCTGAAAACCTATTGCGTAATGAACTTGATATCGTTGTAGAATCATGTGAATTTTGAAATGGAGTGATTTTGAGGCTTTTATTAGTTTTTCTAAAGAGGTCACTCCCGGTGAAGGGATCTCGGCTCTTTCTTTATGCAATAAGGTGCAGGATATATCATATATATCGCTATGCAAAGCAAAACTCCAAAAGCAATCAAAAAACAAACCGAGTGTTGTAGCATCTGCCAGTTTTGCTAAAGAGGTCACTCCCAGTGAAGGGATCTCGGCTCTTTCCTCATCGAATAAGGTGCAGGGTATATCATATATACCGCTATGCAAAGCAAAACTGTAGCTACCCTTTTTTAAAAATTTGATTCTACAACATCTTTTAGGTTTCTTTTCTTTCATTAATCACATTAATGAAGTCCCATCATTTAAGTCACCTAAACATCACAGATAAATATGACGTACACTTATGCCATCCGCATTCGCCTCGATGTCCCCTCGTGTACCGTTAGGTTAGGTAACTAACGGCAGAGCGGGGCAGGGCTAGCGCGGGTGTAAAACATAAGTAACGCTTATATAATATATCATATATACTATATACAGTATTTATCACATCACATCACATGATCACATCACAGATATCGCAGCAGAAGAAACATATGAAACATTGGATAAACTAGGACGTCCGTGTTTTATTGTGAGCCTCTATAAAACACGGATTCTACGGTCGCGATGAATAACCAAACCCACACCCCTAGACCCCTACGAGAGCGGCAAGCAACCCTACCAATTCTAGAGTTAGGAGACCCGGACTCGACTCCTCGAGTTGGTCTCCCACTGGAGTCCAGAACCCGGTTACTTGTGCTCTCCTCCTTGGGTCTATCCTAGTGCGGAAAAGTAAATAATATACAAAAGGTGACATCAACCTCATCCCGGAAGTGCCCCAATAAAAGAATATTACATACATTTTATTTTACATGAATGAAAATAAAAACTCTCATCTCACATAAAAAACCCCGTCTATTCATAACGCGACGATCCAATATAATATATCCAGCAACACATAACATCACATGTTATCAACGTAAGTAAATATGCGCATCCCAATTGTCGTTGACATATAGCAACGAAACCAGCGATATCACATATTACACTTACGGTCACAGAAAAGAAAGTGTAAAACTACAACATTTGGAATCCACAATCTCTTTAGACATCGTAAATCCGAAATATCACATATTTCGCATTTCATGCCTAACTGTATGAATTCCACATATTGTATCACATTCCAGATAAATAGACAGTATTAAACTTTCCGATCGAATAATCAAATACCCAAGATTTCTATAAATAGCTCAACACTTGAGCGGAGTTCAAAAATTCCAGAATACGTCACAGTAGCAACGGTCCAGCCGCAGAAGGGTCAAGCCAACGCCTCACATGTGGCACGCCGTACTGCCTCAAACCCTAAGGTTCAAAAGGCGGTTCAAGACGGTCACATAATCGAGTTAAGGTTTGTTGTCTTCTAGAGGGTCCATCGCGTCACATGCACGTATTTCCGAAAGATTTAAACCCGAGAAAAATTCAACACTTGAATGTTTTTCGTGCCGGGAAAAATCGAGTTAATGATATCTGTTCAAACATTTTAATACTTTCTAAATTATCCGGAATAACAAAAAAAATTAATTTCTCCGATCGAATCGACGATTACAATGTAAACCCCAAAAATACTCAACACATGAGTCACAATAAAAATAACCAGAAAGATGCAGGAATGGTATTGGAAATTCTCTGCCGCGGAACAGCCGCAAATGGTGACTTAGTGCCGCGGTTCCGCGGCCACGTGGAGGCTTTGAGGGCTCGTTTTTCATGGTAACCCTTAAAATTACCTGCTGATTTTTTTAGATATTTTTAATTCTGAAAATACACAGTTTTTAAAAAATGTACAGAGAGGGGGTTAACTTTGACATTGTCGGGTTCAATCGGGGTTTTAACTTCGTTAACACATCGCCTAATGCTCTAGCTAGGCTTTGATACCACTGTAGGGTTACTAGACACACTAACAAGGCTCTATAAGGCATCAACCATGCCAAAATTAAATTTTTATGTGCCGAACAATCCTAAGCAAGATCGTATACTAGAGCTTAGGCAAAACTAATAGTAAGTAAACAACTTTACTTCTAAGGGAACACGAAATACAACCTTTGTAGATCGGTCCTTCACTTCATTTGCTCCTTGTTGAAGTCCCTTCACTGCGATCAAGGTTCTCCCGGGCTCTTGCATGACTTCACGAGGTGAAAGATGCGACCTTGCTTGAAGTCTCCAAGGCCGAAGATGATCTAAGTCGAGGGAATTCCGACTCAAGCTACTACTTCACTAATTTGAGAATTAGTGAAGAAAACACCCTATACTAAAGTGCTAGTCTAGTAGAGGATGGAGAAATAGGAAGTGGGTTCTCTTTGGATTTTTATTTCTCACTTTAGTTCTCACTTTAGATCAAACCCTAGCAAGCTTTTCTTTTGAACAATGAAGAAGATTAACAAAAGAAAAGAGAAGAGGATAATAATCAAGTGTGTGAGCTAACCATGGTGAGTGAGTATCATATACTAACTCTTGTAGAGACTTAACCCTAGGCTAATTGTTATGGTTGGGTTAATAAAAATCCATAGTAAAAACAAACTCAAGTTGAATTAGTCAATGCATCCACAAGCTTCCACAAGCTTCATGCATTTTCTAATCGTCCACTTGATTTTGTAATTACTTTAAATATTAAAAACCCAAACTAAAAATTAGCATAGTGTAAGTCTCATACACCCATGGATTATGTATCATCAACCATGATACAAAAATATTACACATTTTAATATATATCATATATATAGTAAAGATGTGTACATGTGAGAAAAAACCCTAAGTGAACATGTGTTAGTTAATGTAAACTAGTATATCAAATATACAATTATACAATAAATTATTAAATCAACACTTGACTTAATAATCCGGTCATATCACATATAACCGACTAACATCCAATGTATCGACTTATCGAATCAACACTTGATTCGATAACCCGGCTATACCATATATAACCGACCGATACAAAAAGTCACGAGAATAGAATACGGTATCACATACACGCATTATTCTCGGTCCCGCACATATCACATATGCGCCCCTATTTCGTTTTGCCTGAGCCAGTAAAACCTCTATGTAGGACTTTAAAGACTTTTCAATACGCCGGCAGTAGGTGATGATCACATCACGCACCCACAAGCCGTCAGCGGTACTAGCTGGACGTAACGGCTACCCGGGTATTGAGCGATCAGAAGATCAGCAAGCAAGCCCGCTCCAACTCCTGTAAAAGCCTGCCGGTAACACTTCCCGTACAGTCCGGTCTCCTCGTCTGATATGTCGCATATCAAGTCTAGGGGTGGTAAACGTCAGACCCCAATAACCGATAAGTCGTGTCGATGTGAGGCTCATAATGGGTCGAGAAACTACTGGTAACACTTACCAGTAAATCTCTAAATCTTCCATGGCCAAGGACTTCCCTGTTATGGCCAATCGAGCACTACGCAACATCAACCCCCAATACCGGGAGAGACGAAACCCCTCCTATCGCTCATTGCCTCCATGTGACTCGGGACTGTACCTAAAAACCACCGTTTTGCACGTCCTCATGGACGTGGTAAGGTGGAAATCAAAGCACAGTGGGAATCACACAAGACTCTATGACGATCTCGGGTCTACAGACTAACCTGCACAAGTGTCACCAGAGAACTGCCATCTTACGTGAGGTATAATACCATCTGGGAGTTCTCAGCGAGTCCGTCCAGTGTACCCAGTCTCCACTGAGCACCCGTATACCATCTCTGATGTCAAACACCAATGGATATGGGATCATCCATCGCCCATCTCATGGGTCGAGATGCATATACGCTAGTCTACACTGTTATATCGATGCCCCTTCTCGATACACCCACGACTAGGGACCTTGAAGGATGTACTTATGGACTACCATGTCCCCACTAGTATGATCCGCATCATAGTCCAGATAGTCAAGTACACATCCTAAGGGCTTTACCAACATATAACGATAAGACAGTATAAAGAGACAAGTATACATGTTAAAGTAAAGTGCAACCAGATAGCATACTATCATATCGAGCAAGAAAGTCCTCTCTATATATGTCCTAGCATCCAATATAATATACATCATCTGTACAATACTGGCCTCTAGGGCATACATACAACTGACATTTAAAACATGTTTTCTTCACTTCTTTAAAACTAGTTTTCCTTCATTTATTATTAAAAATGGTTTTAGATTTCTGGGCTTTTAGCTTACTTGAATTAGATGAGGTCCTATAGACTTCATATGATTCAAGGGCCAGTCACGTGCTATTTCGGGTCGTGACAGGTTATGGATATAATATCAGGTTTTCTGGTTACTAGATCAATGGTTTTAGATCTAGATTTGGGAAGTGTCCAAATCTGGGTACTTTGACATTATTCTAATGGTGTTTTAGAATGGACGACTCCTAGCATAGTGGTGTACCTGCAGGTGATAGAGTCACCCTCTCTAAAGGATGTCTTTCAGATTAAAGGGGAGAGGGATTTGCATGAGTGACATATCACTTCCTAGGCAATTGAGTCAATCATGAGATGTCAAGTACCACACCAGATGTTGTTTTTGCATAAGCTGCAATAAGTTTATATATTAATCCAATCCTGGAGAAACGTTCGGAAGCAGTTTATGAACATAAGTGGACGTTCTGAGGATATGGTAATAGATGCCTCTTTCGGTAGACGATTATCATTCCAGGCTTCCAAGGTGACCTTGATGACAGAGTGACTTTCAGAGTTATAGTTTTCCCTCATTTGAGGGGAAGTAGTTTAGACAGGTGGTCCAAGCGGATACCGAGGGAAGCATGGCGCAGGATACTGATTAAATTCCATGGACGATACAGTCTAAGAAGTTTTGCTGGATTTGGAGTTCATTCGTGAACTGGGTCCTATCAGATATCCAGACTTATTCTAAGACAGGTATTGCTCTTTTCGGGAGATGGTTTTCTTCGCGAACTTGAGATAAAGGGAGACATAAAAGGAAACATTGGAGCGGATCCACTCACTAAGGCTATTTCTTGAACGCAATAGTTTTACAAACGAGCTTTGTGAAACTGATTAGTAGAGAAGTTGGGTGTTCGGTATCACACAGGCTGTGAGTATGCGACACTGCAATAATTAGCATTAAGTGCAAGTGGGAGATTGTTGGCCATAGTGCCCTCAAGTCAATTATTGGATCGCAGGCACGCGATTGCGATGATTGAAGGAGGACCTATACCGGTAGAACAGTCTTACTCGAGATGATTGAATGCTATCTGGATTGTCTTTATCATCGTGTACATGCTTCATGTAACATTACAGATCACTATTACATGTTGATAGAGCCCATAGGATTCATGCTTGATTACCAGCAGTATGATGGCGATCATATACGTGGGGGCTGGGTGGTCTATAAGCACGTCCTTAAAATGTCCCTAGTTGTGGGAGTTTCGAGACTGGGTATCGATACTCCAAGAGTAGACTAGTGTATATTGTTCGAGACCCCGACGAGGGACGGTGGCCGGTCTCACAAGCCATTGGTGTTAGTTTCTTCACCTAAGATGTATACAGGTGCTCATTGGGTTATGAGTACACCGGACGAACACTCCGGGAACATGCTAGTTGGTATTATACCTATTGTCAGATAGCAGTTCCCTGGTGACATGTATACAGGTTAGTCTATAGACCTGAGATCGTCATTTGTCTCGTGTGAGTTCCCACTGTGCTTTGATTACTACCCTACCACGGCTCAAAGGAGTCGTGCAAACAGGTTTTAGTTGGGTACAGTGTCGAGCCACATGGAGGCAGTGAGCGGATTGTCAGGGGATTCGTCTCTCTCAGTATTGGGGGTTAATGTCGCGGTGTGCACGGGTAGCCATAACCAGAAATCCTTAGCCAAGGTAGTCGAGAATTACTGATCTAGGATCGGTAGTTTCTCAGGTGGTGATAGGTTTCATACCGACATTAAATGTCGTGTTATTAGGGGTCTAACTTTATCCACCACCTAGACTTGATATGCGATACTCATAGACGAACGGACCAGACTGTACGGATATTGTCACTATTAAGCTCAGTAAGGGTTTCAGGATGAGTTTGCTCGTCGGCTTCCCTTTCGCTCAATACCTGGGTAGCCGTTACGTACAGCTAGTGCTACTAACGTGCTTGTAGTTAAACCCACTGCCAGCATATTGACGAGTCTTTAGAGTCCCACACAGAGGGTTTCCCTGCTTCGGGCAAAACTTTGTAGAAGCCGTATGGTTTTATGGCAGGGTTCAATCATATACGTGCACTTGTGCACGGATCATGCTTCAGACGGATAATACTAGTGGGCTTTGGTTTAAGACGGATCCTAGTATTATTTTATTGGATTATTTTCGTCTCGTTGTATTTGTATTCTTTCGGAATACGTATGCGGGTATGTATATACGGATGATGGGTAGTCTTGTAATTTATTACAAGATTACTTTAGAAGATGCCATCTCTTTTATTGTTTACAAATCATTTTAGGTTAAATGGTTTGTGAGTGGAAAGTGTGACTCATGGTTTGGCTTTGTTTCATGCGTACCACATGGGTGTGACTCATGGTGGTGGGTCATGTTGTGACTCATGGTGGCATGATGTTATTTTGTTTGTGGTGTGGGATATTTGTTGTCAGACTTGGGATATTTATTATTTAGTTGGTTTTCTTTAGTTGCTAGCTTTCTTCATATAAAAACACTCACAACAAATAGCTCACAACACACAACACTCACAAGACAAGAAAAGAGAAGCCATCATTTTTCTTCACTTACTCTTTGCTTTTGCCTCACACTTTCTCTCCATGGCATCTTCTTCTACCTCCACCCTACATGTCTCATGTGTTGAGAAACCTAGGGTGTATTGAGACAATCTAATCACATACACTCTCTACTTCATCTTGGCTATCTAGAGTAGCATAAAAGATACTCGGGTTGCTTCGGTTTTGAGGTCGGATCCCGTATTACAAACTCTCAAGGTGGATCGTCTTAGATGGGGGAGACCGGAGATCAAACTTCATCAAGGAAGCCACGAGGAGCTTGGGATAGTGGTTGAAGACCGAAGGACACGGATCATTCAGTATAACCTCTCTAAACTCCTTTTCATATAGCTAGTGTAGGGTTAATGGTCGATCCAGGGAATTGGGTTCCATTAGCGCCAGTTTTTTAAAGTTTTTGTTCCGCATTTGGCCATAGATTGATTGCCGGGGCGCTGGCGTAACCCAACAGGAACTGCGGCAGAACCTTTGAGCCACGGTTCCGCCGTGTATTTGGTGAGTTAGGGTGTCTTGTTTCTTGTGATGCTCTATTGAAACATTTGTGACTTTCTGGATATTTTTTTAGGCTCAAGGTGTTGAGGTCTCTGTGGTTTGAAAAAATTTGTGAAGTTGATCGAAATGTTTAATATCGTCTAGATAGTTTCTATATATGTTACAATACTTGGAATCCACATTAATTAGTTTTGTGAAAATTAATTTTGGTTTGTAAGTCTAACATTTCAGTCTCATTAATATAATCGGGAATCCTGTTGAATTACCCGACTTCTTTTTGAAAAGGTGTTTTCAATTCGAGACTTAAATATAAGATTTATAAGGTTAGGCATGAAATCAGGAATATGAGATAATCCGGGTTTGCGATGTCTAAGGATTGTGCGGATTCCAACTATTGTAGTTTTTTATTTCTTTTCTGCAAGCGTAAATGTAATATGTATATCCCTAATCTCGTTGCTATACGTCGATGACATTAGGAATACACATATTTACTTACGTTGATGATCTGTGATAATTATTCTGTTGTTGTACTGATATGTTGTATAGGATCGTCGTGATTGAATAGCCAGGGGTTTTATGTGAGATGAGAGATTTTCTTTTTCATTCATGTAAATCAATGTATGTAATATTCTTTTATTAGGATACTTCCGGGTTGAGCTTGTTGTCACCATTGATGTATATTATTTACTTTTCCGAATTAGGATAGACCCAAGGTGGGGAGCACAAGTAACCAGGATCTAGAGTCCAGTGGGAGACCATTTCGAGGAGTCAAGACCGGGTCTCCTAACTCTAGAATTGGCAGGGTTATTTGCTGCTTTCGTAGGGGTCTAGGGGTGTGGGCTTGACTATTCATCATGACCGTGGAATCCGTGTTCTTTCATTATTGGCTTAATCTAAAACACGGATCTCCTAGTATATCCTATATTTTCATATATCTGCTTCTGCTGCTGTTATTCTATGATGTGATCATATAACTGCGTGAGACGAATGCTATATATATATATATGATATATAATAAACGTTGGTTATGTTTTGCACCCACGGTAGTCCTGCCCCCGCTCTGTCGTTAGTTAAGTAACCTAACGGTATATAACGGGACCCCGTGGCGAATGCGAATGGCATAAGCGTACGTTCTATTTTCGTTTCTTCTGTGATGTTTAGGAAACTTAAATTATGGGGCTACATTAATAAGATTAATGTAAAGAAAAGAAGTCTAAAGATGTTGTAGAATCAAATTTGAAACCTATTTGGCCTTTTTACGAAAAAGAAAAAATTTCAAAATGCGGAGCTTAAGCCACTCCTTTTCAAATTATTCGGTTCTACAATGATATCAAGTTCCAAACGTTAAAGGTTTTCATCAAAACCATTCGTAACCCTCCGTCATTTTACGAAGTAGAGTACTTAGTATTCGTGCTACGTTTGTTTACTATAGTTAAGGCGTAGTGTACGGTAGCTAAGTGATATCTTCCTATACTGCATATGATATGATTAATTAGGATATTCATATAACTTTGTTTACCATGGTTAAGAGTCATACGAATGAGTCTAATTCAATCACGAAATGACTGGTAGAACTTGACTAGTGCTTATGATTTGTTGACCATAGTTAAGGTCATAAGACGCTAGGGGTAAAAACCGTATCGGGAATTTCAAGAGTTAAAATTTGCAATGAGATTGCATACCTTCTATATTGATAGTTGGATCCCGATCCCACCGTGAGTAAAAGTTACTCCCGGGACAATTTTACACTTTACAATTAGCTAATCCAGTAGGTGTCTAGAAAGGTGTCAACAGGGTTATGCCTCTAGGGAAATGAGGTTTATTTTAATTAGGTCCATATGAAAGCATGGGGAACCTCCTTAGAGTACCGAAACTGGCCTGGCTGACCGGTTAGCGAACTTGTAGAATGTAATTAATCCTGGCTAATTTATTTTTTAAGGTTTGAAGGAAAATTTGATAAAAGCAGTGGGATACATTGATTAGATATGATAAATAACCAATCTAATCTTGCAAGAGCTTTCGCTGAGTGTTTTCTTTTCTCTCTCCTAATGGCAGATACCAATGAATGGACTTAAGCTTCTACTAGAGAAAAATAAACTGACGGGACCGAATTATAAAGACTGACTGAGTAATGTGAACATTTCCCTTACATACAATAAGGTTGCATACATCCTCACTACTCCAGCCCTCCCCTCCCAGGCCCTGATTCCTTAATTGCGGATAAGGAAATCCGCAAAACATGGGATATTGATTATGCCACAACCAAATGCCTCACGTTAGTTTCGATGGACAATGAACATCAAAAGCAATATGAGAAGATGGATGTACAATCCATCTTTTTCCATACAAAGGAGTTGTATGAGGAGCAATCTCGTGCTCTTCGTTACGGTGCATCAAGAAAGTTGTTTCAGATGAAAATGGTTGTTGGTACATCGGTAGGAGATCATGTCTTGAAGATGATAGGACTTATTGAAGAACTGAGGACATGGGATGGACTATGGAGAATAAACAATATGTTGATATAGTTCTATAGTCTCCCCCCCCCCGCCTATGCTCAATTTATAGTGAAGTTCAATATGCACAACATGGAGAAGTCACTTCTTGAACTTCTCAATATGTTGAGAAGTGTAGAGAGTACACTCAAGCCAGCGAAAACTCCTTCTCAAATCATTGGGCCAACTTCTCTTTTCGTCCTAAAAGCTAAGGCTAAGGGAAAGAAGAAGAAGAAGAAATCCACTAAGCCGAGAGGTGGAGTTAAAAAGACAAAGGGGAAAGACAAATCCGGGGCCACGGGATCTGGAAAGGGAGAATGTTTCTACTGCCACAAGTTGGGACACTGGAAGAGAAATTGTACCGAGTACCTCGCTGATTTCAAGAAGAAGAAGCATGGAGATTCTTCCGCTTCAGGTGTGTTCGTTACTGAAAACTGTTTTTCAATAAACTCTGTATCCTGGGTATTAGATACCGGTTTAGGTTCTCATATTTGCAATTATGTACAGGGATTGAGAAATAGAAAAGTTTTTAAGATAGGTGATCATACACTCCGTGTTGGGAATGGTTCAAATGTACATGCTGTATCAGTGGGAGAGTATCACCTAGGGTTGCTTTCGGGATGTATATTGGTTTGGAACCCATGTTATTTTGTACCAAGTATGCTATGTAATATAATATCTATTTCTTTGTTAGACAATGAAGGATATCATTTTGTTTTGCAAAGTAATGTTATGAACATTAACCTAAATCAACAGTTGATTGGGCATGGTATACTAAATAACGGTATTTACGTTCTAAATCAACACACAATTTTCATACAGCACACAAACAAAAGAAAAATTTCAGATATAAATGAAACTTCTGTATGGCATTGTAGACTTGGTCATATTAACGAAACAAGACTAACCAAGCTACATAAAGATGGATATTTAAATCCTTTTGAATATAAATCTTATATGACTTGTTAGTCTTGCATCAAGGGTAAAATGACCAAAACTCTGTTTACTGGACACGGAGAGTGAGCTACTGAACTCTTAGGCCTCATACATAGTGATGTATGTGGACCAATGTATACACATGCTAGAAGCGGTTATTCATACTTCATAAATTTTATTGATGATTTCTCGAGATTTGGACACGTGTTCTTGTTGAAACATAAGTCTGAAGCTTTCGAAAAATTCAAGGAGTATAAAATTGAAGTAGAAAAATAAACTGGTTTGAGTATAAAAAAAAATTCGATCAGATCGGGAGGAGAGTACTTAAGTACAGAGTTTCTAGATTTCCTAAAAGAGAATGGGATTCTCTCTCAGCTCACTCCTCCTTACACACCACAACACAACGGTGTGTCAGAACGGAGGAATGGTACCTTATTAGATATGGTACGTTCAATGATGAGTGATGTTGAGTTACCACTTTCGTTTTGGGGGCATGCATTGGAGACTACAGTGTCTCTATTGAACCGGGTTCCGACCAAAACCGTGCCTACCATTCCATATGAGATATGGTATGGGAAGAGACCATCTCTAAAATGAGTTAGGATATGAGGTTGTCCTGCTTTTGTTAAAAAGAAGAATCCAGACAAACTCGAGACACGATTGGTGTTGTGTATATTTATAGGATATCCAAAACACTCATATGGATATCTTTTCTACCACAAGGAGGAACAAAGAGTGTTTTTTTCTCAGTATGCCACATTTTTAGAAAATGAATTTTGACAAATAATACTGATGGCTATGCGGAAGAACTAGAAGAAATTCTAGAGCCACAAATTACTACTGACGATTTAGTTGAATCTGAAGTTGCAATAGAATCCCACAACCCTCAGTCACTCCGCAGATCTAGTAGGACTTCTCGCCCACCAGAGAGATACTATGGTTTTCTCATTGATGGTGATAGAGAAGATTGCATCATGGATGATGATGATCTTACAGTTTTCAGGAAACTATCATGAGTAGTGACTCAGTGAAATGGCTGGATGCCATGCGATCCGAAATGGAGTCCATGCACACCAACAAAGTATGGACTTTGGAATTTGCACCTTCTGGAATAAAACCCGTAGGGTGCAAATGGATCTTTAAGAAAAAGATTGGTATGGATGGACAGGTGGAGACCTATAAAGTAAGACTTGTAGCGAAAGGATTTCGTCAAAGACCAGGATTGGACTATGTTGAGACTTTCTCTCCAGTCACAATGCTTAAATCCATTCGGACCCTACTTGCTATTGCTGCTTACTACGACTATGAAATCTGGAAGATGGACGTTAAAACTGCATTTCTAAATGGTGATTTGGAAGAATGTGTTTTTATAGATCAGCCGAAAGGCTTCATTGACAGTGGGAGAAGCGAAAAAGCATGCAGGTTGCTTAAATCCATCTATGGATTAAAGAAGGCATCACGGAGTTGGAACATCTTCTTTGATGGTACAATCAAAGAGTTTGATTTTATCAAAAATATAGATGAACCTCGCATTTATAAGAAGATTGTAGAGAGTACTGTCACATTCCTCGTATTGTATGTGGATGACATTCTCTTGAAAGGAAATGGCGTTCCTATGCTACAATCGGTCAAACTAGTCTTATCACAAAAGTTCTCCATGAAGGACCAGGGTGATGCCTCATACATTTTGGGCATTAAGATCTATAGAGATAGATCTAAGAGATTATTGGGATTATCCCAATCTATGTATATTAACACCATCCTAAATAGGTTTAGTATGGAAGATTCCAAGCGAGGTACTTTACCTGCTTGTCACATAATCACCCTCTCCAAAGACTTTTGTCCAAAGTCTGATGAAGAGAGAGCTCGCATGAGTGTTATACCTTACGCTTCTGTTAGTTATATGTATGCCTTAGAGGCCATTACTGTACATACGATGTATATTGTATTGGATGCTTGGACATATATAGGGAGGACTTTCTTGCTCGACATGATAGTATGCTATTTCGTTGCTCTTTATCTTAACATGTACACTGACTGTCTCTCTATTACATGTTGATAAAGCTCATAGAATGAGTACTTGACTAGAAGGATTATGATGCAGATCATACTAGTGGGGCAGTGGTAGTCGGTAAGTATAACCTTCAATAGTTCCTAGTCGTGGGAATATCGAGATGGGGCATCGATATTCCAGAGTAGACTAGCGTATGCGCTTCTTGACACATATGATGGGCGATGGATGATCTCACATCCATTGGTGTTTGAAATCAGAGAAGGTATATGGGTGCTCAGTGGAGACTGGGTACACTGGATGGACTTGCCGAGAACTTCTAGATGGTATTATACCTATCGTCAGATAGCAGTTCTCTGGTGACACTGGTACAGCTTAGTCTGTCGACCCGAGATCATCATAGAGTCTTGTAAGATTCCCACTGTACTTTTATTTACACCTTACCATGTTCAAGAGATCGTGCAAAACTGTGGTTTTTGGGTATAGTACCGAGTCACATGGAGGCAGTGAGCGATAGGAGGGGATTCGTCTCTCCCGGTATTGGGGGTTGATGTTGTGCAATGCTCGATTGGCCATAACAGGAAATCCCCGGCCAAGGTTGCTGAGATCTACTGGTAAGTGTTATCAGTAGTTTCTTGAACCGTTATGAGCCTCATATCGGCATGACTTATCTGGCTATTAGGGTCTGACGTTTTACCGCCCCCAGGCTCAGATATATGACATATCTGACGAAGAGACCGAACTGTACGGTAGTGTTACTTGATTGGATTCGCTGGAGTATGAGCAGGATTGCTTGTTGATCTTCTGATCACTCAATGCCCGGGTGGCCGTTACGTTTAGCAGACCGCTTGCGGCTTGTGGGTGACTGATATGATCACCACCTACTGCCGGCGTATTGACGGGTCTTTAGAGTCCTACACAGAGGTTTCCTGGCTCAAGCGAAATGAAGTAGAAGCACATAAGTGATATGTGCAAGAATAAGATTAATACGCGTATGTGATACCGTATTCTATTCTCACGATATGTGATATCGGCCGCTTATATGTGATATAGCTGGGCTGTCGAATCAAGTGTCGATTCAATAAATTGATACATTTGATATTAGTCGGTTGTATGTGATATAGCCGGATTATTAAATCAAGTGTTTGTAGGGTTGCTGGGCACGCTCACAAGGGTCTACGAGGCATCAACCATGCCCGATTTAAAATTTAGCCGTGCCGAACAACCCAAAGCCGGATCTTTAAACTAGAGTTTAGGCGAAAACAAGCATGTTAAACACTTTAACACTAAGTGAGAGGGATTACAACCTTTGTAGATCCGGTCCTTCACTTCATAAGCTTCGTGTTGAGGTCCCTTCACTGCGATCATTGTGTTCCGGAATCTCGAGAGGCTCCACGAAGAGAAAGATGCAGTCTTGCTTCCGATCTTCGATAACATAGATGATCTACCTTGAAGTTTCATTAACATAAGCTAACACTCACTAAAAGAAGTGAACACCCTCATCTAAAGGGCAAGGGTAGATGAGGATGATGAAGTAGGATTTTTGCTCTCATTTGTTTTCTTATTCTCACTCATTTTTCATCACAAAATCAAAGCAAGAAAGCTTTGCAAAGGAGGAGGAAGAAGAAGAATAGTGATCAAATCTTTTTGTGATCAATAATGAAAGGATAATTATGATGAATAATGCAACCATGGTCAAGTAACCTTTGTAGAGATTGAACTAGGGTTAAGGGGTGTGGTTGGGTTAAGGAAATATCATGCAAAAATATCTGAACAAATATCTTTGCACAAAACAAAAAGAAAGCTTTTAGAAACTTCTAGAAAAGCTTAACCCTAATCAAATCCTAACCATGTTTAATCTCCACTAAACATGTTGCATTAGTGATCATATCATGTTACAATATTATATATCACATATACAATATTTATTGTAACAAAATAAAATAATACAATTAACATATATCGTATATATATCAATGTATTACCCGAGTGAGAAAAATAATCTTTTAGTAAGCTAATATTAGTTAATGTAATTTAATATATCATATATATTATTATACATTAAATTATCGAATCAACACTTGATCCGACAATCCGGCTATATCTTATATAACCGACTATATCACATATACCTGGCCGATATCTTATATCGCGAGAATCCAATACGGTATCACATACCGCATTATCCTCGGTCCCGCACATATCACATATGCGGTCCTACTCCGTTTTGCCTGAGCCAAGAAACCTCTGTGTAGGACTCTAAAGAATCGTCAATACGCCGGCAGTAGGTGATGATCATATCAAACACCCACAAGCTGCAAGCGGTCAGCTAAACTTAACAGCCACCCAGGTATTGAGCGCTCAGAAGATCAACAAGCAAGCCTGTACTCTCTCTCGTGAATCCAATCAGTAACACTCCCATACAGTCCGGTCTCGTCGTCTGATATGTCGCATATCTCGCCTAGGGGTGGTAAACGTCAGACCCCAGTAGCTCGATAAGTCATGTCGATATGAGGTCTATAACAGTTCGAGAAACTACTGATAAAACTTACCAGTAAATCTCAGCAACCCTGGCCAGGGATTTCCGGTTATAGCCAATCGAATACAGCGCAACATCAACTCCCTATACCGGGAGAGACGAATCCCCTCCTATCGCTCATTGCCTCCATGTGATTCGGGACTGTACCCAAAGGCCACCTTTTTGCACGCCCTCTTGGACGTGGTATGATGGAAATCAAAGCACAGTGGGAATCACACAAGACTTTATGACGATCTCGGGTCAACAGACTACTCTGTACCAGTGTCACCGGAGAATTTCCATCTGACGTAAGGTATTATACCATCTGGGAGTTCTCGGCGAGTCCGTCCAGTGTACCCAGCCTCTACTGAGCACCCGTACACCATCCTTGATGTCAAACACCGATGGATATGGGATCATCCATCGCCCATCATATGGGTCAATTTGCGTATACGCTAGTCTACTCTGGTGTATCGATGCCCTGTCTCGATACACCCTCGACTAGGAACAGTTATAGGATGTACTCGTCGACTACCATGGCCCCACTAGTATGATCTCATCATAGTCCCAGTAGTGGAGTACACATCCTAAGGGCTTTATCAACATGTAACATAGAGACAATCAGAGTACATGTTACGATAATGTATAACCAGATAGCGTACTATCATGTCGAGCAAGAAAGTCCTCCCTATATATGTCCAAGCATCCATTACAATATACATCGTATGTACAGTAATGGCCTCTAGGGCATACATATAACTAACAGTGTTGATTTAATAATTTAATGTATAATTATATATTTGATATATTATCTCACATTAACTAATATTAGCTCACTTAAGTTTTCTTTTTTTCACTAGTGTACACTTGGTATATATGTGATATATATTAATGTATATCTTTTGTGTCATGCTAGATGCCACATGGTACATGGGTATATGAGACTCACACCATGTTTATAATAATGTGAGTGTTTTGTTTATTTAAAGTAAATCAAATTAGTTGGAAATTGTCACATGGTTGAAGCTTGTAAAAGCTTGTGGAACCATTGACCAAGTCCACTCCTTTTGTTTTACTTGAAGAAATTTATTAACCGAACCATTATTGTTTATCCATGGTTTATTCTCTACATGAGTTAGTGTATGACACTAACTCACCCATGGTTGCTATTCTCACTCATTATTCCATTCACACTTCATCTTCTTCCTCATCTCCAAAAAGCTTTCTAGCATCATGAGAGGTGAAGAATTATAGTGAGAAAATTATTTCTAATGTGAGCAAAATTCCTACTTCATCAACCTCTTCTCTACTAGCCATTTAGATTGGGTTGTTTCTTCACTAGTTCATCACTTAGTGAAGAGGTAGCTTGAGTTAGTGTCTCCTCGACATAGATCATCTTCGGCCTCGAAGACTTCAAGCAAGCTTGTTCATTTCACCGTATGGAGCCTCACTAGAGTCCGGGAGATCCCTACTTGGAGTGAAGGGACTACTACACGGAGCTATTGAAGTGAAGGACTGGTCTACAAAGGTTGTATTCCTTATTCACTTAGATATAAAGATGTTTACATCCTTGTTCGTCTAATTCTCTAGTTTAGATTCTAGCATTAGGGTTCTTTAGCACGCTATTTTTTTGAAAACGGTATGGTCGATGCCTCCCGAAACCCAGTGGCCGCCTAGGGAACCCAAAGTGGTATCAGAGCCATGCTAGAGAATTAGACGATGTTTGTAGAATTACGAAACCGAAACAACTCCGAAACACCAGATGCAAAAACCCAGTTTCTGTCAAATTTTTTAAGGTGTCAAAATTTTTTTTAAGTAACTGCAGCATGTTACATATGATGCGACATGAACACAGAAGAAAATTGAACCCCTATCGCCGAAAAATGGCCGGCCACATGCCAAGAAAATCCGGCCTGGCCGGTTCAATCATGGTGTTCTGGCTTCAAATTTTTACTGTGTTCTGGTCTCTGGGTTTTGGTGTTTCAGGTGTTGCTTGTTTTTTCTAAAATTGCATGTGATGTTATCTTTGTGCAAAGGCAATTCAGAGTGTTTTGTAGTCGTAATTCTAACATCATTTCGGGTTATTTAGACGGCGTTAAAAAGTTCGAACGGATATCAATAACCCATTTTTTTCCTCGCTGGAAATTTTCCAAGAGTTGGATTTTTCCAAGTTTAAAATCTTCAGAAAATGTGCAGGTGTTTTCTATGGACCCACTAGAAGAAAGAAACCCTAACTCGATTTTATGACCGTCGGAACTGCCATCAAACCCTAGGGTTTGTGGTAGTTCTGTGGCGCCACAGGTGAGGCAAGGGTTGACTCGTCTACGGTTGGTCCATAGGTGTTGTGGCATGTTCTGGATATTTTTTAAACTCCACTCAAGTGTTGAGCTCTTTGGGAAATTTTGGGTGTTTGTTGATTCGATCGAAAAGTTTAACATCGTCTATCTATCTGTGATTGTGATACAATATTTAGAATCCACAAATTTAGTTTTGTGAAAACTAATTTGAATTTTATAAATCTAGCAAGTTAGTCTCATTTGATCGGTTGCCACGGGATTTTGATGTGAATCAAAACTCCATTGCAATTACGTAGAGTACACGGATACTCGCCGGGTAACCTTACTAGATAGCCATACCCTATAGCCCCGACCAAGTGACTGTAGGAGAACCCCGTCGCTAAAAGCATCCGTTCGGGTGCTCACGGCCGCGGTGTTCCGCCTCAGTGCACTTCGTCGACGGCATCGGGGGTGCGGCCGTCTACTAAAGTTTCCGACGAGCATTCGATCAGGTTATCGGGAATCTTGTTGAATTACCCGACATGTTATTGGAAAGTGTTTTCAATATCGAGACTAAAATGTGGGGTTTATAATTTTTAAGCATGTGATGTCTAAGGAAATCATTTGGTTAGGCATGAAATCCAAATTATGTGATACATCGGGTTTATGATATCTAAGGTGGTTGCGGATTCTAATTGTAGTAGTTTTTCACTTTCTTTTTTGCGACCGTATGTGTAATATGTGGTGTATCGTCGGTTTCGTTGCTATATGTCAACGATAATTGGGATACACATATTGACTTACGTTGATGACATGTGATATTATGTGTTGCTGTGATATGTTATATTGGATCATCGTGTTTTGAATGGCCGGGGTTTTTTATGTGAGATGAGATTTTTTCATTTTCATTCATGTAAAAACTTGTATGTAATATTCTTTTATTGGGGCACTTCCTGGTTGAGGACTTTTGGCTATAGTGACCTCAAGGCAATTATCATATTCGCTGGAAGGTGATTATGATGATTGAGGGAGGACCTATACCGGTAGAACAATCTTACTCGAGATGATAGTATGCTATCTGGTTTGTCTTTATCATCACTATTAGATGTTCATAGAGCCCATAGGATTCTTGCTTGACTACCAGCATTATGATGGCGATCATATACGTGGGAGCTGGTGATCTATAAGTACATCCTTAAATGTCCCTAGTCGTGGGAGTTTCGAGACTGGGCATCGATACTCCAGAGTAGACTAGTATATACTGATCGAGACCCCGACGAGGGGCGGTGGCTAGGTCTCACAAGCCATTGGTGTTAGTTTTTTCACCTAAGATAGTATACAGGTGCTCATTGGGTTATGAGTACACTGGACGGAATCGCCGGGAACTTGCTAGTTGGTACTATACATATTGTCAGATAGCAGTTTCCAGGTGACTTGTGTACAGGTTAATCTGTCGACCTGAGATCGTCATTTGTCTCGTGTGAGTTCCCACTGTGCTTTGATTACTACCCTACCATGGCTCAAAGGAGTCATGCAAACAGGTTTTAATTGGGTACAGTCCCGAGCCACATAGAGGCAGTGAGCGGATTGTCGGGGATTCGTCTCTTCCGGTATTGGGGGTTGATGTCACGCATTGTACGGGTGTCCATCACCAGAAATCCTTGGACAAGGTAGTCGAGAATTACTGATCTAGGATCAGTAGTTTCTCATGTGGTGATGGGTTTCATACCGACACGAATTATTGCGTTATTAGGGTTCTGACTTTATCCACCCCCTAGACTTGATATGCGATACTCCTAGACGAACAGACCGGACTATACGGATATTGTCACTGTCAGGCTCAGTAAGGGTTCAGGACGAGTTTTCTCGTCGTCCTTCCTTTCGCTCAATACCTGGATAGCTGTTACGTACAGCTAGTGCCGCTGACGTGCTTATGGTTAAACCCACTGCCAGCGTATTGACGAGTCTTTAGAGTCCCACACAGAGGGTTTTCACGATTCAGGAGATATGATGTAGATGACGTATGTTGGTACATACATGTGTCCGATTAAATATGTGTACAGGCTACACAGACTTTAATCGGACGGTTGATAATACTAGCGGCTTAGGATTAAGCCAGATTATTAAATCAGGTTTTGATTTAATAATTTATATATATGTATTTATATATATATATATTCTAGTATTAATGTTCACTATTCATTTTCTCTCTTGGCTATTCGTATTTTCATACGAATACGTGTATATGTATTTCGATACGTGTACCAGGTTGTATTCCGTATTTATACGGAATTGTTTCTAGAAGATTGGCCACCTCATTATTGATTTTCTTTTTAGAAAAATCAATCATTGAAATGAGGTGGAGGGTGAGTTGGCATGAGCATGGGTCATGGCATATAGAGAGGTATGGCATGCAATTGTTTATTGGAAAATTGATGGAGATATTTTTCATTACATGATTGGGAAAAAGGGGGGGCTGCCACATTCTTTTGTTGGTGGGCATGCTCATTTCTTTTCTCCACTTGATTTCTTTACTTGCTTCTGTTAGTGTATATGCCCTAGGGGCCATTATTGTATCATACTAGCTTGTATATTACTTAATGGAAGCTTGAGATATTCACAGTTATATAACAGTCTTGCTAAACATGGTAGTATGCTACTTGGTTTTCTCTATCTTATTATGTATGTACGTATTGATAGAGCCCTCAGGATCTTGCTTGACTACCAGCGTTGTGATGGCAGTCACACTAGTGGGGGCTGGGTAGTCTACAAACACATACTTTTTCAGGTCCTTAGTCGTAGGATTATCGAGACAGGGCATCGATACTCCGGAGTAGACTAGTGTGTACGCTTCTCATCCCAGTTGGGGAGATGGTCTGTCCCACAGCCATCAGTACGTCGTACTGGAGATAGTATACAGGTGCTTGTTGGGTTACGGGTACACCGGACAAGACTCGCAGGGAACTGTTGGTTGGTATTATACCCGTCGTCAGTTAACAGTTCCCAGGTGACATTAGTACAACATGGTCCGCAGACTTGACACTGCTGCTTCGCCTCGAGTGTGTTCCCACTGTTCTTAGATTGCTACCCTACCACGGCTCAAAGGAGTCATGCAAACAGGTAGCAGTTGGGTGCAGTCCCGAAGCACTTGGAGGCAGTGGCGGTTAGACAGGATTCGTCTCTCCCGGTATTGGGAATTGATATCGCGCTGTGTCAGAGAGCCATTACGCAAAGTCCCTGGCCAGGGCAAGCGAGATTTATTGGTAGGTTCCAGTAGTTTCTCAAGGTGTAATGGGCTTCGCTCCGACACGGCTTATACCGCTTTTAGGGGACTGACGCTTGCCGCCCCTAGGCCCGATATGCGATAGTCCTAGAAGAACAGACCGGACTGTACGGAGATTGTCACATTAGGCTCAGTAGGAGTTCGGATGGGTTTCCTCATCAGCCTTCTTATCGACATCTACCTGGGGACCGTTACGTACAGCTAGTGCCGCTTGCGGTCTGTAGTTAAACCCACTGCCAGTGTAGTAGTCGAGTCTTTAGAGTCCCACACAGAGAGTTTCCCTGCTCTAGGCGAAACGATATAGAGGTCGTATGGTTTTACGACAAGGGTTTGGACGCATACGTGTTTAAACGCACGTACGACGTTCGAACAGTTTTTACTTGTCAGCTTTGGTTTAAGCCAGATTCTAGTATCGGATTATTGGATTTATACAGTCTAAAGTTTTTCCGTGTTTTCACGGATAGGAGGGGCGTTCTCGTAATTTTGCGGGAAGCTTCTAGAAGTATGGTGACTTGGGGGTTAAGGTGGCATAAGCATTTATTGCTTTAATGACTCATTTGTGTGATTCATCCATGGAGTTAATGGTGCATTTATTAGCTAATGACTCATGAGATGAATCACACAAGGTGAATGAATGAAACATGATTAATCATTTGATTTATTCATTTGATAAATTATTATGGTTCATATATTCAAATGAGTTCATTATTTCATATTCATTATTATGCTCACCTTCCCTCTCCTCAAGCTCACTCTCTCTTCAAACTCTAATCCTACCCCTCATGTGTTGAGATCAAGGATTAGATAGACTAATTAATCCATAACCATTCTCTATATCACCTAGGTGCCTTTGATTAGCAACTAAAGAAACCTAGTTACCTCAAGATTAGAGGTGAAGCTTGGAGTAGAAGCTCTCGGGTGGATCGTCTATTACAAAGAGAAGGCCGAGGAGGAGGTGGATAGCGAAAAGATGAAGGACTAGGTTAACTAGGTGTAATCACTTCTCATAGTAGTTAACAACTTTTATTTATATGTTAGTTATAGTTTAGCAATGATTCTTGCGGTTAGTCGATGTTAGTCCAAAGAACAAGATCGTTTTTCATATTTCCGCCTCCCCGCAACTCGTGGGGTGTAGTGCATTGACTTACAATGGTATCAGAGCCTCGCTAAACAATAATTAACTTATTAGCAAAGTCGTAAGAATTTCTAACGCAAAACGAACCGGAAAAAACATCGAAATCACCATGTTTCTGTCGAATTTAAAATGAGGTCTAAAAATTTTTCAGGGACCTCTAAAAATACATGCAGGGAAATACAAGAATACTGGAGAAAATTGGGTCCATGAATCGGCCAAACAGCCGCGGAACCGCGGCCGATCCAAGTGATCCATCGCGGATCTGCGGCCGAGTTAAGACCGATTCACCCCAATCTTCCCCACTAACTCTTCTGTGAATATTTTGTCTTTTCTGGAATGTTTATTTTCTGCTCAAGTCTTAGGTGCACAGAGAAGTTTTGGAGTAGAATCTAAAGTGTTTGCTCGATCGAAACTATACGATGTTTGCTAATTAGATTATATCTGTGAACTATATAATGTGTTCGTAAACCTCTCCTAACTGCTAGTATGTCGGTTGGCAGGGGTTGCACATTTCTGTAATGATTTTACTGTTTGTGATTATGAACTGTATTGGATTGTTGTGATGATTAGCCGGGGTTTGAGATGGGTTATTATATTCATTCATTCGATATAATTGTAATATGTTGTAATATTATTTTGCGGGGCGCATCCAGGTTGCGGTTGTAGCCACCGTTGTATTATTTCATTTTACTGTTTTTGCTCCTAGAATAGACCCAAGGTGGGGTGCACAAACTACCGGGTACTTTGAAGTGTTTAGTGTCCTACTCACGTTGTAGAGGGAGACCGCTTCACTTCGGGTACTTGGCGGGTAGTTTGCCGCACCCGTAGGGGTCTAGGGTGGGGTAATGGCTATTCATCACAACTGTGTAATCCGTCTTTCGTTACAGGCTCAAAAGAAACGCGGAATGCTTGCATATCCAATAATGTTCATCTGTGATCTGGAATGCCTATTATTGCGTCTGACGAATGTACAATATTTATATATGATAGCTATTTAGACGTCACTTATGTTTTACACCTGCGCTAGCCCAGCCCCCGCTCTGTCGTTAGTTAAGTAACCTAACGGGTGATGACGGGACCCCGTGGCGAATGCGGATGGCATAAGAGGACGTTGTATTTTCGTTGTTTTCTGCAATGATATGATATTTGATGGGACGCATTATTATAATGCAAAGAAAATAAACCAAAGTTGAGTATTTGGAACAAATTTAAAAGAAACCACTCGGTTATTTTAAAAGAGCAGAATTTTTTAATTGCGTAGCTTTAACCACTCCTTTTAAAAAGCTATCAGGTTCCTTCGATTATATCAAGTTCACTACATTCACGGTTTCGCCAAAATCAGTCATAGCCCTCCGTCATTTCTTATGGATGGCCAGTAGTATTCAAGCTATGTTTGTTGGCTTTCGTCAAGGCATAGTGTTTGGTAGCTGCTGGGGTATTCATTTGTTGCATAGATAGATGAGTTGGTTTGGGACAGTCGTATCACCTTGTTGGCTTTCGTCAAGGGTAAGTACGGGTGGGTTCAAATTAACAAGATAATGATGGGTAGAACTTGACATGTGATTTATGATTTGTTGGCTTTCGTCAAGGTTATAAGAACATGGGGCAAAAATCCATATCGGGAGTTTCTAAAGAAACTGAAACTTGCTAGTGTTGCATACCATTTGGAGTTTGATGAATGTTGGTAGAATTCCTTCAACATTATCATACGATGATATTTGGATCCCGATCCTACTGTGAGTATATGCTACTTATCAGGAGATTCGTCATTTAACGATCAATGCTATAAACCAAGTAGGTGTCGAGAAAGGTGTCAGCGGGGCTACGCCCCCAGAGAAAAGAGGTTCTTTAATTAAGGAACTTCACGAAAGCGTTGGAAAAACTCCCTCGAAGTATCGACACTGGCCTGGCTGAACGGTTAAGCAAGTATTGTACGGTGAGAATAGTCCTGGCTAATTCTTCTTTTATGGTTTGAGGAAGGATTCGAGAAACAGTGGGAGCCATCCAGTTTAGATAAACTAAAAACCAATCTAAACTTGCAAGAGCATCATGCTAAAGAGTTTTCTTCTCTCTCTCTCTCTCATTGCAACGACCTTGTGACCATGATTAGGTTACATCTAGATAACAATTTGACTGAATCTGACTTATATGACTGGCAAAGGTCTGTCCAGATGTCTATTGCCTATGACAAGCTGGACCACCCTATTACTATTCAAGATCCCGTCGTCCCAGGTCCAGTTTCCACCGTCGCGGATATGGACATCCGTCAGACAAGGGAAAAGGATAAAGCGAAAGCCAAGTGCCTCGTGTTGGCTTCAGTTGATGGTGTATACCAGAAGCAGCACGAGAAGATAGACTCAGTTTCCATCTTTCTCCATAACAAAGATTTATATGGAGAGCAATCTCATATCGCAAGATATGAGACCTCGAACGAATTAATTCAAGCGAGGTTGGCTGTCGGGTCATCAGTAGGGGACGACGTCCTTACGATGACTAGCTATATTGATGAGCTCAAGGACCTGGAGACCACGTTGGGAAACAGTGTTAGTGTATATGCCCTATAGGCCATTACTGTATCATACTAGTTTGTATATTACTTAATGGAAGCTTGGGATATTCACCTTGTATATACAATCTTGCTCAAAATAGTAGTATGCTACTTGGTTTGTTTCTACTTCAATGTGTACATGTGTTTATTTTAGTATATCGCCTATACACATTAGTGGAGCCCTTAGGATCTTTGCTTGATTATCAGCGTTGTGATGGCAGTCACACTAGTGGGGCTGGGTATCTATAAGCACATCCTTATGCAGGTCCCTGGTCGCAGGACTATCGAGACAGGGCATCGATACTCCGGAGTAGACTAGCGCATGCGCTTCTCATCCCAGTGTGGGAGACGGTCTGTCCTACAGCCGTCGGTACGTCGTACTTGAGATAGTATGCGGGTGCTCGTTGGGTTACGAGTACACAGGACAGGACTCGTCGGGAACTGACTAGTTGGTATTATGCCTATCGTCAGTTATCAGTTCCCAGGTGACATGAGTACAGCTTAGTCCTCTGACTTGACACTGTCACTTCGCCTCGAGTGTGTTCCCACTGTACTTTGATTACTACCCTACCACGGCTCAAAGGAGTCGTGCAAACAGGTGGTAGTTGGGTGCAGTCCCGAAGCACTTGGAGGCAGTGACGGTTAGACAGGATTCGTCTCTCCCGGTATTGGGGGTTGACATCGCGCTGTGTCTAGGAGAGCCATTACACGAGTAGTCCCTGGCCAGGGCAAACGAGATATACTGGTAGGCTTCCAGTGTTATCTCAGGGTGTTTTGGGCTTCACTCCGACACGACTTGTACCGCTATTGGGGGACTGACGTTTACCGCCCCCTAGGCCTGCCATGCGATGTATCAGACGAACAGACCGGACTGTACGGAGAATGTCACATTCAGGCTCAGTAGGAGTTCAGATGGGTTTCGCCTCGTCAGTCTTCTTGTCGGCATCTACCTGGGGACCGTTACGCACAGCTAGTGCTGCTTGCGGTCTGTGGTTAAACCCACTGCTAGCGTAGTGTCGAGTCTTTAGAGTCCCACACAGAAAGCTATTCGCCTTTAGGCAAAAAAGTAGAGGTCGCATGGTTTTTGCGATAGGTCGCATGGTTTTGTGACAGGGTTCGGTCACATCCGTGCACTTGTGCACGTACAGTGTCCGGACAGTTTACACTAGCGGGCTTTGGTTTAAGCCAGATCCTAGTGTACCTTTTGGGATTGGATTTATCCAGTGTGTATTCGTGTTCCTCGGAACGCGGATGCGGGTGTGTATGCACAGTTGACGGAGAGACAGAGGCAGAGGATTCTCATTAGGGTTGTTGACCGTTGACCGTTGACTATTGACTTTTTGCTCAACCCTAATGAGAATATGATATATGATTAACAATTATATTAATTAAGTATTATGGTGACATGGTTGTTGAGGGATTGACTTTGTTGACTTGTTGACTTTTGTTGACTTGTTGACTTTGTTGACCGGTTGACTAGGCTTGACTAGTTGACCATCATGATAACTATAGCTATCATTTCATGGCAAAGACTTTTGCTTGCTTGCTCTTTTGTGCAAAATGAGTGCATGAAATGATATGGCTATGGTTGCTTAAACCATCACATAATACTTGATTGATATGAGGTGTTATGATTGTTTTGGATTATGAGAGCCAAATGAGAAAAGTCTTCTCTCATTCTTTCATGCTCATTCTCTCTCTTGTTCTTGAGCTCTCATCTCCTCCTCTTGCTCTCCCTCTCTTGACTCTATGGTTCACTTGTCTCATGAGTTGAAAACCAAGAACCATAGATAAAATCCCATACAAACTCTTCTCTACTCACTCTAGTTCACAAGGTTTAGCAAACCAAGTGAACTAGTTTCTTCAAAGTTCGAAGAAGGAGCCAAAGGTAGAAGCTTTCGGGTGGATCTATCTTCGGCGCAAGGAGACGACGGGGAGAAGCCGATTCGGACGACCATCGAAGCTTGAAGACGAAGGAGTTCGAGAAAAAGAAAGGTATAACCCCCTAACCGAGTAGTTAGCAACTCGTAGTTAGGTTGTTAGTTAGATGTTTAACAAAGATCCGGTTTTGAGTCCATGTTACAACCTCTAAGAAAATTGTTTTTCACCAAATTCCGCATGCCCGAAAGTACCGGGAGAGGTAGCATGGACTTACAGTGGTATCAGAGACTAGTTAAACTCTATCTAACATGTTAGCAAAGTAGCTAGAAGATCGATCAAAGAAAAAGTCGCAAAACGAACCCGATATGATAAGTTTCTGCCGATTTTTTTTTCTGTTCAAAAATTGATAAATTTTATCTTTAAAATCGGCTCAGGCTTTTGTGTGATCACCCACCAAATTTGGTCCAACGATCGAGTCAAAGCGCCGCGGAAACGCGGCGGGAGCACGCTCCCGCCGCGGATCCGCGGCCGAGTTGACTCGGCCGAGGTCCAAGTTTGGTGCAGTGTTTTTCTGGGGTTGTTTTGGGATTTTTGGAATATATATTTTCTGCCCAGATTTTCCAGAACGAAAATTTTATTTTTGGGGTCCTGAAAATCCGTATTTTTGATCGAACTTCTAAAAGACTTAAGCTGACGGGTTTTTCTGTGATGTGATATTTGTATTGAACGTCTGCTAATCGCTATATGTCGATTAGTGGGGGTTATACAAATCTGTGATCTGTAATGTTATTGGAATGTGCATATGAATTCATTGAATTGTCGCGGGTGAATAGCCGGGGGTTGTGAGACGAGAGTTTTCTTTTCTTTCAATTCATGTAAATTTGTAAATTGATGTAATAATTATTTATATGGCCGCACAACCGGGTCGGGGTAGTAGCCGTCATTGTATAATTTCTTTTTACTGTTTTTGCTCCTAGGATAGACCCATGGAGGGGGTGCACAAACTACCGGGTATGCCGAAGTGCCGAGTGGCCTACTCACGGAGTTGAGGGAGGTTGCTTCGCTTCGGGTACTTGGCGGGTAGTTTGCCGCACCCGTAGGGGTCTTGGGTGGGGTATTGGCTATTCACCACGACCGTGTAATCTGCTTTTCGTTACAGGCTCGTACGAATTGCGGATTCCTAGTATATCCAATGTGTTCATCTGTGATCTGAAATGGCTATCATTGCAATATATCTATATATGATATTATTTAGGCGTTGCTTATGTTTTACAGCCGCGCTAGCCCAGCCCCCGCTCTGTCGTTAGTTATGTAACCTAACGGGTAATGACGGGGCCCCGTGGCGAATGCGAATGGCATAAGCGTACGTCATATTTTGGTTGTTTTCTGCAATGGTAGGATTAAATGATGGGACGCATTAAAAGAACTAATGCAAGAATATCACGCATTAAAAGAACTAATGCAAGAAAATAAACCAAGTAAAAGTCGTTGGAACACTTTCGAAAAACCACTCGGTTCTTTTCAAAACTAACTTTTAAATGCTGAGTTTGAGCCACTCCTTTTAAAAGCTATCTCGTTCCATCGACTATATCAAGTTCACTACGTTCACGGTTTCGCCAAAACCAATCGTAGCCCTCCGTCGTTTCACATAAATAGTCAATAGTATTCAAGCTATGTATGTTGGCCAAAGTCAAGGCATAGTGATTGGTAGCTATTGGGTATTCATGTGTAGCATAGATAGATGCGTTGGTTTGGGACAGTCGTACTGCCATTTTGGCCAAAGTCAAGGGTAGGTACGGATGGATCCAAATTAACCTGGAGAATGATGGGTAGAACTTGACATGTGACTTATGATATTTTGGCCAAAGTCAAGGTCATAAGAGCATGGGGCAAAAATCCACATCGGGAGTTTCAAAAGAACTGAAACTTGCTAGTGTTGCATACCATTTGGAGTGTGATGATTCTGGTAGGATTCCTTCAGTTTCGTCACGCGATGATATTTGGATCGCGATCCTACTGTGAGTATATGCTACTCCTCGGGAAATTTCTCACTTAACGATCAATGCTATAAACCAAGTAGGTGTCTAGAAAGGTGTTAGCGGGGCTACGCCCCCAGGGAAAAGAGGTTATTTAATTAAGGAACTTCGCGAAAACGTTGGAAAACCTCCCTCGAAGTACCGACACTGGCCTGGATGAACGGTTAAGCAAGTATTGTACGGTGAGATTGATCCTGACTAATTCTTCCTTTTTGGTTTGAGGAGGGATTTGAGAAACAGTGGGAGCCATCCTATTTAGACAAATTAAAAACCACTCTAAACTTGCAAGAGCATCATGCTGAGTGTTTCTTCTCTCTCATAATTGCAGCGACCAATCGACATGACTGGACTTAAGTTACTCCTAGATAAAAACATACTGACAGGGCCAAACTACAAAGATTGGCTCAGGAATGTCAAGATGGCAATCACTTACGACAAGCTGGGGTATCTTCTTACCACCAAAGCTCCCCCTGTCCCCGGTCCCACTTCCAGCGTCGCGGATAAGGAAATCCGTAAGACTTGGGAGATTGATAGCGCGAAGGCCAAGTGCCTCGTACTTGCCTCTATGGACAATGAACATCAGAGGAGGCACGAGAATATGGACTTGGAATCCATATTTCTTCATACAAAAGAACTGTATGGAGAGCAATCTCGTATCGCAAGATACGAAGCGTCGAAAAAGTTATTTTCGGCAAGGATGGCCGTCGGATCATCAGTAGCAGAACACGTGCTTAAGATGATCGGCTACATTGAGGAGCTCGCGGACCTAGGGACCACATTGGAGAGTGAGCTCTATACGGACTTAGTTCTCCAGTCCCTTCCTTCCACTTACGCCCAGTTTATACTGAACTTCAACTTACAAGAAAAGGAAGTTGAACTTTCAGAGCTCCTCAACATGCTGAGGAGCGCAGAGGGCACCCTACAGAAAGGTAGGAAAACATCCACTTTGTTTGTAGGAGGATCATCTTCTTCTAGGTCCAAGGCGAAAGCCAAGGGAAAGAAGAAGAAAGCCCCCGCCAAACCAAGAGGCGGTGTTAGTAAAGTGGATACGAAGGGAAAAGCTAAAGCAACAAAGAAAGCGGGGAAGCTTGTGGATAAGGAAGAATGCTTCTATTATCATAAGAAAGGACACTGGAAGAATGATTGCAGGGCCTGGAAGGCCAGAACACAGGAATTGAAGCAGGTTGCAGCTTCAGCTTCAGGTGTGTATGTTATTGAAAACTGTCTTTCAATAAACTCTACTTCCTGGGTATTGGATACCGGATCAGGATCTCATATCTGTAATTCTTTGCAGGCGTTGAGAAACCATAGGGTTTTGAGAGCAGGTGACATGACCCTCAGAGTTGCAAACGGAGCTAGCATGGATGCTAAGGCCGTGGGGGACTATCACCTGGGAATGTCAGATGGACATGTTTTGGTTTTGCGTAATTGCTTTTTTGTACCCAACGCAACTTGTAATATCATTTCTGTATCTTTAGTTTCTAAAGAAGGTTATGAATTTGCGTTTGTAAGTAATGTTGTAAACATTCACCTTAATCAAGTTTTGATTGGGTCAGGTACATTAAGCAATGGTATATACGTATTAAACCAACCACAGATTTTCAATGTCCAGAATACACACAAAAGAAAGTCTCCGGAAATAAATCAGACTTTCTTGTGGCATTGTAGACTGGGTCACATCAATGAGAGAAGGTTGATGAAGTTACATACAGAAGGATATTTGAATGCGTTCGAATATCAATCGTATGCCACTTGTCAATCCTGTCTCAAAGGAAAGATGACAAAGACTCCGTTCACTGGACACGGAGTAAGAGCGAGCGAGCTCTTGGGACTCGTACACAGCGACGTGTGTGGTCCAATGTCTACACATGCGCGAAGCGGTTATTCTTACTTCATTACTTTTACGGATGACTTTTCAAGGTACGGTTATGTCTTCTTAATGAAACAAAAGTCCGAAGCCTTTGGAAAATTCCAGGAATATAAGAATGAAGTAGAAAAACAAACCGGCAAAAGTATCAAGATTCTAAGATCGGATTGAGGTGGTGAATACTTGAGTGCCGAGTTCCTGGACTATTTAAAAGAGAACGGAATTCTCTCTCAGCTTACTCCTCCATACACTCCGCAACATAACGGTGTATCGGAGAGACGGAACCACACCCTATTGGATATGGTACGGTCCATGATGAGTAACGCTGAGTTACCACGATCATTCTGGGGGTATGCGCTAGAATCAGCTGCGTACCTTTTGAACCGAGTTCCCACTAAGACTGTGCCTACTACACCATATGAGATGTGGTGTGGGAAGAGACCCTATCTTAATCACATTAAGACATGGGGAAGTCCAGCTTTTGTCAAAAAGCAGCATGCGGACAAGCTCGAGGCACGCTCAGTACAGTGCAAGTTCGTGGGATATCCAAAGAACTCCAAGGGATATTTCTTCTACTGCGAAGAGGAACAAAAGATTATTGTTTCTCGTCATGCCCACTTTCTAGAACACCAGTTCTTAGAAAAGGAAATTAGTGGGAGCGCAGTAGAACTGGAAGAAATTCCAGAACCATAAGCTATTACTGAAAGCTTAGTGGAACCAGAGGGTTCAAAAGAACAGGACATTCCTACGCCGCTCCGCAGGAGTAGTAGGCAGTCTCATCCGCCCGAGAGATACTATGGTTTTCTCATAGACGGGGATAGAGAGGATTGCATCATAGATTATGATGAGCCTACTAGCTTCCAGCAGGCCGTTCAGAGCGTTGACTCAGTAAAATGGCTGGATGCAATGCGGACCGAAATGGAGTCCATGTACACCAACAAAGTATGGACGTTGGACATTGCTCCAGACGGGGTAAAACCCGTAGGATGCAAGTGGATTGATCGCACGCTTTTGGCGTGTCGGATGATCAAAGAATTTAAGTGTAACCGCGATCAGGACGGTGTCGCTTTGCAGCTAGCCGGTGAGCACGGGTCGGTCCACAGGGAGATGGTGTTATCTTACCTTCTTGTTTTAGACGAGTCAATAAAGAATCTGTATGAGTTTGTTCTAACCTATGTGTTTATCTGCAAGTATAAAGTTGTTAAGAAAAGATACGAGATTATAAGCTAAAGAAATCCGTACTCAAAACCTTTGAGCCGAGTCTTGACCAATTGAAGCTAAGCAATTGGCAACAACATGGATTAGGGGATTTAAGCGCGGTATTCGTGGAATCCGGCTTATTTACCCTTGTCCTTCCGTTCTTGTCTCTTGCTTTCGCCTCCGGCCAAACCGAACGCAACCGGTCGCGGTTAGGAATCACCGTTACCTTGTCAGGGTACGGTGCCTAACGGAGCGCTTGCGTATGGTTTGGGCGAAGTTCAAATGGAAAATAACGGGAAAAGGAATTGGCAAAGAAATGTTAACTTATAATACCGTATTTTATCTTAACAACAATAATTACATACATTCACAAAAGAGAACCAAAAAGAGAGGACAAAAAGAAAAGAACAAAGAAAAGAAAAGATACAAGTAATTAAAGTACAAGGAATAAAATTGCATGGAAATAAAGCCAAGGTAATAAAAAGCAAGTAATAAAAAGCGATAAAAAGAATACGGAACTAGGACTCAAGACAAGCATGTGATCAATAGCCAACCCTTAAACTTGCAAGCTCAATGAAGAGGTTGCAAGATCAAGGGAAGGGTAGAAAACGCATGTGAAATGAAGTGCTAGTCCCGGGAGAAAATACGACCCTTGAGATCAATAACTAACCCTTAACCATTCAAGCTCAATGAAGAGGTTGAATGAGCAAGAGAAAGCAAAAATCTCAAGGGGGAGCAAACTAATAAGAAAGATAAAAATGCCTTATCTTCATTAATCTTCCACTCAAAAAGCTCTCACTACAATTTTAATGGAGAAAGAATGAAGAAGAGGAAGAAGAAGAACAAAAACTACAAAAAAGAGGCTAAAGAAAAGCTCCCTTGGTTAAGCTCAGGTCTGCTGTATTTATAGGCTGGAGAATGGAGTTCTAGGGCAACCAGAAGACATAAAATGAAACACCCAAAATACCCCCCAAAATTCTCTGCCTGCGGCGACTGTACGGCCGCGGATCCGCCGCCTATGCCCCCCTACGGCCGCGGATCCGCTCCCCTATAGTCGTGTTAGGGTGTGGTCTTCTGTGTACCTCCCTGGTCTTCTGTCCCCTCTTGTCTGGTATATGTATTTTCTGATAATTTCTTCCAGAATATCAGCAGAATTCATAGTCCAAGATTGTTATCTTTTCTTCACTTTTGACTTTATCTCTCTTGAGCTCCGCGCACCCATTGATTCTTGTGCTGCCCCCCTCGTGCTCTGTGCTTGTCCGAGACACGAATGACCACTGTCATATGTCTTGTCTCTGGAACTGGTACTCGGCACTGGACGGATATGGATGACCGGAACCCGGCTTTTATCTGCAGTGACAGATGTTCTGTATTTGGTGTAACTGTGGAGATTTTGTCTTGATTTGCAATATTTGGACTGAAAACCTGTACTCTGTAAATATGTAACAAACACAGATCAAAAGCACCTACCTATAAACAACCGAGCGTAAGAATGGGCGGTATAAAATGCAGTATTTTGTGATGAACAAATACCCCCAAACTTAACTTTTGCTCGTCCCGAGCAAAACCAATTATTCACAAAAAAGAAAATCCTAACCGCACTTTCGCAGGGAACGCGATTGCACTGAGCATTTGCAACAAGCCGTTAAACCTCTAGGTGTCCCTAGTAGGAGGAGTGCTGTCTCCTGAGGGTTTTCAGCGGATACTACCCACAAAATCCGGTCAAGCTAGTTTTGTAAAATAATTAAGATTCAAACCCCTAAAGTTTTGTTTCAGAAAATAACAATTCTATGATCCTAAGTCTAGACTATCGAACCTTTATTTTTCACACCTCACTTCTTATTTAACTACAGATTTTATATGTCTTTACGTGCAGTGCAAATAGTGTCGTTAAGTTCCCGAAAGGTCGAATAAAGTCATTATGTCACACAATAAAGCCCAGATAACAATTTTAAAAGGATCACATAAGTTTTATAAAGAGTTAAGCATTTTTCAAGTTTCGTTTTCCAGTAAAGTTTCAACTTCAGAATTTCTATCTTCCCTAACAGGAAACTAGGTCTTATTCTTCACTCCACCTTTTTCTTGTTTTCATTTCATACACACCTCTGTGAACGTGCAATAGTCTTTATCATAGAATAAAACCTTCATATCTCCGTTAAATTTTTTTATAAAAGCCTGTCTTTTATCAAGATTATTCTCACACAAAGAACCGTTAGGAATTTTAACTCGGAGAGAACACTTGCTTGACTTTGTTTTTATCTGGACTTTCTAGGCTTCTTAGCGAGCTTTGGGCCAATGCACCCAAACCAGTTGGTTTTAGGGCATTAGGTGTAGAAACACCCCAGCGGACTTAATAACTCAAGTTACCTAGGTCCAAAAACAAAAGACAGTTTGGCGTGAAAAACATGATGATTCAATACGAACGGAGATATAACCGGTAGTTCAATTATTTTTTGGATAAAAGACGAGTTTAGTGGGTTCGGTGTGTAATCATTCCAATCAAGTTTCAGATGGGTTATTTTTCAGACTTAGTTCCAATTAAGGCATCAATAACATTCCTTCATATTCACTTACTTCATAAACTATTCTTGATATATTACTTATTTCAGAACAAACCTATTTGATCCTCAGAAAATCATTTATCTATTTAAAAGTTTTTTAAACATAAAAGACTTGTCATCTAATTTCCAAGACTCACAACACGTGTAGTGTAATGTAAAGACGTATATCAGCTATAGTTAACTTCAAAGGAGAGTTATCTTTCAGGTTTTCAAAATCTAAACATAAGATTTAGTTATTCCTATTTTTTCAAACAAAAACCGTCGAATGTTGAATCAGAGTTCTTCCACAAGCTAACTCGACAAAAAAGTTTTTATATTTTTAGAAAATTTTCAGATTTTTATGGATTTTATGGATTTAATATGCAGATGCAAAATATACATATGAATGCGAAGGAAGAAAGCTTACCGAGCACACACCCCCAAACTTAAACTTGACAGTGCCCTCACTGTCAGGCTATACCAAGAGGGTAAAAATTGTCGGCGCTCCCCCTAAAAACAAATTATATACAAAAAGGAAAACAAAAAATATATACAAAAAAGGTGTCCCCCCCAAACTTAAGTAAAACAGTGTTTCCACTGTTAAGCGTTGAAGTTCAGGATTAGGGGGGAAAGAACAGTATCCATCTATACAAGGCCTTACACAGGCCAAAAGTTAACACCAACCATTCAAAGATTGTATCTCTATAAAGCAGTGGCTGGTGGAAGAATGCGGAGAGGTAAGAAATGGAGACTACGCGAGACCGCTTGTGGAGAGAAGTGGAATGCGGTCTCGGTAGATGAGAAGAAGAATGGCGGAAGGGAAAAGGAAGTGGAATACGAACTTGAGGGTGCAAATGGAGTAAATAGATTAGCACAATTCGTGATGAGCGATGTGTAAACAGCGATTGTGCTAATCTATTAACCCGTCGAGAGATGGGGTCAAATCCCTCAAGGTTCGTGAGAAACCATGGGTACGCCGAACTTGGTAAACCAGACATAGTAAATGAAAGTGAGACGGGTTCTTGCAAGGTCGGAACGATGGAAAGGGTGGAGGGAAGTGGTTGAGGAGGGGCATCGGTTAAAGGTTCAGGAGGGTGTACACAGTCAGTGGAAGGAATAGGATGAATTAGAAAATCCGACTCATCAATCAAAATTGGTCCATCCTCAAAACTATCCTCAATATTCTCCTCAAAATTTATCTCATCCATGCCTATTTCATCAAAGTCCAGACGCATATGGGGTTCGGGAAAAACATTTAATGACTCGAGATGATGATTTGAAAAGAAAAACTCAGTCAAATCTATGGGTTCATCATCCAAATTATTCCCAGCGTCAATATCCTCAATCAAGTGAAAATTTATATTCTCAGACACCTCATCAAAAGCATGGATATTAATCGATTCTGGTTCTAAGATGGAGGTGTAGAGGTCAAAAGGATTGGGATTGGTTTCACTTGGAATGGACCCTTCACAATCAGGTAAATCAAATACCACAAAGTCGCACAACTCATTAATCATTCTATCTTCAACTGGTGAATCGTTTGGAACACTAGATAGACTTTCAACATAGGAGTTGTGGGATTCAATTTCAGACGGGTAGGTTTGATTCGGAAGGGGGTACATCTCACTCTCTCCACTCAAATTCACAGCCTGTCCTGCCGCCTCATCATACATTGAAAAAGTTGGAGCTAGTTGAGAACTAGCTACCGGGTCATTAGGTTGCATGAGGGCGGCCATAGACGCATTCAAATCCATCATCTGTTGGCTTGACGCTACCCTAAAGTCTTCCAAGGATTGTTCTAGACTAGACATAGATTGTGATGGGGTTTCAGTAAAAGATTCAAAGTTATTTGGATACTGAAAACTCCCAAGCGGCTGTTCTGAAGCAATGTCTAGGGAAGGTGCAAAAGTAGGGTAGGATTGGTAGGAAGTGAATGGCTGGACAGGAGTGGGATCAACATTTGGATAAGAAGGTGAATGAAATTGTTGATCCCAAGAATTTAAAGTGGTGAAAGGAGTGAAAGATCGGCTACGAGATTGTTCAATACGTTCAGCGATGGACAAAGGTCTCGGGGTTACAACTGGATTTTCAAAAGGTGTATCAACGCAAGAAGGGGTGAATGTTTGAAACGGTTGATAGGAAGTGGATTGCGGGGTCCAGTTGTTCGTCCTAGACGCGTCTATCCGATCTTTCAAAGAAATTTTGGGCATGGAGGGGTCGTTTGAAGTTCGACCAAAACAAGAACCGTATGAAGTAATGTCTGGTTGTGGGTACCAAAGTTCGGCAAGAGTTTTGCGTGGTGGGGTACCCATGATATGAAGAGAGAGAATGAAAGAAAGGCAGAGAAAAGGAGGGGAAAAAGGATGTGATTTTTTTTCTTTTTTTTTTTTTATATATTAACAAAAGAATGAAGTATACACAAAAAAGAATATGGAAAAAAAAACAATCACGACACAAAAAAAATACCACACACCTATTCGTTCTAGGGTTAATCTAGGTCAACTAGACCTGCTCCAGAACTTGATTGTCGAAGTAAAACTGTGTCGAGAAACAGGCTCAAGATACACTGATCACGAGGCCAGGTAAGTGCAGAGATAAGGGGAGGTTGTCCAACGCTTTCGCGAAGTTCCTTAATTAAATAACCCTTTCTCTTTTGGCGGTTTCGCCGTTAACACTTTCCTAGACACCCCGTAAACAATATACCGTTAAGCAAGGTTCTAAATACAGTTAACTTCTCCTAGTGAGCGCGAAGTCCTTAAGGCTTAAAGTCTAGTTTCTTTTAAATTTTGTGCGGGTAAACGTTATGCTCAAGTTCGTGATTTGTGGGCCACGGAAAAGATGATGAAATCCTTTACCGTATGTTGTGGGGTTCGCTTGCCCTTAAGTCCGTATTAATGTATGCAATGCGCAATTCAAAAATTCTATAAAGAATCAAACAATCGTTTTTTAGTTTAAGCGCGGCGCTGCAACAAATACGGGTTAGTCAATTTTTTTAGCGTTTGCTAGCGAACTTGCAAAGAATCCTGCAAAGAATAGTATATTGGAAGCGTCGGATTTGAGAAGAAGGTGTTAGTAAAGTACGTACCGTTAAGTTTTGGGTTAGGAAACCCCCGTTGAATCAAATCCGGTAAGCTTGAAAGGTTCGCATGCGCGGGTCAAACTACCCGGATCTTTGGCACTGTACTTCGTAATCACCTATGCCTTGAATGCACACTTTGCTCCCCACAATCGCAGTTTGCAAATACGCAAAAAGCTGCACACTTGCCCACAAAAAATGATCAAAAATAACAAAAAGATTTTATTTTATTTTTTTAATTTTTTTTATATATATACAAAAAGAATATTAACCCGAAGAACAAGAAAGAAAATACGCTACCGTCTCCCCGGCAACGGCGCCATTTGATCGCACGCTTTTGGCGTGTCGGATGTTCAAAGAATTTAAGTGTAACCGCGATCAGGACGGTGTCGCTTTGCAGCTAGCCGGTGAGCACGGGTCGGTCCACAGGGAGATGGTGTTATCTTACCTTCTTGTTTTAGACGAGTCAATAAAGAATCTGTATGAGTTTGTTCTAACCTATGTGTTTATCTGCAAGTATAAAGTTGTTAAGAAAAGATACGAGATTATAAGCTAAAGAAATCCGTACTCAAAACCTTTGAGCCGAGTCTTGACCAATTGAAGCTAAGCAATTGGCAACAACGTGGATTAGGGGATTTAAGCGCGGTATTCGTGGAATCCGGCTTATTTACCCTTGTCCTTCCGTTCTTGTCTCTTGCTTTCGCCTCCGGCCAAACCGAACGCAACCGGTCGCGGTTAGGAATCACCGTTACCTTGTCAGGGTACGGTGCCTAACGGAGCGCTTGCGTATGGTTTGGGCGAAGTTCAAATGGAAAATAACGGGAAAAGGAATTGGCAAAGAAATGTTAACTTATAATACCGTATTTTATCTTAACAACAATAATTACATACATTCACAAAAGAGAACCAAAAAGAGAGGACAAAAAGAAAAGAACAAAGAAAAGAAAAGATACAAGTAATTAAAGTACAAGGAATAAAATTGCATGGAAATAAAGCCAAGGTAATAAAAAGCAAGTAATAAAAAGCGATAAAAAGAATACGGAACTAGGACTCAAGACAAGCATGTGATCAATAGCCAACCCTTAAACTTGCAAGCTCAATGAAGAGGTTGCAAGATCAAGGGAAGGGTAGAAAACGCATGTGAAATGAAGTGCTAGTCCCGGGAGAAAATACGACCCTTGAGATCAATAACTAACCCTTAACCATTCAAGCTCAATGAAGAGGTTGAATGAGCAAGAGAAAGCAAAAATCTCAAGGGGGAGCAAACTAACAAGAAAGATAAAAATGCCTCATCTTCATTAATCTTCCACTCAAAAAGCTCTCACTACAATTTTAATGGAGAAAGAATGAAGAAGAGGAAGAAGAAGAACAAAAACTACAAAAAAGAGGCTAAAGAAAAGCTCCCTTGGTTAAGCTCAGGTCTGCTGTATTTATAGGCTGGAGAATGGAGTTCTAGGGCAACCAGAAGACATAAAATGAAACACCCAAAATACCCCCCAAAATTCTCTGCCTGCGGCGACTGTACGGCCGCGGATCCGCCGCCTATGCCCCCCTACGGCCGCGGATCCGCGCCCCTATAGTCGTGTTAGGGTGTGGTCTTCTGTGTACCTCCCTGGTCTTCTGTCCCCTCTTGTCTGGTATATGTATTTTCTGATAATTTCTTCCAGAATATCAGCAGAATTCATAGTCCAAGATTGTTATCTTTTCTTCACTTTTGACTTTATCTCTCTTGAGCTCCGCGCACCCATTGATTCTTGTGCTGCCCCCCTCGTGCTCTGTGCTTGTCCGAGACACGAATGACCACTGTCATATGTCTTGTCTCTGGAACTGGTACTCGGCACTGGACGGATATGGATGACCGGAACCCGGCTTTTATCTGCAGTGACAGATGTTCTGTATTTGGTGTAACTGTGGAGATTTTGTCTTGATTTGCAATATTTGGACTGAAAACTTGTACTCTGTAAATATGTAACAAACACAGATCAGAAGCACCTACCTATAAACAACCGAGCGTAAGAATGGGCGGTATAAAATGCAGTATTTTGTGATGAACATGGATCTTCAAAAGGAAGATTGGTGTAGATGGACAGGTTGAGACCTATAAAGCTAGACTTGTTGCAAAGGGTTTCCGTCAAAGACCTGGCTTGGACTATGACGAAACCTTTTCTCCAGTGGCTATGCTGAAATCCATTCGGATCCTTCTTGCCATTGCTGCCTTCCACGATTATGAGATCTGGCAAATGGACGTAAAGACCGCTTTTCTAAATGGAAATTTAGAGGAGTGTGTCTATATGGACCAACCAGAGGGTTTCATTCAGAGTGGGAGCAGCGGAAAGGTGTGCAAGTTGCTTAAGTCCATCTATGGACTAAAGCAGGCATCGCAGAGTTGGAACATCTGTTTTGATGAGACGGTCAAGGAATTTGGCTTTATCAAAAATCCAGATGAACCATGCATCTATTGTAGATTTGTAGCGAGAACTGTAGTATTCCTCATTTTGTACGTGGATGACATTCTCTTAATAGAAAATGACATTCCTATGCTACAATCTGTCAAGGGGTTCTTGTCACACTGGTTCTCCATGAAAGACCTGGGTGATGCCTCTTACATCCTGGGGATCCGGATCCATCGTGATAGATCCAAGAGGATATTAGGTTTTTCACAGTCCAGGTACATCGACACCATACTGAAAAGATTCAGTATGGAAGATTCCAAGCGCGGTAACCTACCGGCTTGTCACGGGATCACCATCTCTAAAGAGATGTCTCCCAAGACTGATTTGGAGAGGGATCGCATGTCTATTATACCCTACGCTTCTGCGGTAGGCTCTATAATGTATGCAATGTTGTGTACCAGACCGGATGTAGCTTATGCACTGAGTGTGGTAAGCCGGTATCAGTCAAACCCTGGGGAGAAACACTGGATAGCGGTAAAGAACATTCTCAAGTACCTGAGAAGGACTAAGGAGATGTTCTTGGTGTATGGCAGAAAAGACCTCCAGATCGAGGCCTTTGCTGACTCCAGCTTCCTGAGTGACAAGGATGATTCCAAGTCCATGTCGGGTTTTGTCTTTACCCTCAATGGAGGGGTGGTGTGTTGGAAGAGTTCCAAACAGGAAACCGTTGCAGACTCGACGATGGAAGCGGAATACATCGCTGCATCTGATGCCGCAAAAGAAGCTGTCTGGATGAGGAAGTTCTTGAAAGAACTTCAGGTGGTTCCGTCCATTGTTGATCCAATACATCTGTATTGCGACAACAACGGGGCTATAGCTTTAGCGAAGGAACCCAGGTCCCATCAGAGATCCAGACACATCTTAAGGCGGTATCACCTGATCAGGGAGATCGTAGATCGCCAGGAGATCGAGGTTCGGAGGGTTGCTTCAGAAGATAACACTGCAGATCCATTCACAAAGGCCTTGCCCCAGACTCAGTTCGAGCGGCTGATCGAGATGATAGGTCTTCGATACGCCAGTACATGGCCTTAGTGCAAGTGGGAGATTGTTAGTGTATATGCCCTAGAGGCCATTACTGTATCATACTAGTTTGTATATTACTTAATGGAAGCTTGGGATATTCACCTTGTATATACAATCTTGCTTAAAATAGTAGTATGCTACTTGGTTTGTTCTACTTCAATGTGTACATGTGTTTATTTTAGTATATCGCCTATACACATTAGTGGAGCCCTTAGGATCTTTGCTTGATTACCAGCATTGTGATGGCAGTCACACTAGTGGGGCTGGGTAATCTATAAGCACATCCTTATGCAGGTCCCTGGTCGCAGGACTATCGAGACAGGGCATCGATACTCCGGAGTAGACTAGCGCATGCGCTTCTCATCCCAGTGTGGGAGACGGTCTGTCCCACAGCCGTCGGTACATCGTACTTGAGATAGTATGCGGGTGCTCGTTGGGTTACGAGTACACTGGACAGGACTCGTCGGGAACTGACTAGTTGGTATTATGCCTATCGTCAGTTATCAGTTCCCAGGTGACATGAGTACAGCTTAGTCCGCTGACTTGACACTGTCACTTCGCCTCGAGTGTGTTCCCACTGTACTTTGATTACTATCCTACCACGGCTCAAAGGAGTCGTGCAAACAGGTGGTAGTTGGGTGCAGTCCCGAAGCACTTGGAGGCAGTGACGGTTAGACAGGATTCGTCTCTCCCGGTATTGGGGGTTGACATCGCGCTGTGTCTAGGAGATCCATTACACGAGTAGTCCCTGGCCAGGGCAAACGAGATATACTGGTAGGCTTCCAGTGTTATCTCAGGGTGTTTTAGGCTTCACTCCGACACGACTTGTACCGCTATTGGGGGACTGACGTTTACCGCCCCCTAGGCCCGCCATGCGATGTATCAGACGAACAGACCGGACTGTACGGAGAATGTCACATTCGGGCTCAGTAGGAGTTCAGATGGGTTTCGCCTCGTCAGTCTTCTTATCGGCATCTACCTGGGGACCGTTACGCACAGCTAGTGTCGCTTGCGGTCTGTGGTTAAACCCACTGCCAGCGTAGTGTCGAGTCTTTAGAGTCCCACACAGAAAGCTATTCGCCTTTAGGCAAAAGAGTAGAGGTCGCATGGTTTTTGCGACAGGTCGCATGGTTTTGCGACAGGGTTCGGTCACATCCGTGCACTTGTGCACGTACAGTGTCCGGACAGTTTACATTAGCGGGCTTTGGTTTAAGCCAGATCCTAGTGTACCTTTTGGGATTGGATTTATCCAGTGTGTATTCGTGTTCCTCGGAACGCGGATGCGGGTGTGTATGCACAGTTGACGGAGAGACAGAGGCAGAGGATTCTCATTAGGGTTGTTGACCGTTGACTATTGACTTTTTGCTCAACCCTAATGAGAATATGATATATGATTAACAATTATATTAATTAAGTATTATGGTGACATGGTTGTTGAGGGATTGACTTTGTTGACTTGTTGACTTTGTTGACCGGTTGACTAGGCTTGACTAGTTGACCATCATGATAACTATAGCTATCATTTCATGGCAAAGACTTTTGCTTGCTTGCTCTTTTGTGCAAAATGAGTGCATGAAATGATATGGCTATGGTTGCTTAAACCATCACATAATACTTGATTGATATGAGGTGTTATGATTGTTTTGGATTATGAGAGCCAAATGAGAAAAGTCTTCTCTCATTCTTTCATGCTCATTCTCTCTCTTGTTCTTGAGCTCTCATCTCCTCCTCTTGCTCTCCCTCTCTTGACTCTATGGTTCACTTGTCTCATGAGTTGAGAACCAAGAACCATAGATAAAATCCCATACAAACTCTTCTCTACTCACTCTAGTTCACAAGGTTTAGCAAACCAAGTGAACTAGTTTCTTCAAAGTTCGAAGAAGGAGCCAAAGGTAGAAGCTTTCAGGTGGATCTATCTTCGGCGCAAGGAGACGACGGGGAGAAGCCGATTCGGACGACCATCGAAGCTTGAAGACGAAGGAGTTCGAGAAAAAGAAAGGTATAACCCCCTAACCGAGTAGTTAGCAACTCGTAGTTAGGTTGTTAGTTAGATGTTTAACAAAGATCCGGTTTTGAGTCCATGTTACCACCTCTAAGAAAATTATTTTTCACCAAATTCCGCATGCCCGAAAGTACCGGGAGAGGTAGCATGGACTTACAAACAGGTCATATGTTGACTTATTTCCACAGTCCCTTCCCTCTACTTACACCATGAAAGAAACCTGGGAGACACAAGCTCTGCTTAATGGGGGACCTTCTCCTTCTACATCCACGGCGAAAGCAAAGGGTGAAAAGAAGAAGACCTCTACAAAGCCGATATACGGTGTCAGTAAAGTAGGAGGAAAGGGAAGAGCAAAAGTTTTGGGACTTGGTGTAGGTAAGGAGGGATGTCCCTATTGTTATGGGATTGGGCATTGGCAGGAGGATTGCAGGGCTTTGGAAGCTAGTAACCAGGAAACGAAGCATGTTGTGGCTTCGGCCTCAAGTGTGTTTGTAATTGAGAACTGTTTGTCAATTAACTCTACTTCCTGGGTACTAGATACCGGATCAGGATCTCATATCTGTAATTCATTACATGCTTTGAGAAACCGTAGAGTTATAAAGGTAGGTGATTTGTCTCTCAAACTAGCAAACGGAATGAGTGTGAACGCTGAATCCGTGGGAGAATATCGCCTAGGTTTGACAAGTGGGCAGATATTGATTCTACGTAATTGTCTGTATGTACCTAGTTTGACTTGTAATATCATATCAGTGTCCTCACTTTCGAGAGAGGGATATGATTTTACATTCGTAAGCGATGTAGTTCACATCCACCTAAATCAAGTTCTGATTAGGTCCCGTACATTAGATGACGGTATATACGTATTGAGTCAAGCTCAGCTTTTCAATCTCCAGAACACACTTAAAAAAAAGTCTCCAGAAATAAATCAGGCTTTCTTATGGCATTGTAGACTAGGTCACATCAATGAAACACGATTAACTAAGTTACATAGAGAAGGATAATTGAATCCATTCGAATATCAATCTTATGCTACTTGTGAATCTTGTCTCATGGGAAAGATGACAAAGACTCCATTTACTGGACACGGAGTAAGAGCGAGCGAGCTCTTGGGACTCACACACAGTGACGTGTGCGGTCCAATGTCTACACATGCGCGAGGTGGTTATTCCTACTTCATTACTTTTACGGATGATTTCTCTAGGTATGGACATATCTTCTTGATGAAGCATAAATCCGAGGGCTTTGAGAAATTCCAGGAATACAAGAATGAAGTGGAAAACCAAACAGGCAAAAGTATCAAGACACTGAGATCTGATCGAGGTGATGAATACTTAAGTGCCGAGTTCCTGGGTTACTTAAAAGAGAATGGAATTCTCTCTCAGCTTACTCCTCTATACACACCACAACACAATGGTGTATCGGAAAGGAGGAATTGAACCCTATTAGATATGCTTCGTTCCATGATGAGTAAGGCCGAGTTACCGCAATCTTTCTGGGGTTATGCACTAGAATCAGCTGCATATCTTTTGAACAAGGTTCCAACCAAAACTGTGCCTACCACACCATATCAGATGTGGAGTGGGAAGAAATCCTATCTTCATTACCTGAAGACATGGGGATGTCCAGCTTTTGTAAAAAACCAGCATCCGGACAAGCTCGAGGCACGCTCATAGAGTGTAAGTTTGTGGGATATCCAAAGAACTCCATGGGATATTGTTTCTATTACGTAGAGGAACAAAAGGTTTTTGTTTCTCTTCATGCCCACTTCTTAGAAACTGAATTTTTAGAAAATCAGAAGAGTGGGAGAGCGGTAGAACTGGAAGAAAATACAGAACCATAAGCTGTTACTGAAAGTATGGTAGAACCAGAGGTTTTAGAAGAAAAGGACATACCAGCGCCTATCCGCAGAAGTAGTAGGCAGTCTCATCCGCCCGAGAGATACTACGATTTTCTCATAGACGGGGATCGAGAAGATTGCGTCATTGATAATGATGACCCTACTAGCTTCCAGCAAGCCATTCAAAGTGGCGACTCGGTAAAATGGCTGGATGCAATGCGGACCGAAATGGAGTCCATGTACACTAAGAAAGTATGGACTTTGGACATTGCTCCAGATGGGGTAAAACCCGTAGGATGCAAATGGATCTTCAGAAAGAAGATTGGTGTAGATGGACAGGTTGAAACCTATAAGGCTAGACTTGTTGTAAAGGGTTTTCGTCAAAAACCTAGTTTGGACTATGACGAAACCTTTTCTCCAGTGGCTATGCTCAAATCCATTCGGGTCCTTCTTGCTATTGCTGCCTTCCACAATTATGAGATCTGGCAGATGGACGTAAAGACAGCCTTTCTAAATGGTAATTTGGAAGAGTGCGTTTATATGGATCAGCCAGAGGGATTCATTCAGAGTGGGAGCAGCGGTAAAGTATGCAAGTTGCTTAAGTCCATTTATGGACTAAAGCAAGCATCGCTGAGTTGGAACATCTGTTTTGATGATGCTGTCAAAGAATTCGACTTTATCAAAAATCCAGATGAACCATGCATATACAGAAAGATTGTAGGGAGAGCTGTAGTATTCCTCGTCTTGTATGTGGATGATATTCTCCTAATAGGAAATGATATTCCTATGCTACAGTCAGTCAAAAGATTCTTGTCACAGAAGTTCTCCATGAAGGACCTGGGTGATGCCACCTACATTCTGGGGATCCAGATCTATCGTGATAGATCAAAGAAGATGTTGGGATTTTCGCAGTCCAGGTACATAGACACCATATTGAAAAGATTCAGTATGGAAGATTCTAAGCGCGGTAACCTACCGGCTTGTCACGGAATCACCCTCTCCAAAGAGATGTCTCCCAAGACTGATTTGGAAAGAGATCGCATGTCGATTATACCCTACGCTTCTGCGGTAGGCTCTATAATGTATGCGATGTTATGTACCAGATCAGATGTAGCATACGCATTAAGCGTTGTAAGCCGGTATCAGGCAAACCCAGGGGAGAAGCACTGGATAGCAGTAAAGAACATCCTCAAGTACCTGAGGAGGACTAAGGAGATGTTCTTGGTGTACGGCGGAAAAGACCTCCAGATCGAGGCCTTTGCCGACTCCAGCTTCCAGAGTGACAAGGATGACTCCAAGTCCATGTCGGGTTATGTCTTTACCCTCAATGGAGGGGCGGTCTGTTGGAGGAGTTCCAAGAAGGAGACCGTTGCTGACTCAACGATGGAAGCAGAGTACATAGCTGCTTGCGATGACGCAAAAGTAGCTATCTGGATGAAGAAGTTCCTCACATAACTTCAGGTGGTTCCTACCAGTGTTGGTCCAATACCTCTGTATTGCGACAACAACGGCGCTATAGCTTTAGCGAAGGAACCCAGGTCCTATCAGAAGTCCAGACACATCTTAAGGCGGTATCACCTGATCAGGGAGATCGTAGATCGCCGGGAGATCGAGGTAAAGAAAGTAGAGACGGAGAATAACATTGCTGATCCATTCACAAAGGCCATTCCTCAGACGCAGTTCGAGAGGCTATTCGAGATCATAGGTCTGCGACATGCCAGTACATGGCCCTAGTGCAAGTGGGAGATTGTTAGTGTATATGCCCTAGGGGCCATTATTGTATCATACTAGCTTGTATATTACTTAATGGAAGCTTGGGATATTCACAGTTATATAACAGTCTTGCTAAACACAGTAGTATGCTACTTGGTTTTCTCTATCTTAATATGTATGTACATATTGATAGAGCCCTTAGGATCTTGCTTGACTACCAGCGTTGTGATGGCAGTCATACTAGTGGGGGCTGGGTAGTCTACAAGCACATCCTTTTTCAGGTCCCTAGTCGTAAGATTATCGAGACAAGGCATCGATACTCCGTAGTAGACTAGTATGTACGCTTCTCATCCCAGTTAGGGAGATGGTCTGTCCCACAGCCATCAGTACGTCATACTGGAGATAGTATACAGGTGCTCGTTAGGTAACGGGTACACAAGACAGGACTCGTAGGGAACTGTTGGTTGGTATTATACCCGTCGTCAGTTAACAGTTCCCAGGTGACATGAGTACAACATAGTCCGCGGACTTGACACTGCTGCTTCGCCTCGAGTGTGTTCCCACTGTTCTTAGATTGCTACCCTACCACGGCTCAAAGGAGTCATGCAAACAGGTAGCAATTGGGTGCAGTCCCGAAGCATTTAGAGGCAGTGGCGGTTAGACAGGATTCGTCTCTCCCGGTATTGGGAGTTGATATCGCGCTGTGTCAGAGAGCCATTACGCAAAGTCCCTGGCCAGGGCAAGCGAGATTTACTGGTAGGTTCCAGTAGTTTCTCAAGGTGTAATGGGCTTCGCTCCGACACGACTTATACCGCATTTAGGGGACCGACGCTTGCCGCCCCCTAGGCCCGATATGCGATAGTCCTAGACGAACAGACCGGACTGTACGGAGATTGTCACATCAGGCTCGGTAGGAGTTCGGAGGGTTTCCTCATCGGCCTTCTTATCGACATCTACCTGGGACCGTTACGTAAAGCTAGTGCCGCTTGCGGTCTGTGGTTAAACCCACTGCCAGCGTAGTAGTCGAATCTTTAGAGTCCCATACAGAGAGTTTCCCTGCTCTAGGCGAAACGATATAGAGGTCGTATGGTTTTACGACAAGGGTTCGGACGCATACGTGTTTAAACGCACGTACGACGTTCGGAAAGTTTTTACTAGTCGGCTTTGGTTTAAGCCAGATTCTAGTATCGGATTATTGGATTTATACAGTCTAAAGTTTTTCCGTGTTTTCACGGATAGGAGGGGCGTTATCGTAATTTGGCGGGAAGCTTCTAGAAGTATGGTGACTTAGGGGTTAAGGTGGCATAAGCATTTATTGCTTTAATGACAAATTTGTGTGATTCATCCATGGAGTTAATGATGCATTTATTAGCTAATGACTCATGAGATGAATCACACAAGGTGAATGAATGAAACATGATGATTAATCATTTGATTTATTCATTTGATAAATTATTATGGTTCATATATTCAAATGAGTTCATTATTTCATATTCATTATTATGCTCACCTTCTCTCTCCTCAAGCTCACTCTTTCTTCAAACCCTAATCCTACCCCTCATGTGTTGAGATCAAGGATTAGATAGACTAATTAATCCATAACCATTCTCTATATCACCTAGGTGCCTTTGATTAGCAACTAAAGAAACCTAGTTACCTCAAGATTAGAGGTGAAACTTGGAGTAGAAGCTCTCGGGTAGATCGTCTATTACAAAGAGAAGGCTGAGGAGGAGGTGGATAGCGAAAAGACGAAGGACTAGGTTCAGTAGGTATAATTGTAGGGTTCCTAGGCACACTAATGAGGTTCCACAAGGCATCAACCATGCCAAATTCTAATTTTTCATGCGCCAAGAAATCCTATACTAGATCGTTACTAGAGTATAAGGCGAAACAAGATGCAAGTTAACAACTTAACTGCTAAGTGAATGGAAATACAACCTTTGTAGATCCGGTCCTCCACTTCCTATACTCCGTGTTGACGTCCCTTCGCTGCGATCACCACGATCCCGGACCCTAGCGATGGTTTCGTCGGAGAAATGATCGGGCTAGGTCGTTGACTTCGATGCCGAAGATGATCTACGTCGAAGCAACTCAAACTCAAGCTCTACCTTCACTAAGTCATGAAACTTGTGAAGAAAACATCGAATACAACATGCCAAGTGGTAGAGGAAGAAGAAATAGGAAGTGGGTTCACTTTGGATTTGGATTTCTCACTTGATTTCATCACTTAAGAATTTTCAAGAATGGTTTTCTTTTTCTTCATGAAGAAGAAGAAGAAGGGAATGAAAAATCAATTATCTTTTTTTCAAATAATAATTCAAGTGAATACTTATCATAAAGCAACCATGGGTGAAGTTTACTCATGTAGAGAATAAACTAGGGTTTAGTTAAAGGGTTGGGGTTAAGGACAAAACAAAAATGGTAGACTTTTCAAGGATGCTAGAAAAACTTCATGAAGCTTCAAGCATAACAACAAAGAAAGCCACCATTTCTATTTTTGCCAAAAATAAATGAATAAATAAATAAGTCAAAAGAAACCCTAACCATTTACTAAACATGGTTTAAGTCAAACATACACCCAAGTTTGCATGTATCATCAAACATGATACAATCAAGTGCACAAAAAATATATCACATATACAATGTGCACATCAAGTGAGAAAATCATCTTAAGTGAACCAATACTAGTTAATGTAAAGTAATATATCAAATATATAATTATACATTAAATCATTAAATCAACACTTGATTTAACGATCTGGTCATATCGCATATGACCGACTAATATCCAATGTATCGACTTATCGAATCAATCCTCGATTCGATAACTAGGTTATATCGCATACAACCAATCGATACATTCATCGCGAGAATAGAATACGGTATCAGATACACGCATTATTCTCGGTCCCGCACATATCTCATATGCGGTCCTATTTCGTTTCGCTTGAGCCAGGAAACCTCTGTGTAGGACTCTAAAGACTCGTCAATACGCCGGCAGTAGGTGATGATCATATCAAACACCCATAAGTCGCAAGCGGTCTGCTAAACGTAACGGCCACCCGGGTATTGAGCGATCAGAAGATCAACGAGCAAGCCCGCTCACACTCCTGTTAATCCAACCAGTAACACTTACCGTACAGTCCGGTCTGATCGTCTGATATGTCGCATATCTCGCCTAGGGGTGGTAAACGTCAGACCCCAGTAGCTCGATAAGTCATGTTGATATGAGGTCTATAACAGTTCGAGAAACTACTGGTAACACTTACCAGTAAATCTCAGCAACCCTGGCCAGGGATTTCCGGTTATAGCCAATCGAACACAGTGCAACATCAACTCCCTATACCGGAAGAGACGAATCCCCTCCTATCGCTCATTGCCTCCATGTGATTCAGGACTGTACCCAAAAACCACCGTTTTGCACACCCACTTGGACGTGGTAAGGTGGAAATCAAAGCACAGTGGGAATCACACAAGACTCTATGACGATCTCGGGTCTACAGACTAACCTGTACCAGTGTCACCAGAGAACTGCCATCTGACGTAAGGTATAATACTATCTGGGAGTTCTCGGCGAGTCCGTCCAGTGTACCCTGTCTCCACTGAGCACCCGTATATCATCTCTGATGTCAAACACCAATGGATATGGGATCATCCATCGCCCATCTGTATGGGTCGAGAAGGTATACGCAGTCTACTTTGGTATATCGATGCCCCGTCTCAATACACCCACGACTAGGGACCTTGAAGGATGTACTTATGGACTGCCATGTCCCCACTAGTATGATCTGCATCATAGTCCAGGTAGTCAAGTACACATCCTAAGGGCTTTACCAACATGTAACAGAGAGACAATCAGTGTACACGTTAAGATAAAGAGCAACCAGATAGCATACTATCATGTCGAGCAAGAAAGTCCTCCCTATATATGTCCCAGCATCCACTACAATATACATCCTATGTACAGTAATGGCCTCTAGGGCATACATATAACTAACAATCTCCCACTTGCACTAGGGCCATCTGTAGCAGTGGTTGTAGTATCTCATACTCAACCATCCCATAAAAGTCTCTCTCTAGGAAAAGGCCTTTGTGAGTGGATCCGCCGTGTTGTCCTCTGAGTCTACTCTCCTAAACTCGATCACCCTGGAGATCAACCATCTCCATGATCAGGTGATACTGCTTTGGAATATGTCTGGATCAGTGATGGGACAGGCGTTCCTAGGCATGAGCCACAACTCCATTGTCTCACAATAGGAGGAACGAAGTTCATCTCATGAACTAATATACATCCAGATTGCCTCTTTGGTAGCATCTTAAGTAGCGATGTATCCAGCCTTTATCGTCTAGTATGCCATGGTATCTAGCTTGGAACTCTTCCAACATACCGTCCCTTTACTAAGGGTAAAGACAATGCCTGTGACTGACATTCAGTCGTCCTTGTCACCCTGGAACACTTCCAGTGATTCACCCCAGGATCGATTGATACCATCTCACTACAACTAGTGAGAATCCTAACATCCAATTACTTCTATCTCATAGATCAAAACTCAGGATTTAGGAGGTATCACTTTGATCCTATATGGAGAATCCTTGTGATAAGCGGAGATCGACCGAGCGTAGCATAGGAAACTCCTTCCCCATCAAGAGTATGTCATCCATGTACTCTACGAGGATCATCACCATACTCCCTACTACCTTTTTGTATATACAAGGTTCATCTACCATTTTGATGATGTCAAACTCTTTGACTATCTCATCAAAACAGATGTTCCAACTCCGCTATGCTTGCTTTAATCTTATAAAGCATCTTGTACACGTTTCCGCTGCTCCCACTGTCTACGAAGCCCTCTGGCTGTGTACTTACAGACGCTCTCTTCTAAAACAGCATTTTAGAAAAGCAGTCATGACACCCAACCGCCAGATATCATAGTCATGGTATGTAGCCATGGAAAGTAGGATCTGGATGGACTTAAGCATAGCTACTGAAAAAGGTTTCATCATTATCCACGCCTGGTCGATGATGAAAACTTTTTACATGTCTAGCTTTGAAAGTCTCAACTTTTCCATCTACACCAAGTAATCTTCTCAAGATTTACTTGCTCGTGATGGGGATTTAACCCTTCAGATAGAGCAACCAAAGTCCATACTTTGTTGGTGTATAAGGATTCCATCTCAGATTGCTAAGCATCCAGCCATTCTTACAGAGTCCCACTCCTGATGGCCAGCCCGAAACTAGTTGGGTCATCATTTCATGATGCAATCCTCGCTCCCACTGTCATAGAGAAACATATGTATCTCTCAGGTGGGTGAGAAACCCTACTAGATCGGCGGAGAGGCTGAGGTTCGTTGGTATCTACTGAATCCTTTGGTTCTACCAAATCATCTGCTGTAGTTTGTATAGCTGGAACCTTTCCAGTTCTACATAACAGATCCTGCCTCGAGCTTGTCCGGATTTTGCTTTTAGACATAGGCCGGACAACTTTAAATCTTAACAAACTTAAGATATGGGCTCTTCCCTTTCCATATCACATATGAAGTGGTAGGCAACTGATTTGATTTGAACCCCATTCAATAGGTATGCAGCTTCATAAGTGCATTACTCCCAAAAGGAAATAGGTAACTCAGTAGTACTCATCATAGAGCACACCTTATCATATAGGGTGTGATTGCTCCGCCCCGATATACCATCGTGCTATGGTGTATACGGAGGAGTAATGCTGAGAGAGAATCTCATTCTCCTTTAGAATAGTCCAGGAATTCTATGCACAAGTATTCTCCTCCTTGATCTCATCAAAAGACATAATACTTATACCCGTATTGGTTCTCTACTTCTAACTTGTATTCTGTGAATATCTCAAAAGGTTCGGACTTGTGTTTCAACAGGAACATATGACTGAATCTTGAGAGATCATCAGAGAATGTAATGAAGTACAAAGAACCGGTCCTGGCATGTGTAGATAGGGGACCTTACATACATCATCATGTATCAGTCCCAAGAGTTTACTAACTCTTTCTCTGTTTCCATTAAACAGAGCTATGGTCATCTTATCTTTGTGACATGACTGGCAAGTTTCACAAGATGTAAATTCAAACAGATTTAAATATGCATCTATGTGCAACTTAGCTAGTCGGGTCGCATTGATATGACCTAGTCTACAATACCTCAAGAAGGATCTGTTCATTTCTGAACTCTTCCTCTCGTGTGTGTTCTGTATACTAAGAACTGTAGTTTGATTTAGAACATCAATGCTTTTAGATAACGTGCCTGAACCGATCAACTTTTGATACAGGAAATGTTCAAAACATTATCCAACAATACAAAATTATATCCTTTCTTTACTAATAAGGAGACTGATATGATTTTGTATATCAAGTTCGGTATCTAATAACATTCGTTCAGAATCAATGTACTGGTAATACAGGGTGACAGTGACCAACAGACCTGGCTGCAACACTTGCACCGTTTTCTGCCTCATGAAACCTATCACCCGTCCTCAGTTCTCTACCTTTCTGTAGCCCATGTAATATATTACATATATGGGATCCTGATCTGGTAACATATACCCAGGACGTAAAGGACATTGAGAAACAGTTCTCTGTAATGAACACACCCGAAGATGATGCATCAGCATGCACTTTCTTCGTTTGGGCGGCACGGGAAATCTGGTATTCCCCAATTTCCTGCTCTGTCTTATAACATTTATAAGTTGGAGCGGGACCAACGTTCCCCAGCTCAGTATAATAAGCGGGTTCGGTCAATATTCCGTATTATTATCTTGATTAAGGCGTGATATGGTCGCTACCTGGAGAGAGAGAGAAGAAAACACTCAGCGTATGCTCTTGCAAGATCAGATTGGTTATTATTTTATCTAATCAGGATGGCTCCCACTGTTTTTATCAAATCTTCCTTCAAACCCTAAAAGAAAAGACTAGCCGGGATTTATTACACGCTACAGGTTCGCCAATCTTTCAGCCAGGCTAGTGTCGGTACTTTGAGGGAGGTCCCCCGTGCTTTCGCACGAACCTAATTAATGTAAACCTCATTTTCCCAGAGGCGTAATCTCGTTAACACCTTTCTAGACATTTACTTGATCGGCTAATTGTAATGTGTAAAACTCTCCCAGGAGTAACTCTTACTCGCAGCGGGTATCGGGATCCAACTATCTCATAGAAGGTATGCAATCTCATTGCAAATTTCAACACTTAAAATTCCTGATAATATTTTGCCCCTAACCTCCTATGACCTTGACAAAGGCCAACAAACCATAGGATGCTAGTCAAGTTCAACCCGTCATTTCCTGATTGAATTAAACCCACCCGCACGACCCTTGACAAAGGCCAACAAGGTCGCACGACTACCCTAACCCAATCTGCATCATATGCATAAGCAGATAAGCACCAGTTAGCTACCGCACACTATGCCTTGACAAAGGCCAACAAACGCAATACGAATACTAACTACTACATATCTGAAATGACGGAGGGCTACGACAGGTTTTTCAGAAAACCTATTGCGTAATGAACTTGATATCGTTGTAGAATCAAATGATTTTAAAATGGAGTGTTTCTGAGGCTTTTCTAGTTTTGCTAAAGGGGTCACTCCCGGTGAAGGGATCATCGGCCCTTTCCTCGTCGAATGAGGTGCGGGATATATCATATATATCACTGTGCAAAGCAGAAACTATAGAAGCAATCAAAAGACAAACCGAGGGTTGTAGCATCTGCCAGTTATTGCTAAAGGAGTCACTCCCGGTGAAGGGATCTCGGTCATTTCCTTATCGAATAAGGTGCAGGATGTTCTACAAGGAACACCGCGATGCAAAGCAAGAACTATAGCTGCCTGTTTTATTTTTGAAATTCGATTCCACAACATCTTTAGGTTTCTTTTTCTTTCATTAATCACATTAATGAAGTCCCATCATTTAAAACACCTAAACATCACAGATAAATACGACGTACACTTATGCCATCCGCATTCGCCTCGATGTCCCCCTCGTGCACCGTTAGGTTAGGTAACTAACGGCAGAGCGGGGCAGGGCTAGCGCGGGTGTAAAACATAAGTAACGTCTATATAATATATCGTATATACTATATACAGTATCTATCATAGAACATCACATGATCACATCACAGATAACGCAGCAGAAAATATCATATGAAATATTGGATATACTAGGACGTCCGTGTTTTTAATACGAGCCAGTATAAAACACGGATTCCACGGTCGTGATGAATAGCCAAACCCACACCCCTAGACCCCTACGAGAGCGGCAAGCAACCCTACCAATTCTAGAGTTAGGAGACCCGTACTCGACTCCCCGAGTTAGTCTCCCACTGGACTCCAAAACCCGGTTACTTGTGCCCTCCTCCTTGGGTCTATCCTAGTGCGGAAAAGTAAATAATATACAAATGGTGACATCTTCCGCAACCTGGAAGTGCCCCAATAAAAGAATATTACATACAAGTTTCTACATGAATGAAAATGAAAAACACTCATCTCACATAAAAAAAACCCGGCTATTCAAACACGACGATCCAATATAACATATCCAGCAACACATAACATCACATGTCATCAACGTAAGTAAACATGCGTATCCCAATTGTCGTTGACATATAGCAACGAAACCGGCGATATCACATATTACACTTACGGTCGCAGAAAAAAAGTGTAAAACTACAACATTTGGAATCCGCAAACTCCTTAGACATCGCATGCCTAACCAAATGAATTCCTTAGACATCGCATGCCTAACAATTATAAACTCCGCATTTTAGTCTCATTATCGAAAACTCTTTTCAATATCAAGTCGGGCAATTCAACAAGATTCCCGACATCCTGATCGAATGCTCGTCGCAAACTTTAGTAGGCGGCCGCACCCCCTATACCGTCGACGAAGTGCACCAAGGCGAAACACTGCTACCGCGAGCTCCCGAACGGATGCTTTCGGCGACAGGGTTCTCCTACAGTCACTTGGTCGGGGCTATGGGGCGTGGTTATCTATTAAGTTTACCGGCGAGTATCCGCGTACACTACGTGATTGCGACGGATTTTTGATCACATCAAAATTCCGTGGCAACCGATCAAGTGAGACTAAAGTGCTATGTTTATAACATTCATTCAGTTATCTCATAACTACTTGTGAATTCCAAATATTGTATCACATTCCAGATAAACAGAAAATATTAAACTTTCCGATCGAACAGTCAAACAGCCAAGTTTTCCCGAAACAGCTCAACACATGAAATAAGTTTAAAAACATTCACTTCATACCTCAGTACCAAGGGTCCAGCCGTAGAAGGATCAAGCCAACGCCTCACATGTGGCACGCCGTACTGCCCCAAACCCTAAGGTTTAAAGGGCAGTTCAAGACGATCACATAATCGAGTTAAGGTTTGTTATCTTCTAGAGGGACCATCGCGTTACTTGCACTACTTAGAACGTCATTAAACTACGGAAAAATCCAACAATTGGAAATTTCCCGGCAGGGGAAAAAGTGGGTATTTATATCCAGTCGAACTTTTCAACATTTTCAAAAATTATCCGGAAAAACACAGACAAAGTTAAACTTCCCGATCGAATCGACGAACTACCAATACAACCCGGAAAACTCAACTCTTGAGCAAACTTTAAAAATTCCCAGAAAATACAGCACTTACAGAGAAAGATTACTGTGCAAACAGAAATTGATAAAGGGTCAGAACGGTCGCGGAACCGCCGCACGAGCCATGCTCGTGCCGCGGTTCCGCGGTGATTTAGTCGATTTAGACACAGGTGCTGCACAGTAATCCTTAGAAAAGCCTGCTGATTTTTCTGAGTATTTTTAATTTTTAAAAATGCACAGTTTTGAAAAATGTACAGAGAAGGCTTAGAATTAGGGTTCCGGGGTTCGATCGGGTTTCTAACATCGTCTACGCATCGCCTAAGGCTCTAGCTAGGCTCTGATACCACTGTAGGGTTCCTAGGCACACTAATGAGGTTCCACAAGGCATCAACCATGCCAAATTCTAATTTTTCATGTGCCAAGAAATCCTATACTAGATCGTTACTAGAGTATAAGGCGAAACAAGATGCAAGTTAACAACTTAACTGCTAAGTGAATAGAAATACAACCTTTGTAGATCCGGTCCTCCAGTTCCTATGCTCCGTGTTGACGTCCCTTCGCTGTGATCACCACGATCCCGGACCATAGCGATGGTTTCGTCGGAGAAATGATCGGGCTAGATCGTTGACTTCGATGCCGAAGATGATCTACGTCGAAGCAACTCAAACTCAAGCTCCACCTTCACTAAGTCATGAAACTTGTGAAGAAAACACCCAATACAACATGGCAAGTGGTAGAGGATGAAGAAATAGGAAGTGGGTTCACTTTGGATTTGGATTTCTCACTTGATTTCATCACTTAAGAATTTTCAAGAATGGTTTTCTTTTTCTTCATGAAGAAGAAGAAGAAGGGAATGAAAAATCAATTATCTTTTTTTCAAATAATAATTCAAGTGAATACTTATCATAAAGCAACCATGGGTGAAGTTTACTCATGTAGAGAATAAACTAGGGTTTAGTTAAAGGGTTAGGGTTAAGGACAAAACAAAAATGGTAGACTTTTCAAGGATGCTAGAAAAGCTTCATGAAGCTTCAAGCATAACAACAAAGAAAGCCACCATTTCTATTTTTGCCAAAAATAAATGAATAAATAAATAAGTCAAAAGAAACCCTGACCATTTACTAAACATGGTTTAAGTCAAACATACACCCAAGTTTGCATGTATCATCAAACATGATACAATCAAGTGCACAAAAAATATATCACATATACAATGTGCACATCAAGTGAGAAAATCATCTTAAGTGAACCAATACTAGTTAATGTAAAGTAATATAACAAATATATAATTATACATTAAATCATTAAATCAACACTTGATTTAACGATCCGGTCATATCGCATATGACCGACTAATATCCAATGTATCGACTTATCGAATCAATCCTCGATTCGATAACTAGGTTATATCACATACAACCAATCGATACATTCATCGCGAGAATAGAATACGGTATCACATACACGTATTATTCTCGGTCCCGCACATATCTCATATGCGCTCCTATTTCGTTTCGCTTGAGCCAGGAAACCTCTGTGTAGGACTCTAAAGACTCGTCAATACGCCGGCAGTAGGTGATGATCATATCAAACACCCACAAGCCGCAAGCGGTCTGCTAAACGTAACGGCCACCCGGGTATTGATCAATCAGAAGATCAACGAGCAAGCCTGCTCACACTCCTGTGAATCCAACCAGTAACACTTACCGTACAGTCCGGTCTGATCGTCTGATATGTCGCATATCTCGCCTAGGGGTGGTAAACGTCAGACCCCAGTAGCTCGATAAGTCGTGTCGATATGAGGTCTATAACAGTTCGAGAAACTACTGGTAACACTTACCAGTAAATCTCAGCAACCCTGGCCAGGGATTTCCGGTTATAGCCAATCGAACACAGTGCAACATCAACTCCCTATACCGGGAGAGACGAATCCCCTCCTATCGCTCATTGCCTCCATGTGATTCGGGACTGTACCCAAAAACCACCATTTTGCACGCCCTCTTAGACGTGGTAAGGTGGAAATCAAAGCACAGTAGGAATCACACAAGATTCTATGACGATCTCGGGTCTACAGACTAACATGTACCAGTGTCACCAGAGAACTGCCATCTGACGTTAGGTATAATACCATCTGGGAGTTCTCGGGAGTCCGTCCAGTGTACCCAGTCTCCACTGAGCACCCGTATATCATCTCTGATGTCAAACACCAGTGGATATGGGATCATCCATCGCCCATCTGTATGGGTCGAGAAGGTATACGCTAGTCTACTCTGGTATATCGATGCCCCGTCTCAATACACCCATGACTAGGGACCTTGAAGGATGTACTTATGGACTACCATGTCCCCACTAGTATGATCTGCATCATAGTCCAGGTAGTCAAGTACACATCCTAAGGGCTTTACCAACATGTAACATAGAGACAATCAGTGTACACGTTAAGATAAAGAGCAACCAGATAGCATACTATCATGTCGAGCAAGAAAGTCCTCCCTATATATGTCCCAGCATCCACTACAATATACATCCTATGTACAGTAATGGCCTCTAGGGCATACATATAACTAACAATAATCACTTGTCATAGTAGTTAACAACTTCTATGTATATGTTAGTTATAGTTTAGCAATGATTCTTGTCGTTAGTCGATGTTAGTCCAAAGAACAAGATCGTTTTCCATATTTCCGCCTCCCCACAACTCGTGGGGTGTAGTACATCGACTTACAGCTTCATTACACTTGCACTATTTATACATTATTCTCACTCACTTGAAAACACTTAACCATTCTTGAGTTGCTCATGCCACTTGTTTTCCTCACCTCTTCTTGATCTTCTATGGTTGCTCATTGAGCATGTGTGATGAGAGAAAATTATAGTGACACATTCCTACACCTCCACTCTCCATTGCTAGCAACCTTGGAGCGTCGGTTATCTCGCTTGGTGAGGTTGAAGCTTGCGCCGTTTCTCTCGGGTGGATCATCGTAGATGGAGGAAGACCGGCAACCAAACTCGATCCAGACGACCACTAAGAGCTTAGGAAGATGGTTGAAGACCGAATGACATGGATCAACTCGGTATAACCATTCTAACTTCTTAATATATGCTTGCTAGTATAGGGTTTAGGGTAGATCCGGGCATCGGGTAATGGTAGCGCCAATTTAGAAAATTTTTGTTCCGTATTTGGCTACGGTTTGATGGCCGGGCCGCTGCCATAACCCAACATGGTATCAGAGCCAACTCGTAAACCCCTTATTAGCAGTTTTAGACAATGTTGAGGTATCGAAATCGAAACAACCCTGAAATGATACCCTACAGATTCCGGTCTCTGACAATTTTCAAAGTTTAAAAAAAAATTTAGCAACTGCAGAAGACTATTTGTATGACCACAAGATCACACACCAAATACGAACCCACTTCACCTGTTTTCACCCGAGCACATTATTCAAAATTCCGAGCTGGCCGGCCCTATGAGGGGGTTTGGGCTTCGTATTTTTTGTGTGGTCTGGTCTCTGGAATATTGGTGTTAGTTATATGTATGCCCTAGAGGCCATTACTATACATAGGATGTATATTGTAGTGGATGCTGGGACATATATAGGGAGGACTTTCTTGCTCGACATGATAGTATGCTATCTGGTTGCTCTTTACCTTAACGTGTATACTGATTGTCTCTCTGTTACATGTTGGTAAAGCCCTTAGGATGTGTACTTGACTACCTGGACTATGATGCGGATCATACTAGTGGGGACATGGTAGTCCATAAGTACATCCTTCAAAGTCCCTAGTCGTGGGTGTATCGAGACGGGGCATCGATATACCAGAGTAGACTAGCGTATACCTTCTCGACCCATACAGATGGGCGATGGATGATCCCATATCCATTGGTGTTTGACATCAGAGATGATATACGGATGCTCAGTGGAGACTGGGTACACTGGACGGGCTCGCCGAGAACTCCCAGATGGTATTATACCTTACGTCAGATGGCAGTTCTCTGGTGACACTGGTACAGAGTAGTCTGTTGACCCGAGATCGTCATAGAGTCTTGTATGGTTCCCACTGTGCTTTGATTTCCATCTTACCACGTCCAAGAGGGCGTGCAAAATGGTGGTTTTTGGGTACAGTCCCGAGTCACATGGAGGCAATGAGCGATAGGAAGGGATTCGTCTCTCCCGGTATAGGGAGTTGATGTTGCGCTGTGTTTGATTGGCTATAACAGGAAATCCCTGGCCAGGGTTGCTGAGATTTACTGGTAAGTGTTACCAGTAGTTTCTCGAATTGTTATAGACCTCATATCGACACGACTTATCGAGCTATTGGGGTCTGACGTTTACCACCCCTAGGCGAGATATGCGACATATCAGACGATCAAACCGGACTGTACGGTAGTGTTACTGGTTGGATTCACTGGAGTGTGAGCGGGCTTGCTCGTCGATCTTCTGATCGCTCAATACCCGGGTGGCCGTTACGTTTAGCAGACCGCTTGCGGCTTGTGGATGTTTGATATGATCATCATCCGCTGCCGGCGTATTGACGAGTCTTTAGAGTCCTACACAGAGGTTTCCTGGCTCAAGCGAAACGAAATAGGAGCGCATATGAGATATGTGCGGGACCGAGAATAATGCGTGTATGTGATACCGTATTCCATTCTCGCGATGAATGTGTCGAATGGTTGTATGCGATATAACCTAGTTATCGAATCAAGGATTGATTCGATAAAACGATACATAGGATACTAGTCGGTTATATGCGATATGACCGGATCGTTAAATCAAGTGTTGATTTAATGATTTAATGTATAATTATATATTTGATATATTACTTTGCATTAAATGGTATCGGTTCACTTTAAATGGATTTTCTCACTCGGTTGTGCACATTGTATATGTGATATACTTTTGTACACAAGTTTGTATCATGTTTGATGATACATGCTCACTAGGGTTTGTGTGAAGATTAAACCATGGTTGTAGATTGGTTAGGGTTTTCATTTTCTTATTCCTTTATTTATTTATTTATTCTTTTTGAAATAAATTAGCATAAAGAGAAAGAATGGTGGCTTTATTTGTAGTTTAGTTGAAGCTTCATGAAGCTTTGACCAAAGTGACCATTTTGTCTCATGCTTAACCCTAACCACTCCATTAACCCTAGTTTAATCTCTACACTTGACCATGGTTCATTATATGATAAGTATTGATTTTCTTTTCAATGGAAATTAACTTATCATAAGACTTTCTTCTTCTTCTTCATCTTCTTCTTTGAAGAAGCTTGACTTCATCAATGGTGGATTGATGAAATGAGTGAGAAATCCAATTCTAAAGTCTACCCACTTCCTATTTCTTCATCCTCTACCTCTTGCCAAGTAGTAGAGTGTGTTTCCTTCACAAGTTTTCTTGACTTGGTGAAGTTGGAGCTTGATCTAGCGATGCCTCGACGTAGATCATCTTCGGCACGTCGTCGATGACCTAGCCCGCTCTTTCTCCGATGAAGCCGACTCTAGAGCCCGGGACTTGATATGGACAGCGGAGAGGACTTCATCACGGAGCCGTGGAGGTGGAAGACCGGATCTACAAAGGTTGTATTTCCGTTTACTTGTAGTTAAGTGTTAACTAGTTTATTGTTTCGCCTAGAAATCTAGCCAACGATCCGTTCTAGGGTTTCTCGACACCGTATTCTTTGAAATTGGCATGGTTGATGCCTTGTGAGACCTCATTAGGATGCCTAGGAACCCTACAGTGGTATCAGAGCCTAGCTAGAGCCTTAGGCGAAGTCTAGACGGAATTTGAAACCCGAACGAACCCGAAACCCATTTTCCAAAATGCTCTCTGTCCAATTTTTAAAAATCTGGATTTTTCAATATTAAAAATATGCAGAAACTTAAGCAGGGTTTTTTATGAATTACTGTGAAAAACGGATACTTAACTCCGTCATAACGCCGCGGAACCGCGGCCTGAGCCCACGTGGCGCGGCGGTTCCGCGGCCATATTGTTGACTCTTTGACTCCTTTTTGCACAGTAATGTTTATAATTAATTCCTGTGTTTTCTGGGTAATTTTAATATATGCTATGCAGTTGAGTTTTCTGGGGTTGTTTTGGGGATTTGAATGTTCGATCGGATTATCAAATTTTGTCTGTGTGGCCTTCCGGATAAATTTTAGAATATGTTAAAAAGTTCGACCGGATATAAATACCCAATTTTTCCCCTGTCGGGAAATTTCCAAGTGTTGGATTTTTCCGTAGTTTAACGACGTTCTAAGTAGTGCAAGTAATGCGATGGACCCTCTAGAAGACAACAAACCTTAACTCGATTATGTGACCGTCTTGAACTGCCCTTTGAACCTTCGGGTTTGGGGCAGTACGGCGTGCCACATGTGAGGCATTGGCTTGACCCTTCTACGGCTGGACCGTTGCTACTGAGGCACGAACTGAATACTATTAGACTTATTTCATGTGTTGAGCTGTATCGGGAAAACTTGGGTGTTTGAATGCTCGATCGGAAAGTTTAACATTTTCTATTTATCTTGAATGTGATACAATAATTGGAATTCACAAGTAGTTATGAGATAACTGAATGAATGTTATAAACATAGCACTTTAGTCTCACTTGATCGGTTGCCACGGAATTTTGATGTGATCAAAAGTCCGTCGCAATCACGTAGCGTACGCGGATACTCGCCGGGTAAACTTAATAGACAGCCTCACTCCATAGCCCCGACCAAGTGACTGTAGGAGAACCCCGTCGCCGAAAGCATCCGTTCGGGTGCTCACGGTAGCGGTGTTCCGCCTTGGTGCACTTCGTCGACGGTATCAGGGGTGCAGCCGTCTACTGAAGTTTACGACGAGCATTCGATCAGGATGTCGGGAATCTTGTTGAATTACCCGACTTGATATTGAAAAGAGTTTTCGATTTTGAGACTAAAATGCGGGGTTTATAATTGTTAGGCATGCGATGTCTAAGAAATTCATTTGGTCAGGCATGCGATGTCTGAGCATGTTGCGGATTCCAACTGTTGTAGTTTTACACTTTCTTTTCTGTGACCGTAAGTGTAATATGTGATATCGCCGGTTTCGTTGCTATATGTCAACGACAATTGGGATGCGCATATTTACTTACGTTGATGACATGTGATGTTATGTGTTGCTGGATATGTTATATTGGATCGTCGTGTTTGAATAGCCGGGGGTTTTTTTTATGTGAGATGAGTGTTTTTCATTTTCATTCATGTAAAAACTTGTATGTAATATTCTTTTATTGGGGCACTTCCAGGTTGAGGAAGATGTCACCTTTTGTATATTATTTACTTTTCCGCACTAGGAGAGACCCAAGGAGGGGAGCACAAGTAACCGGGTTCTGGAGTCCAGTGGGAGACCATCTCGAGGAGTCGAGTCCGGGTCTCCTAACTCTAGAATTGGTAGGGTTACTTGCCGCTCTCGTAGGGGTCTAGGGGTGTGGGTTTGGCTATTCATCACGACCGTGGAATCCGTATTTTATACTGGCTCGTATTGAAAACACGGACGTCCTAGCATATCCAATATTTCATATGATTCTTCTGCTGCGATATCTGTGATGTGATCATGTGATATGTTATGTGATAGATACTGTATATAGTATATATGATATATTATATAGACGTTACTTATGTTTTACACCCGCGCTAGCCCTGTCCCGCTCTGCCGTTAGTTACCTAAACTAACGGTGCACGAGGGGACATCGAGGCGAATGCGGATGGCATAAGTGTACGTCGTATTTATCTGTGATGTTTAGTTGCTTAAATGATGGGACTTCATTAATGTGATTAATGAAATAAAAGAAACCTAAGATATTGTAGAATCGAATTTCAAAATAAAACAGGTAGCTATAGTTCTTGCTTTGCACAGCGGTATATGTGATATATCCTGCACCTTATTCGATGAGGAAAGGACCGAGATCCCTTCACCGGGAGTGACTCCTTTAGCAATAACTGGCAGATGCTACACACTCGGTTTGTCTTTTGATTGCTTTTAAGAGTTTTTGCTTTGCACAGTGATATATATGATATATCCCGCACCTCATTCGACGAGGAATGGACCGACGATCCCTTCACCGGGAGTGACTCCTTTAGCAAAACTAGAAAAGCCTCAAAAGCACTCCATTTTAAAATCATTTGATTCAACAACGATATCAAGTTCATTACGCAATAGGTTTTCAGAAAAACCTGTCGTAGCCCTCCGTCATTTCAGATAAGTTGTATATAGTATTCGTGCTTCATTTGTTGGCTTTCGTCAAGGTGCAGTGTGCGGTACCTATATGCTGCTTATCTGCTGCATACGATGCGATTGGATTAGGGTAGTCATGCGGCTTTGTTGGCTTTCGTCAAGGGTCGTGCGGGTGGGTTTAATTCGATCAAGAAATGTACGGGTTGAACTTGACTAGCGGGCTATGGTTTGTTGGCTTTCGTCAAGGTCATAGCACGTTAGGGGCAAAATATTATCGGGAATTTCAAGTGTTGAAATTTGCAATGAGATTGCATACCTTCTATGAGATAGTTGGATCCCGATACCCACTGCGAGTAAGAGTTACTCCTGGGAGAGTTTTACACATTACAATTAGCCGATCAAGTAGGTGTCTAGAAAGGTATTAACGAGGTTAAGCCTCTGGGAAAACGAGGTTTACATTAATTAGGTTCGTGCGAAAGCACGGGGGACCTCCCTCAAAGTACCGACACTGGCCTGGCTGAAAGATTGGCGAACTTGTAGTGTGTAATTAATCCCGGCTAGTCTTTCCTTTTAGGGTTTGAAGGAAGATTTGATAAAAAGCAGTGGGAGCCATCCTGATTAGATAAAATAATAACCAATCTATTCTTGCAAGAGCGCACGCTGAGTGTTTTCTTCTCTCTCTCTCTCCTGGTAGCGACCATGTCACGCCTTAATCAAGATAATAATACGGAATATTGACCGAACCCGCTTGTTATACTGAGCTGGGGAACGTTGGTCCCGCTCCAACTTATAATTGTTATAAGACAGAGCAGGAAATTGGGGAATACCAGATTTCCCGTGCCGCCCAAACGAAGAGAGTGCATGCTGATGCATCATCTTCGGGTGTGTTCATTATACAGAACTGTTTCTCAGTATTCTTTGTTAGTTGTATGTATGCCCTAGAGGCCAGTATTGTACAGATGATGTATATTATATTGGATGCTTGGACATATATAGAGATGACTTTCTTGCTCAATATGATAGTATGCTATCTGGTTAGTCTTTATCTTAACATGTACACTAGTCTCTTTATACTGTCTTATAGTTACATGTTGGTAAAGCCCTTAGGATGTGTACTTGACTACCTGGACTATGATGCTGATCATACTAGTGGGGACATGGTAGTCCATAAGTACATCCTTCAAGGTCCATAGTCGTGGGTGTATCGAGACGGGGCATCGATATACCAGTGTAGACTAGCGTATACGCTTCTCGACCCATGTGATGGGCGATGGATGATCCCATATCCATTGGTGTTTGACATCAGAGATGGTATACGGGTGCTCAGTGGAGACTGGGTACACTGGACGGACTCGCCGAGAACTCCCAGATGGTATTATACCTCACGTCAGATGGCAGTTCTCACGTGACACTGTTAGTTGTATGTATGCCCCAGAGGCCATTACTGTACATATGATGTATATTGTAGTGGATGCTAGGACGTATATAGGGAGGACTTTCTTGCTCGACATGATAGTATGCTATCTGGTTGCCCTTTACCTTAACGTGTATACTGATTGTCTCTCTGTTACATGTTGGTAAAGCCCTTAGGATGTGTACTTGACTACCTGGACTATGATGCAGATCATACTAGTGGGGACAGATAGTCTATAAGTACATCCTTCAAAGTCCCTAGTCGTGGGTATATCGAGACGGGGCATCGATATACCAGAGTAGACTAGCGTATACCTTCTCGACCCATACAGATGGGCGATGGATGATCCCATATCCATTGGTGTTTGACATCAGAGATGATATACGGGTGCTCAGTAGAGACTGGGTACACTGGACGGACTCGCCGAGAACTCCCAGATGGTATTATACCTCACGTCAGATGGCAGTTCTATGGTGACACTGGTACAGAGTAGTCTGTTGACCCGAGATCGTCAAAGAGTCTTGTGTGGTTCCCACTGTGCTTTGATTTCCATCTTACCACGTCCAAGAGGGCGTGCAAAACGGTGGTTTTTGGGTACAGTCCCGAGTCACATGGAGGCAATGAGCGATAGGAGGGGATTCGTCTCTCCCGGTATAGGGGGTTGATGTTGCGCTGTGTTCGATTGGCTATAACAGGAAATCCCTGGCCAGGGTTGCTGAGATTTACTGGTAAGTGTTACCAGTAGTTTCTCGAACAGTTATAGACCTCATATCGACACGACTTATTGAGCTATTGGGGTCTGACGTTTTCCACCCCTAGGCGAGATATGCGACATATCAGACGATCAGACCGGACTGTACGGTAGTGTTACTGGTTGGATTCACTGGAGTGTGAGCGGGCTTGCTCGTCGATCTTCAGATCGCTCAATACCCGGATGGCCGTTACGTTTAGCAGACCGCTTGCGGCTTGTGGATGTTTGATATGATCATCATCTGCTGCCGGCGTATTGACGAGTCTTTAGAGTCCTACACAGAGGTTTCCTGGCTCAAGTGAAACGAAATAGGAGCGCATATGAGATATGTGCGGGACCGAGAATAATACGGTATGTGATACTGTATTCGATTCTCGCGATGTGACATTGATCGGTTATATGCGATATAGCCGGGTTATCGGATCAAGTGTTGATTCGATAAGTTGTTACTAATGATACCAGTCGGTTGTGTGCGACATGACCGGATCATTGAATCAAGTGTTGATTTAATGATTTAATGCATAATTATATATTTGATATATTACTTTGCACTAACTAGTATCGGTTCACTTTAAATGGATTTTCTCACTCGGGTGTGCGCATTACATATGAGATATGATTTTGTGCATTTGTTTGTATCATGTTTGATGATACATGTTTACTAGGTTAAGTGCAAAGAATTAAACCATGGTTAAAAGAATGGTTAGGGTTTCATTTCCTTTATTTATTCATTTATTTATTTGTTTATTCATTTTGGAAAAGAGGAGAAAAGAATGGTGGCTTAATTTGGAGTTTAGTTGAAGCTTCATGAAACTTTGATCAAGTCAACCATTCTTATCTCATCCTTAACCCTAACCATTCCCACTAACCATGATTCATTCTCTACACTTGACTCTAGTTAATTTTATGATAAGAATTCATTTTCTTTTCTTTTTCAAAATACTGATCATAACAATTTCATCTTCTTCTTCTTCCTCACAAGAAGAAAGCTCTCTTCATCAATGGTGATTGATGTTTTAGAGTGAGAAATCCAATTCTAAAGTCTACCCACTTCCTATTTCTTCATCCTCTACCTCTTGCCAAGTAGTAGAGTGTGTTTCCTTCACAAGTTTTTAGGGCTTGGTGAAGGTGGAGCTTGATTTAGCGATGCCTCGACGTAGATTATCTTCGGCATGGACATCGACGACCTAGCTCGCTTATTCTTCGACGAAGCCGACGCTGGAGTCCGGATTCTTTTTGGACAGCGGAGGGGACTTCGTTGCGGAGCTATGGAGGTGGAGCACCGGATCTACAAAGGTTGTATTTCCGTATCTCTTAGTTAATTGTTAACTAGTTATCTTTTCGCCTAGTTTTCTAGCAAACGATCCGTAGTCGGGTCTCTCGGCACCTAGAATTTTTGAAAATGGCATGTTCGATGCCTTGTGAGACCTCCTTGGGGTGCCTAGGAACCCTACAGTGGTATCAGAGCCTAGCTAGAGCCTTAGGCGAAGTCTAGACGGAATTTGAAGTCCGAACGAACTCGAAACCCCAAACCAAACTTGCTATCTGTCCTTTTTTGAAAACAGTGAGTTTTTCAACATTAAAAATTACTAAAAAATTCAGCAGGGAAATCTAAGAATTACGATGCAAAAATTATTTCATGAACAGTAATTTTCGCGGCGGATCCGCGGCAGAAGCATGGCTTCTGCGGCGGATCAGCGGCCCCTTGATGACGTCAGCCCTGTTCCTTTGCACAGTAATTCCTAGTTCAAAGAGCTGAGTTTTCTGGGAATTTTTAATATTTATTCAAGAGTTGAATTTTCTGGGGTTGTTTTGGGGATTCGGTGTTTCGATCGGAGTATCAGATTTTGTCTATTTGGCTTTCCGGATAAATTTTATAATATGTTAAAAAGTTCGACCGGATATAAATACCCCATTTTTCCCCTGTCGGGAAATTTCCAAGTGTTGGATTTTTCCGTAGTTTAACGACGTTCTAAGTAGTGCAAGTAACGCGATGGTCCCTCTAGAAGACAACAAACCTTAACTCGATTATGTGACCGTCTTGAACTGCCCTTTGAACCTTAGGGTTTGGGGCAGTACGGCGTGCCACATGTGAGGCGTTGGCTTGACCCTTCTACGGCTGGACCGTCGGTACTGAGGCACGAACTGAATGTTGTTAGACTTATTTCATGTGTTGATCTGTATCGGGAAAACTTGGGTGTTCGATTGTTCGATCGGAAAGTTTGACATTTTCTATTTATCCGGAATGGGATACAATAATTGGAATTCACTAGAAGTTATGAGATAACTGAATGAATATTATAAACATAGCACTTTAGTCTCACTTGATCGGTTGCTGCGGAATTTTGATGTGATCAAAAGTCCGTCGCAATCACGTAGCGTACGCGGATACTCGCCGGGTAAACTTAATAGACAGCCTCACTCCATAGCCCCGACCAAGTGACTGTAGGAGAACCCCGTCGCCGAAAGCATCCGTTCGGCTGCTCGCGGTAGCGGTGTTCCGCCTTGGTGCACTTCGTCGACGGTAACGGGGGTGCGGCCGTCTACTGAAGTTTGCGACGAGCATTCGATCAGGATGTCGGGAATCTTGTTGAATTGCCCGACTTGATATTGAAAAGTGTTTTCGATAATGAGACTAAAATGCGGGGTTTATAATTGTTAGGCATGCGATGTCTAAGTAATTCATTTGGTCAGGCATGCGATGTCTGAGGTGGTTGCGGATTCCAACTGTTGTAGTTTTACACTTTCTTTTCTGTAACCGTAAGCGTAATATGTGATATCGCCGGTTTCGTTGCTATATGACAACGACAATTGGGATGTGCATATTTACTTATGTTGATGACATGTGATGTTATGTGTTGCTGGATATGATATATTGGATCGTCGTGTTTGAATAGCCGGGGGTTTTTATGTGAGATGAGTGTTTTTCATTTTCATTCATGTAAAAACTTGTATGTAATATTCTTTTATTGGGACACTTCCAGGTTGCGGAAGTTGTCACTTTTGTATATTATTTACTTTTCCGCACTAGGATAGACCCAAGGAGGAGGGCACAAGTAACCGGGTTCTGGAGTCCAGTGGGAGACCAACTCGAGGAGTCGAGTCCGGGTCTCCTAACTCTAGAATTGGTAGGGTTGCTTGCCGCTCTCGTAGGGGTCTTGGGGTATGGGTTTGGCTATTCATCACGACCGTGGAATCCGTGATTTATACTGGCTCGTATTGAAAACACGGACGTCCTAGTATATCCAATTTTTCATATGATTCTTCTGCTGCGATATCTGTGATGTGATCATGAGATGTTCTGTGATAGATACAGTATAGAGTATATATGATATATTATATAGGCGTTACTTATGTTTTACACCCGCGCTAGCCCTGCCCCGCTCTGCCGTTAGTCACCTAACCTAACGGTGCACGAGGGGACATCGAGGCGAATGCGGATGGCACAAGTGTACGTCGTATTTATCTGTGATGTTTAGGTACTTAAATGATGGGACTTCATTAATGTGATTAATGAAATAAAAGAAACCTAAGATGTTGTAGAATCGAATTTCAATATAAAACAGGTAGCTACAGTTCTTGCTTTGCACAGAGGTGTATATGATATATCCTGCACCTTATTCGATGAGGAAAGGACCGAGATCCCTTCACCGGGAGTGACTCCTTTAGCAATAACTGGCAGATGCTACACACTCGTTTTGACTTTTGATTGCTTTTAAGAGTTTTTGCTTTGCACAGTGATATATATGATATATCCCGCACCTCATTCGACGAGGAAAGGACCGACGATCCCTTCACCGGGAGTGACTCCTTTAGCAAAACTAGAAAAGCCTCAAAAACACTCCATTTCAAAATTCATTCGATCCTACAATGATATCAAGTTCATTACGCAATAGGTTTTCAGAAAAACCTGTCGTAGCCCTCCGTCATTTCAGATAAGTAGTAGTTAGTATTCGTGCTGCGTTTGTTGGCCTTTGTCAAGGCGCAGTGTGCGGTAGCTAACTGGTGCTTATCTGCTTATGCATATGATGCAGATTGAGTTAGGGTAGTCATGCGACCTTGTTGGCCTTTGTCAAGGGCCGTGCGGGTGGGTTTAATTCAATCAGGAAATGACGGGTTGAACTTGACTAGCATCCTATGGTTTGTTGGCCTTTGTCAAGGTCATAGGAGGTTAGGGACAAAATATTATCGGGAATTTCAAGTGTTGAAATTTGCAATGAGATTGCATACCTTCTATGAGATAGTTGGATCCCGATACCCGCTGCGAGTAAGTGTTACTCCTGGGAGAGTTTTATACATTACAATTAGCCGATCAAGTAGGTGTCTAGAAAGGTGTCAACGGGGTTACGCCTCTGGGAAAACGAGGTTTACATTAATTAGGTTCGTGCGAAAGCACGGGGGACCTCCCTCAAAGTACCGACACTGGCCTGGCTGAAAGATTGGCGAACTTGTAGTGTGTAATTAATCCCGGCTAGTCTTTCCTTTTAGGCTTTGAAGGAAGATTTGATAAAAACCAGTGGGAGCCATCCTGATTAGATAAAATAATAACCAATCTATTCTTGACAGAGCGCACGCTGAGTGTTTTCTTCTCTCTCTCTCCAGGTAGCGACCATATCACGCCTTAATCAAGATAATAATACGGAATATTGACCGAACCCGCTTGTTATACTGAGCTGGGGAACGTTGGTCCCGCTCCAACTTATAATTGTTATAAGACAGAGCAAGAAATAGGGGATTACCAGAATTCCCGTGCCGCCCAAACGAAGAGAGTGCATGCTGATGCATCATCTTCGGGTGTGTTCATTACAGAGAACTGTTTCTCAGTATCCTTTACGTCCTGGGTATGTGATACCAGATCAGGATCCCAGATATGTAATCTGTTACATAGGGCTACAGATAGGTAGAGAAATGAGAACGGGTGATAAGTTTCATGAGGCAGAAAACGGGGCAAGAGTTGCAGCCAAGTCTGTCGGTCACTGTCACCCTGTATTACAATACATTGATTCTGAACGAATGTTATTAGATACCGAACCTGATATACAAAATCATATCAGTCTCTTTATCAGTAAAGAAATGATAAAATTTTGTATTGTTGGATAATGTTTTGAACATTTCCTATATCAAAAGTTGATCGTATCAGGCACGTTATCTAAAAGCGTTGATGTTCTAAATCAAATTACAGTTCTTAGTATATGGAACACACACAAGAGGAAAAGTTCAGAAATGAACGAATCCTTCTTGAGGTATTGTAGACTAGGTCAGATCAATGCGACCCGACTGGCTAGAGTTACATAAAGATGCATATTTAAATCAGTTTGAATCTACATCTTGTGAAACTTGCCAGTCATGTCACAAAGATAAGATGACCACAGCTCCGTTTACTGGAAACAGAGAAAGAGTTAGTAAACTCTTAGGATGATACATGTTGATGTATAAAGGTCCCCTGTCTACACATGCCAGGACAGGTTCTTTGTACTTCATTACATTCTCTGATAATCTCTCAAGATTCAGACATATATTCCTGTTGAAACATGAGTCCGAGCCTTTTGAGATATTCACAGAATATAAGTTAGAAGTAGAGAACCAAAATACGGGTATAAGTATTATGTCCTCTGATGAGATCAAGGAGAAGAATACTTGAGCACGAAAATCCTGGATTATTCTAAAGGAGAATGAGACTCTCTCTCAGAATTACTCCTCCGAATACACCATAGCACGATGGTATATCGGGGCGGAGCAATCACACCCTATATGATATGGTGTGCTCTATGATGAGTACTACTGAGTTACCTTTTTCCTATTGGGTGTTGTGCACTTGAGTAGCTGCATACCTATTGAATAGGGTTCGAATCAAATCAGTTGCCTACCAGTTCATATGTGATATGGAAAGGGAAGAGCCCATATCTTAAGTTGGTTAAGATTTGGGGTTGTCCGGCCTATGTCTAAAAGCAAAATCCGGACACGCTCGAGGCAAGGTCTGTTAAGTAGAACTGGAAATGTTCCAGCTATACAAAATGCAGCTGATGATTTGATAGAACCAAAGGATTCAGTAGATTCCAACGAACCTCAGCCTCTCCGCCGATCTAGCACGGTTCCTCACCCACCTGAGAGTTACTTCGGTTTCTCTATGACAGTGGGAGCGAGGATTGCATCATGAGATGATGACCCAACTAGTTTCGAGCTGGCCATCAGGAGTAAGACTCTGTAAGAATGGCTGGATGCTTAGTGATCTGAGATGGAATCCTTATACACCAATAAAGTATGGACTTTAGTTGCTATATCTGAAGGGTTAAATCCCCATCAGGAGCAAGTATATCTTGAGAAGATTACTTGGTGTACATGGAAAAGTTGAGACTTTCAAAGCTAGACTTGTTAAAAGTTTGCATCATTGACCAGGTATGGATAATGATAAAACCTTTTCAAGTAGCTATGCTTAAGTCCATCCAGATCCTACTTGCCACGGCTACATACCATGACTACGATATCTGGCGGTTGGGTGCCATGACTGCTTTTCTAAATGATGTTTTAGAAGAGTGCGTCTATAAGTACACAGCCAGAGGGCCTCGTAGACAGTGGGAGCAGCAGAAACGTGTGCAAGATATTTTATATGATAAAGCAGGCATCGCGGAGTTGGAACATCTGTTTTGATGAAGCGGTCAAAGAAGTTGACATCATCAAAATGGTAGATGAACCTTGTATAAACAAGAAGGTAGTAGGGAGTATGGTGACGATCCTCGTAGAGTACGTGGATGACATACTCTTGATAAGGAAGGAGTTTCCTATGCTACGCTCGATCAATCTCTGCTTATCACCATAATTCTCCATATAGGATCAAAGTGATACCTCCTAAATCCTGGGTTTTGGATCTATGAGATAGATCTAATTGGTTGTTAGGATTCTCACTAGTTGTAGTGAGATGGTATCAATCGATCCTGGGAAGAATCACTGGAAGGGTTCCAGGGTGATAAAGACGACTGAGTGTCAGTCGCAGGCATTGTCTTTACCCTCTATCGAGGGACGGTATGTTGGAAGAGTTCCAAGCTAGATACCGTGACATACTAGAAGATAAAGGCTAGATACATCGCTACACAAGATGCTACCAAAGAGGATGTTTGGGTGTATATTAGTTCATGAGATGAACTTAGTTCCTCCCATTGTGTGACAATGGAGTTGTGGCTTATGCCAAGGAACGTCCGTCCCATCAGTGATCCAGACATATTCTAAGGCAGTACCACCTGATCATGGAGATGGTTGATCTCGAGGGGATCGAGGTCAGGAGAGTAGACTCAGAGGACAACACGGCGGATCCACTCACAAAGGCCTTTTCCCAGAGAGAGACTTTTATGGGATGGTTGAGTATGAGATACTACAACCACTGCTACAGATAGCCCTAGTGCAAGTGGGAGATTGTTAGTTGTATGTATGCCCTAGAGGCCATTACTGTACATATGATGTATATTGTAGTGGATGCTAGGACGTATATAGGGAGGACTTTCTTGCTCGACATGATAGTATGCTATCTGGTTGCCCTTTACCTTAACGTGTATACTGATTGTCTCTCTGTTACATGTTGGTAAAGCCCTTAGGATGTGTACTTGACTACCTGGACTATGATGCAGATCATACTAGTGGGGACAGATAGTCTATAAGTACATTCTTCAAAGTCCCTAGTCGTGGGTATATCGAGACGGGGCATCGATATACCAGAGTAGACTAGCGTATACCTTCTCGACCCATACAGATGGGCGATGGATGATCCCATATCCATTGGTGTTTGACATCAGAGATGATATACGGGTGCTCAGTAGAGACTGGGTACACTGGACGGACTCGCCGAGAACTCCCAGATGGTATTATACCTCACGTCAGATGGCAGTTCTATGGTGACACTGGTACAGAGTAGTCTGTTGACCCGAGATAGTCATAGAGTCTTGTGTGGTTCCCACTGTGCTTTGATTTCCATCTTACCACGTCCAAGAGGGCGTGCAAAACGGTGGTTTTTGGGTACAGTCCCGAGTCACATGGAGGCAATGAGCGATAGGAGGGGATTCGTCTCTCCCGGTATAGGGGGTTGATGTTGCGCTGTGTTCGATTGGCTATAACAGGAAATCCCTGGCCAGGGTTGCTGAGATTTACTGGTAAGTGTTACCAGTAGTTTCTCGAACAGTTATAGACCTCATATCGACACGACTTATTGAGCTATTGGGGTCTGACGTTTTCCACCCCTAGGCGAGATATGCGACATATCAGACGATCAGACCGGACTGTACGGTAGTGTTACTGGTTGGATTCACTGGAGTGTGAGAGGGCTTGCTCGTCGATCTTCAGATTGCTCAATACCCGGGTGGCCGTTACGTTTAGCAGACTGCTTGCGGCTTGTGGATGTTTGTTATGATCATCATCTCCTGCCGGCGTATTGACGAGTCTTTAGAGTCCTACACAGAGGTTTCCTGGCTCAAGCGAAACGAAATAGGAGCGCATATGAGATATGTGCGGGACCGAGAATAATACGGTATGTGATACTGTATTCGATTCTCGCGATGTGACATTGATCGGTTATATGCGATATAGCCGGGTTATCGGATCAAGTGTTGATTCGATAAGTTGTTACTAATGATACCAGTCGGTTGTGTGCGACATGACCGGATCATTGAATCAAGTGTTGATTTAATGATTTAATGCATAATTATATATTTGATATATTACTTTGCACTAACTAGTATCGGTTCACTTTAAATGGATTTTCTCACTCGGGTGTGCGCATTACATATGCGATATGATTTTGTGCATTTGTTTGTATCATGTTTGATGATACATGTTTACTAGGTTAAGTGCAAAGAATTAAACCATGGTTAAAAGAATGGTTAGGGTTTCATTTCCTTTATTTATTCATTTATTTATTTGTTTATTCATTTTGGAAAAGAGGAGAAAAGAATGGTGGCTTAATTTGGAGTTTAGTTGAAGCTTCATGAAACTTTGATCAAGTCAACCATTCTTATCTCATCCTCAACCCTAACCATTCCCACTAACCATGATTCATTCTCTACACTTGACTCTAGTTAATTTTATGATAAGAATTCATTTTCTTTTCTTTTTCAAAAAACTTATCATAACAATTTCATCTTCTTCTTCTTCCTCACAAGAAGAAAGCTCTCTTCATCAATGGTGATTGATGTTTTAGAGTGAGAAATCCAATTCTAAAGTCTACCCACTTCCTATTTCTTCATCCTCTACCTCTTGCCAAGTAGTAGAGTGTGTTTCCTTCACAAGTTTTTAGGGCTTGGTGAAGGTGGAGCTTGATTTAGCGATGCCTCGACGTAGATCATCTTCGGCATGGACATCGACGACCTAGCTCGCTTATTCTTCGACGAAGCCGACGCTGGAGTCCGGATTCTTTTTGGACAGCGGAGGGGACTTCGTTGCGGAGCTATGGAGGTGGAGCACCGGATCTACAAAGGTTGTATTTCCGTATCTCTTAGTTAATTGTTAACTAGTTATCTTTTCGCCTAGTTTTCTAGCAAACGATCCGTAGTCGGGTCTCTCGGCACCTAGAATTTTTGAAAATGGCATGTTCGATGCCTTGTGAGACCTCCTTGGGGTGTCTAGGAACCCTACAGACACTTGTACAGGTTAGTCTGTAGACCCGAGATCGTCATAGAGTCTTGTGTGATTCCCACTGTGCTTTGATCTCCACCTTCCCACGTCCATGAGGGCGTGCAAAACGGTGGTCTTTGGGTACAGTCCCGAGTCACATGGAGGCAATGAGCGATAGGAGGGGTTTCGTCTCTCCCGGTATTGGGGGTTGATGTTGCGCTGTGCTCGATTGGCCGTAACAGGGAAGTCCCTGGCCAGGGCTGATCAGAGATTTGCTGGTAAGTGTTACCAGTAGTTTCTCGACCCGTTACGAGCCTCACATCGGCACGACTTATCGGGTTATTGGGGTCTGACGTATACCACCCCTAGACTTGATATGCGACGTATCAGACGAAGAGACCGGACTGTACGGTAAGTGTTACTGGTCGGATTCGCAGGAGTGTGAGCGGGCTAGCTCGTCGATCTTCTGATCGCTCAATACCCGGATGGCCATTACGTTTAGCAGACCGCTTGCGGCTTGTGGGTGCTTGATATGATCATCATCTGCTACCGGCGTATTGACGAGTCTTTAGAGTCCTACACAGAGGTTTCCTGGCTCAAGCGAAACGAAATAGGAGCGCATATGAGATATGTGCAGGACCGAGAATAATGCGTGTATGTGATACCGCATTTCATTCTCGCGATATATGTTTCGATTGGTTATATTCGATATGACCTAGTTATCGAATCATTGATTCGATAAATCGATACATTGGATTCTAGTCGGTTATGTACGACATGACCGGATCATTGAATCAAATGTTGATTTAATGATTTGATGCATAATTATATATTTGATATATTGCATTGCATTAACTAGTATTGGTTCACTTTAAACGGATTTTTCTCACTTGATGCACATTGTATATGTGATATGCTTTTGTGCACTTTTTCTTGTATCATGTTTGATGATACTTGATCATTTAGTTAAGTATATAGAATTAATCCATGGTTAATTAGATAATTAGGGTTTTGCATATTCATTTATTTATTTGTTTGTTTATTTATTTATTTGGAAAAGATAAAGATAAGAATGGTGGCTTTCTTTGTCATTAGTTGAAGCTTCATGAAGCCTTGACTTTTGTAACCATCCTTATCTTCATGCTTAACCCTAACCCATCCAAGTGACCATGGTTAATTCTCTACACTTAACCCTAGTTTAACTTATGATAAGTATTTGATTTTCTATTTCTTTTTAATAGAACTTATCATAACCATCATCTTCTTCTTCTTCTTCAAGCTTGCTACATCAATGGCAACTTGAGTTTTAGTGAGAGCAATCCAAATCAAAAGTGAACCCACCTCCTATTTCTTCATCCTCTACCTCTTGCCAAGTGGTTTTGGGTGTTTTCTTCACAAGTTTCACTACTTGGTGAAGTCGGAGCTTGAACTAGTGCAACCTCGACGTAGATCGTCTTTGACACGAAGCCGACGACCTTGCTCGCCCGTTTTCCGATGAAGCCGACGAATGAGTCGAGGATTCATGATGGACAGCGAGGGCATGACCACGTGGAACTAAGGAGGTGGAAATCCGGATCTACAAAGGTTGTAGTTTCTCACTTCTAGTTAAGTAGTTAACTAGTTCTCTTTTTCGCCTAGACATCTAGTAAACGATCCGTGTTAGGGTTTCTCGGCTTCCATAATTTTTGAAATTGGCATGGTTGATGCCTTGTGAGACTTCATTAGGATGCCCCGGAACCCTACAGTGGTATCAGAGCCTAGCTAGAGCCTTAGGCGAAGTCTAGACGCGATTTGAAGCCCGAACGAACCCGAAACCCTAAACTTATCTTGCTCTCTGGACTTTTTCCAAAAAGTGGGATTTTTCAATATTAAAAATATGCAGAAAAATAAGCAGGAAATTATAAGGTTTACTGTGAAATTCGTGAGTGTAATTCCACTGTTCAAGCGCGGATCCGCGGCATGAGCATGGCTCATGCGGCGGATCCGCGGCCGTACGGACTAATTATTTAAAGAATTTTACACAGTAATCGTTAATTTCCAGTGGTGATTTTCCTGGGTGTTTTTAATGATTATTCAAGAGTTGAATTTTTTTTGGTTGCTTTGGGGATTCGGTGTTTCGATCGGGGTATCAAAATTTCGTCTTTGTGTATTTCCGGATAATTTCCAGAATATGTTAAAAAGTTCGACCGGATATAAATACCCAATTTTTCCCCTGTCGGGAAATTTCCAAGTGTTGGATTTTTCCGTAGTTTAACGACGTTCTAAGTAGTGCAAGTAACGCGATGGACCCTCTAGAAGACAACAAACCTTAACTCGATTATGTGACCGTCTTGAACTGCCCTTTGAACCTTCGGGTTTGGGGCAGTACGGCGTGCCACATGTGAGGCGTTGGCTTGACCCTTCTACGGCTGGACCGTCGGTACTGAGGCACGAACTGAATGTTGTTAGACTTATTTCATGTGTTGAGCTGTATCGGAAAACTTGGGTATTCGACTGTTCGATCGGAAAGTTTAACATTTTCTGTTTATCTGGAATGTGATACAATAATTGGAATTCACAAGTATTTATGAGATAACTGAATGAATGTTATAAATCTAGCAATTTAGTCCCATATGATATTGAAAAGAGTTTTCGATAATGAGACTAAAATGCGGGATTTATATCTGATTAGGCATGTGATGTCTAAAGCAGTTGCGGATTCCAATTGTTGTAGTTTTACACTTTCTTTTCTCTGACCGTAAGTGTAGTATGTTCATATCGCCGGTTTCGTTGCTATACGTCAACGACAATTGGGGTATGCATACTTACTTACGTTGATGACATGTGATGTTATGTGTTGCTGGATATGTTATATTGGATCGTCGTGTTTGAATAGCCGGGGGTTTTTATGTGAGATGAGTGTTTTTCATTTTCATTCATGTATAAAAACTTGTATGTAATATTCTTTCATTTGGGGCGCTTCCAGGTAGCGGAAGTTGTCACCCATTGTATATTATTTACTTTTCCGCATTAGGATAGACCCAAGGAGGGGAGCACAAGTAACCGGGTTCTGGGGTCCAGTGGGAGACCAACTCGAGGAGTCGAGTCCGGGTCTCCTAACCCTAGAATTGGCAGGGTTGCTTGCCGCTCTCGTAGGGGTCTGGGGTGTGGGATTGGCTATTCATCACGACCGTGGAATCCGTGTTTTATACTGGCTCGTATTGAAAACACGGACGTCCTAGTATATCCAATATTTCATATGTTTATTCTGCTGCGATATCTGTGTTGTGACTCTGTGATGGATATAGTATATAGTATATATGATATATTATATAGACGTTACTTATGTTTTACACCCGCGCTAGCCCTGCCCTGCTCTGTCGTTAGTTACCTAACCTAACGGTGCACGAGGGGACATCGAGGCAAATGCGGATGGCATAAGTGTACGTCATATCTATCTGTGATGTTTAGGTATTTAAATGATGGGACTTCATTAATGTGATTAATGAAAGATAAGAAACCTAAGATGTTGTAGAATCAGATTTTAAAATAAAACAGGTAGCTACAGTTCTTGCTTTGCATAGCGGTATATATGATATACCCTGCACCTTATTCGATGAGGAAAGGACCGAGATCCCTTCACCGGGAGTGACTCCTTTAGCAATAACTGGCAGATGCTACACACTCGGTTTGATTTTTGATTGCTTTTAAGAGTTTTTTCTTTGCACAGTGATATATATGATATATCCCGCACCTCATTCGACGAGGAAAGGACCGAGATCCCTTCACCGGGAGTGACTCCTTTAGCAAAACTAGAAAAGCCTCAAAATCACTCCATTTCAAAACTTCATTTGATTCTACAACGATATCAAGTTCATTACGCTCATGGTTTTATGAAAACCTGCGTAGCCCTCCGTCATTTCAGATAAGTACTACTTAGTATTCGTGCTACGGTAGTTTGGCATTCGTCAAGGCGTAGTGTACGGTAGCTAACTAGTATTTATCTGCTTATGCATATGATGCAGATTGGATTAGGGTATTCGTACGGCGTTGTTTGGCATTCGTCAAGGGTCGTGTGGGTGGGTTTAATTCAATCAAGAAATGTACGGGTTGAACTTGACTAGTGGACTATGGGTTGTTTGGCATTCGTCAAGGTCATAGAACACTAGGGGTAAAATATTATCGGGAATTTCAAGTGTTGAAATTTGCAATGAGATTGCATACCTTCTATGAGATAGTTGGATCCCGATACCCACTGCGAGTAAGAGTTACTCCTGGGAGAGTTTTACACATTGCAATTAGCCGATCAAGTTGGTGTCTAGAAAGGTGTTAACGAGGTTACGCCTCTGGGAAAACGAGGTTTACATTAATTAGGTTCGTGCGAAAGCACGGGGGACCTCCCTCAAAGTACCGACAATGGCCTGGCTGAAAGATTGGCGAACTTGTGGTGTGTAATTAATCCCGGCTAGTCTTTCCTTTTAGGGTTTGAAGGAAGATTTGATAAAAAGCAGTGGGAGCCATCCTGATTAGATAAGATAATAACCAATCTGATCTTGCACGAGCATACGCTAAAGTGTTTTCTTCTCTCTCTCTCCAGGTAGCGACCATTTCATGCCTTAATCAAGATAATAATATGGATGTATTGACCGAACCCGCATGTTATACTGTGCAGGGGAACATTGAACCCGTTCTATCTTATAAGTGTTATAAGAATGAACAGGAAACAGGAGAATATCTGGATTCTCACAATGCCCAAACGGAGAACATGCATGTTGATGCATCATCTTCGGGTGTGTTTGTCATTGAGAACTGTTTCTCAGTTCACCCTACGTCCTGGGTATTAGATACCGGATCAGGATCCCACATATGTAAGATGTTACATGGGCTGCGAAAAGGTAGAGAACTGGGAAAAGGTGATCATTCCGTTCAAGTAGGGAACGGTGCAAATGTTGCAGCCAAAGCAGTTGGCGAATATCACCTTGTATTACCAAGTGGTGATACAATAATTCTGAATGAGTGCTATTATATACCAAACAAGATGTGCAACATTATATCAGTTTCTTTATTGAGTAAAGAAGGATATAATTTTGTAGTAAAGGAAAATGTTATGAACATATTCCTAGATCAAAAGTTGATTGCATCAGGCTCGCTACATAATGGCATATTCATTCTAAATCAAAATACAGTCCTCAATATACAAAACACACACAAGAGGAAGAGTTCAGAAATGAACGAATCCTTCTTGTGGCATTGTAGACTTGGTCACATCAATGCGACACGACTAGCTAAGTTGCATAAGGATGGGTATTTAAATCCGTTTGAATTTTCATCTTATGACACTTGCCAGTCATGTCTCAAAGGCAAGATGACCAAAACTCCGTTTACGGGACACGGAGAAAGAGTTACCGAACTCTTGGGACTAATACATAGTGATGTATGCGGTCCCATGTCTACACATGCCAGGGATGGTTCTTCATACTTCATTACATTCACTGACGATCTCTCTAGATACGGGCATGTGTTCCTATTGAAACACAAGTCTGAAGCTTTTGAGAAATTCAGAGAATATAAGCACGAAGTAGAGAACCAAACGGGCAAAAGTATTAAGATCCTTCGATCTGATCGAGGAGGAGAATACTTGAGCAATGAGTTCCAAGATTATCTAAAAGAGAATGGGATTCTCTCTCAGCTTACTCCACCTTATACACCACAGCACAACGGTGTATCGGAACGAAGGAATCGCACCCTATTAGATATGGTGCGTTCAATGATGAGTACAGCTGAGTTACCTATTTCCTTCTGGGGGTATGCGCTTAAGACAGCCATACACCTATTGAATATGGTTCCTACCAAATCAGTGCCTACCACTCCATATGAGATATGGAAAGGGAAGAGACCATCTCTTAAGTATGTTAAGATATGGGGTTGTCCAGCCTATGTCAAAAGACAAAATCCGGAAAAACTCGAGGCAAGATCTGTCTTATGTAAGTTTGTAGGATATCCCAAAAATTCACAAGGGTATATCTTCTACCACCCCGAGGAACAAAAGGTGTTTGTTTCTCGACATGCCACTTTCTTAGAAAAAGGTTTTCTTATGAAACAGATTAGTGGCATTGAGGTAGAACTGGAAGAGGTTCCAGCAACACAAACTGTAACAGAAGACTTGGTAGAACCAGAGGATTCAGTAGAACCCGACGAACCCCAGCCTCTCCGCCGATCTAGTAGGGTTTCTCGTCCACCTGAGAGATACTACGGTTTTCTCATTGACGGTGGAAGCGAGGATTGCATCATGGAGGATGATGACCCAACTAGCTTCGAGCAGGCCATCACGAGTAGGGACTCAGTGAAATGGCTGGATGCTATGCGGTCCGAGATGGAATCCATGTACACCAACAAAGCATGGACTTTGGAAGTTGCTCCTGAAGGGGTAAAACCCATTGGGAGCAAGTGGATCTTCAAGAAGAAACTTGGTGTAGATGGGAAAGTGGAGACTTTCAAAGCTAGACTTGTAGCAAAGGGTTTTCGTCAAAGACCAGGTGTGGACTATGACGAAACCTTTTCTCCAGTGGCTATGCTTAAATCCATCCGGATCATGCTTGCCATTGCTGCCTTTCATGACTACGAAATCTGGCAAATGGATGTTAAGACCGCCTTTCTAAATGGTGATTTAGAAGAGTGCGTGTACATGACTCAGCCAGAGGGCTTCGTAGACAGTGGGAGCAGCGGGAAGGTGTGCAAGCTGCTTAAATCCATTTATGGATTAAAGCAAGCATCGCGGAGTTGGAACATCTGCTTTGATGTCGTTATCAAAGAGTTTGATTTCGTCAAAAATCCAGATGAACCTTGTATCTACAAGAAGGTGGCAGAGAGTAAGGTTGTCTTCCTCGTATTGTACGTGGACGACATACTCTTGATAGGAAATGATATTCCTATGCTGCAATCGGTCAAGCTCTTATCACAAAGATTCTCAATGAAAGATCTTGGTGATGCCTCCTGCATATTGGGAATCAGGATCTATAGAGATAGATCCAAAAGGATATTGGGATTGTCCCAATCCAGGTACATTGACACCATACTAAAGAGGTTTAGTATGGAAGAGTCCAAGCGTGGGAATTTGCCCACGATCTCTGGAGTCACTCTCTCCAAAGAGATGTCTCCTAAGACTGATTTGGAGAGAGCTCGCATGCAAGGGATACCCTATGCTTCGGCAGTAGGCTCTATCATGTATGCGATGCTATGTACCAGACCCGATGTAGCATACTCACTAAGTGTAGTGAGCAGGTATCAAGCTGATCCTGGAGAGAGTCACTGGACAGCTGTGAAGAGCATTCTCAAGTACTTGCGAAGGACTAGAGATATGTTCTTGGTGTATGGTAACGGAGAACTCCAAGTGGAGTCCTTTACCGATTCGAGCTTCCAGAGTGATAAGGACGACTCTAAGTCGCAGTCGGGCTTTGTCTTTACCCTTTACGGAGGGGCGGTTAGCTGGAAGAGTTCCAAGCAGGAAACCGTGGCAGACTCGACGATGGAGGCTGAATACATCGCTGCCAACGATGCTGCCAAAGAGGCTGTCTGGATCAAGAAGTTCATTACTGAACTTGGAGTGGTTCCATCCATTGAGCGTCCAATACCTTTGTATTGCGATAACAATGGAGCGGTGGCTTTGGCCAAGGAACCCAGGTCCCATCAGCGATCCAGGCATATTCTGAGGCGGTATCACCTGATCCGGGAGATAGTTGATCGCCGGGAGATCGAGGTCAGGAGGGTTGACACGAAGAACAACACGGCGGATCCACTCACGAAGGCCATTCCCCAGATACAGTTTGAGAGACTCTTCGGGATGCTCGGTATGCGATACTACAGCAGCTGGCCCTAGTGCAAGTGGGAGATTGTTAGTTGTATGTATGCCCTAGAGGCCAGTATTGTACAGATGATGTATATTATATTGGATGCTTGGACATATATAGAGATGACTTTCTTGCTCAATATGATAGTATGCTATCTGGTTACTCTTTATCTTAACATGTACACTAGTCTCATTATACTGTCTTATAGTTACATGTTGGTAAAGCCCTTAGGATGTGTACTTGACTACCTGGACTATGATGCAGATCATACTAGTGGGAACATGGTAGTCCATAAGTACATCCTTCAAGGTCCCTAGTCGTGGGTGTATCGAGACGGGGCATCGATATACCAGTGTAGACTAGTGTATACGCTTCTCGACCCATGTGATGGGCGATGGATGATCCCATATCCATTGGTGTTTGACATCAGAGATGGTATACGGGTGCTCATTGGAGACTGGGTACACTGGACGGACTCGCCGAGAACTCCCAGATGGTATTATACCTCACGTCAGATGGCAGTTCTCACGTGACACTTGTACAGGTTAGTCTGTAGACCTGAGATCGTCATAGAGTCTTGTGTGATTCCCACTGTGCTTTGATCTCCACCTTCCCACGTCCATGAGGGCGTGCAAAACGGTGGTCTTTGGGTACAGTCCCGAGTCACATGGAGGCAATGAGCGATAGGAGGGGTTTCGTCTCTCCCGGTATTGGGGGTTGATGTTGCGCTGTGCTCGATTGGCCGTAACAGGGAAGTCCCTGGCCAGGGCTGATCAGAGATTTGCTGGTAAGTGTTACCAGTAGTTTCTCGACCCGTTACGAGCCTCACATCGGCACGACTTATCGGGTTATTAGGGTCTGACGTATACCACCCCTAGACTTGATATGCGACGTATCAGACGAAGAGACCGGACTGTACGGTAAGTGTTACTGGTCGGATTCGCAGGAGTGTGAGCGGGCTAGCTCGTCGATCTTCTGATCGCTCAATACCCGGGTGGCCGTTACGTTTAGTAGACCGCTTGTGGCTTGTGGGTGCTTGATATGATCATCATCTGCTACCGGCGTATTGACGAGTCTTTAAAGTCCTACACAGAGGTTTCCTGGCTCAAGCGAAACGAAATAGGAGCGCATATGAGATATGTGCAGGACCGAGAATAATGCGTGTATGTGATACCACATTTCATTCTCGCGATATATGTTTCGATTGGTTATATTCGATATGACCTAGTTATCGAATCATTGATTCGATAAATCGATACATTGGATTCTAGTCGGTTATGTACGACATGACCGGATCATTGAATCAAATGTTGATTTAATGATTTGATGCATAATTATATATTTGATATATTGCATTGCATTAACTAGTATTGGTTCACTTTAAACGGATTTTTCTCACTTGATGCACATTGTATATGTGATATGCTTTTGTGCACTTTTTCTTGTATCATGTTTGATGATACTTGATCATTTAGTTAAGTATATAGAATTAATCCATGGTTAATTAGATAATTAGGGTTTTGCATATTCATTTATTTATTTATTTGTTTATTTATTTATTTGGAAAAGATAAAGATAAGAATGGTGGCTTTCTTTGTCATTAGTTGAAGCTTCATGAAGCCTTGACTTTTGTAACCATCCTTATCTTCATGCTTAACCCTAACCCATCCAAGTGACCATGGTTAATTCTCTACACTTAACCCTAGTTTAAGTTATGATAAGTATTTGATTTTCTATTTCTTTTTAATAGAACTTATCATAACCATCATCTTCTTTTTCTTCTTCAAGCTTGCTACATCAATGGCAACTTGAGTTTTAGTGAGAGAAATCCAAATCAAAAGTGAACCCACCTCCTATTTCTTCATCCTCTACCTCTTGCCAAGTGGTTTTGGGTGTTTTCTTCACAAGTTTCACTACTTGGTGAAGTCGGAGCTTGAACTAGTGCAACCTCGACGTAGATCGTCTTTGACACGAAGCCGACGACCTTGCTCGCCCGTTTTCCGATGAAGCCGACGAATGAGTCGAGGATTCATGATGGACAGCGAGGGCATGACCACGTGGAACTAAGGAGGTGGAAATCCGGATCTACAAAGGTTGTAGTTTCTCACTTCTAGTTAAGTAGTTAACTAGTTCTCTTTTTCGCCTAGACATCTAGTAAACGATCCGTGTTAGGGTTTCTCGGCTTCCATAATTTTTGAAATTGGCATGGTTGATGCCTTGTGAGACTTCATTAGGATGCCTCGGAACCCTACAGTCTTTACGTCCTGGGTATGTGATACCAAATCAGGATCCCAGATATGTAATCTGTTACATAGGGCTACAGAAAGGCAGAGAACTGAGAACGGGTGATAAGTTTCATGAGGCAGAGATCGGGGCAAGTGTTGCAGCCAAGTCTGTTGGTCACTGTCACCCTGTATTACAAATACATTGATTCTGAACGAATGTTATTAGATACCGAACCTGATATACAAAATCATATCACTCTCTTTAATAGTAAAGAAATGATAAAATTTTGTATTGTTGGATTATATTTTGAACATTTCTTATATCAAAAGTTGATCGGATCAGGCACGTTATCTAAAAGCATTGATGTTCTAAATCAAACTACAGTTCTTAGTATACGGAACACACACAAGAGGAAGAGTTCAGAAATGAACGAATCCTTCTTGAGGTATTGTAGACTAGGTCATATCAATGCGACCCGACTAGCTGAAGTTAAATATAGATGCATATTTAAATTAGTTTGAGTTTACATCTTGTGAAACTTGCCAGTCATGTCACAGAGATAAGATGACCATAGCTCCGTTTAGTGGAAACAGAGAAAGAGTTAGTGAACTCTTGGGATGATACATGTTGATGTATGTAAGGTCCCCTGTCCACATATGCCAGGACTGGTTCTTTGTACTTCATTATATTCTCTGATGATCTCTCAAGATTCAGACATATGTTCTTGTTGAAACACAAGTCAGAACCTTTTGAGATATTCACAGAATATAAGTTAGAAGTAGAGAACCAAAACCGGTATAAGTATTATGTCCTTTGATGTGATCAAGGAGGAGAATACTTGAGCACGGAATTCCTGGATATTCTAAAGGAGAATGAGATTCTCTCTCAGCATTACTCCTCCGTATACACCATAGCACGATGGTATATCGGGGCGGAGCACATACACCCTATTTGATATGGTGTGCTCTATGATGAGTACTACTGAGTTACCTGTTTCCTTTAGGGAGTTATGCACTTATGAAGTTGCATACCTATTGAATAGGGTTCCAATCAAATCAGTTGCCTACCGCTTCATATGTGATATGGTATGGGAAGAGCCCATGTCTTAAGTTAGTTAAGATTTGGGGTTGTCCGGGCTATGTCTAAAAGCAAAATCCGGACAAGCTCGAGGCAAGGTCTGTAATGTAGAACTGGAAAGGTTCCAGCTATATAAACTACAGCTGATGATTTGATAGAACCAAAGGATTCAGTAGATTCCAACGAACCTCAGCCTCTCCGCCAATCTAGTAGGGTTCCTCACCCACCTGAGAGATACTTCTGTTTCTCTATGACAGTGGGAGCGAGGATTACATCATGAGATGATGACCCAACTAGTTTCGAATTGGCCATCAGGAGTAAGACTCTGTAAGAATGGCTGGATGCTTAGTGATCTGAGATGGAATCCTTATACACCAACAAAGTATGGACTTTAGTTGCTATATCTGAAGGGTTAAATCCCCATCAGGAGCAAGTATATCTTGAGAAGATTACTTGGTTTAGATGGAAAAGTTGAGACTTTCAAAGCTAGACTTGTTAAAAGTTTGCATCATTGACCAGGTGTGGATAATGATGAAACCTTTTCAAGTGACTATGCTTAAGTCCATCCAGATCCTACTTGTCACGGCTACATACCATGACTACGATATCTGGTGGTTGGGTGTCATGACTGCTTTTCTAAATGATGTTTTAGAAGAGTGCGTCTATAAGTACACAGCCAGAGGGCTTCGTAGACAGTGGGAGCAGCGGAAACGTGTGCAAGATGCTTTATAGGATTAAAGCAGGCATCGCGGAGTTGGAACATCTGTTTTGATGTGGTAGTCAAAGAGTTTGACTTCATCAAAATGGTAGATGAACCTTGTATATACAAGAAGGTAGTAGGGAGTATGGTGACGATCCTCGTAGAGTACGTGGATGACATGCTCTTGATAGGGAAAGAGTTTCCTATGCTACGCTCGATCAATCTCCGTTTATCACAATGATTCTCCACATAGGATCAAAGTGATACCTACTAAATCCTGGGTTTTTGGATCTATGAGATAGATCTAAATGGATGTTAGGATTCTCACTAGTTGTAGTGAGATGGTATCAATTGATCCTGGGAAGAATCACTGGAAGAGTTCCAGGGTGATAAAGACGACTGAGTGTCAGTCACAGGCATTGTCTTTACCCTCAGTAAAGGGACGGTATGTTGGAAGAGTTCCAAGCTAGATACCGTGGCATACTAGACGATAAAGGCAGGATACATCGCTGCTTAAGATGCTACCAAAGAGGATGTTTGGGTGTTTATTGGTTCATGAGATGAACTAAGTTCCTCCCATTGTGTGACAATGGAGTTGTGGCTTATGCCAAGGAACGAAGGTCCCATCAGTGATCCAGACATATTCTAAGGCAGTGTCACCTGATCATGGAGATGGATGATCTCCAGCGTGATCGAGGTTTGGAGAGTAGACTCAGAGGACAACACAGCGGATCCACTCACAAAGCCTGTTCCCAGAGAGAGATTATTATGGGATGGTTGAGTATGAGATACTACAACCACTGCTATAAGATGGCCCTAGTGCAAGTGGGAGATTGTTAGTTATATGTATGCCCTAGAGGCCATTACTATACATAGGATGTATATTGTAGTGGATGCTGGGACATATATAGGGAGGACTTTCTTGCTCGACATGATAGTATGCTATCTGGTTGCTCTTTACCTTAACGTGTATACTGATTGTCTCTCTGTTACATGTTGGTAAAGCCCTTAGGATGTGTACTTGACTACCTGGACAATGATACGGATCATACTAGTGGGGACATGGTAGTCCATAAGTACATCCTTCAAAGTCCCTAGTCGTGGGTGTATCGAGACGGGGCATCGATATACCAGAGTAGACTAGCGTATACCTTCTCGACCCATACAGATGGGCGATGGATGATCCCATATCCATTGGTGTTTGACATCAGAGATGATATACGGGTGCTCAGTGGAGACTGGGTACACTGGACGGACTCGCCGAGAACTCCCAGATGGTATTATACCTTACGTCAGATGGCAGTTCTCTGGTGACACTGGTACAGAGTAGTCTGTTGACCCGAGATCGTCATAGAGTCATGTGTGGTTCCCACTGTGCTTTGATTTCCATCTTACCACGTCCAAGAGGGCGTGCAAAACGGTGGTTTTTGGGTACAGTCCCGAGTCACATGGAGGCAATGAGCGATAGGAGGGGATTCATCTCTCCCGGTATAGGGAGTTGATGTTGCGCTGTGTTTGATTGGCTATAACAGGAAATCCCTGGCCAGGGTTGCTGAGATTTACTGGTAAGTGTTACCAGTAGTTTCTCGAATTGTTATAGACATCATATCGACACGACTTATCGAGCTATTGGGGTCTGACGTTTACCACCCCTAGGCGAGATATGCGACATATCAGACGATCAGACCGGACTGTACGGTAGTGTTACTGGTTGGATTCACTGGAGTGTGAGCGGGCTTGCTCGTCGATCTTCTGATCGCTCAATACCCGGGTGGCCGTTACGTTTAGCAGACCGCTTGCGGCTTGTGGATGTTTGATATGATCATCATCCGCTGCCGGCGTATTGATGAGTCTTTAGAGTCCTACACAGAGGTTTCCTGGCTCAAGCGAAACGAAATAGGAGCGCATATGAGATATGTGCGGGACCGAGAATAATGCGTGTATGTGATACCGTATTCCATTCTCGCGATGAATGTGTCGAATGGTTGTATGCGATATAACCTAGTTATCGAATCAAGGATTGATTCGATAAAACGATACATAGGATACTAGTCGGTTATATGCGATATGACCGGATCGTTAAATCAAGTGTTGATTTAATGATTTAATGTATAATTATATATTTGATATATTACTTTGCATTAACTGGTATCGGTTCACTTTAAATGGATTTTCTTACTCGGTTGTGCACATTGTATATGTGATATACTTTTGTACACAAGTTTGTATCATGTTTGATGATACATGCTCACTAGGGTTTGTGTGAAGATTAAACCATGGTTGTAGATTGGTTAGGGTTTTCATTTTCTTATTCCTTTATTTATTTATTTATTCTTTTTGAAATAAATTAGCATAAAGAGAAAGAATGGTGGCTTTATTTGTAGTTTAGTTGAAGCTTCATGAAGCTTTGACCAAAGTGACCATTTTGTCTCATGCTTAACCCTAACCACTCCATTAACCCTAGTTTAATCTCTACACTTGACCATGGTTCATTATATGATAAGTATTGATTTTCTTTTCAATGGAAATTAACTTATCATAAGACTTTCTTCTTCTTCTTCATCTTCTTCTTTGAAGAAGCTTGACTTCATCAATGGTGGATTGATGAAATGAGTGAGAAATCCAATTCTAAAGTCTACCCACTTCCTATTTCTTCATCCTCTACCTCTTGCCAAGTAGTAGAGTGTGTTTCCTTCACAAGTTTTCTTGACTTGGTGAAGTTGGAGCTTGATCTAGCGATGCCTCGACGTAGATCATCTTCGGCACGTCGTCGATGACCTAGCCCGCTCTTTCTCCGATGAAGCCGACTCTAGAGCCCGGGACTTGATATGGACAGCGGAGAGGACTTCATCACGGAGCCGTGGAGGTGGAAGACCGGATCTACAAAGGTTGTATTTACGTTTACTTGTAGTTAAGTGTTAACTAGTTTATTGTTTCGCCTAGAAATCTAGCCAACGATCCGTTCTAGGGTTTCTCGGCACCGTATTCTTTGAAATTGGCATGGTTGATGCCTTGTGAGACCTCATTAGGATGCCTAGGAACCCTACAATTGATGTTCTGTGTTGTGCTGTGTTGTGGTTGGATCGTGTGGTGGATGGCTTGGGTGCAATGTTAGTACAGTTTAGTCTCATTTGTACATTTGATATTGTGGGGAGAGCGTCCGACATGTGGACTGCCGTCACTATCGGTTTGTATATTATTTATTTGGGGCACGACCGGGTTGAGGTCGATGTCACCCTTGTACATATTATTTTCTTTTATGTACTAGGATTACCCCGCGGTGGAGTGCACGAATAGCCGGGTTCTAGACGGCAATGGGTCCGCATCTCATGGCGTTGAGACGGAAGGGACCTTACTCTAGAATTGGCGGGTTATTTTCCGCATTCGTAGGGGGTATAGATTGACCCACGGAGGGGTGCCCAAGTTGCCAGATTCCGTGAAGTGCTGGGTGGCCCATTCACGTTGTTGAAGGGGGTTGCCTCACTTCTGGTTTTGGTGAGTAACTTGCCGCGCTCGTAGGGGTCTAGTTTTTCATTGCATAGGCTATCCACATGACAGGGAACGTCGGGTCTCATTTGCGGCTCAAATTAAACCCGAACCTCCAAGATTATCTACCATTCTGTGTTGCTTCTGTGATGCTTCTGAGATGTTTCTTTATATCATGCTTGGGACGATTGTTATATATATTTATATATATACTAGCAGATGTTGTATATGTTTTGCACCCGCGCTAGTCCAATCCTCGCTCTGTCGTTAGTTAAGTAACCTAACGGGTGATGACGGGGCCTAGTGGCGAATGCGGATGGCATATACGTACATTATATATTTTTGTTCTTTTCTGGTGTGATTAATTGATGGGACTGCGTTGATTTTTATCAATACAAGGATAAAACAAACCTATATGATGTTGTAGGAACCAAGTTTTTAAAAACAGACATTACAGACGTTTTCTTTTGCTTTGCATAGTGGTATTCGGTTATGAATATTCAGCATCTCATTCGACGAGGAAAGGACCGAGATCCCTTCATCGGGAGTGACCACTTGGGCAGAAGTTTGCATCAATGTAATAACTTCACTATAGTCGATTCTTTTGCTTTGCTTCTAGGTATTCGTTTTGGAATATCCTGCACCTCAATCGACAAGGAAAGAGCCGAGATCTCTTCACCGGGAGTGACCTCTTTAGCAAGAGTTTTCGCCACTATATATTTATAAAACCTCTTGGATTCCTTCAACGAGATCAAGTTCATTACATTAAAGATTTTTTGCCAAAAACCAGCCGTAGCCCTCCGTCATTTCAGATTTGTATTGCTTAGTATTCGTGCTATGCATGTCGTGCATTGCCGAGGCGTAGTGTTCGGTAGCTCTATAATGCTTTTCTGTCACATGGATATGTGGATTGGTTAGGACAGTCATACGGTTATATTAGCATTGTCAAGGATCTGTACGGGTGGGTTTAACGCAATCAAGATAATGATGGGTTGAACTTGATTAGGACTCTTTGATATGTTGGTATTGTCAAGGTCACTTGGGTCATAGGGGTAAAAATCACATCGGGGGTTTCAAACATACTGGAAACTTACCAGGCATGTGCATACCTTCTGGAGTGTGGTGACTTGAGTGGCTTCCATCAAGTTATCATGCGATGATAGTTGGATCCCGATTGCCACTGATGAGTAGGTTTACTTCTCGGGTGATTTTAGATGATCCCGACTAATTCTCCTTTTGGGTTTGGAGGAGAATTCGAGGAAACAGTGGGAGCCATCCTGATTAGATAAAGTGATTAACCATTTTGATATGTGTTAGAGTGCACGCTGAGTGTTTCTTTTCTCTCTCTCTCTCTCTCTCTCTCTCTCTCTCTCTCTCTTTGGCCGCGACCATGACCTGACCTTAGACTAAAACTCATGACCATGTTAACCGAACCTTCTTAAAACACTTTGGCTTTTGGAATGTCACGGAGTCGCATATATATATCATTTCCACATCTATATAACCTTTGCATTTCTCTAGAACACCCAGTATCACTACGAACATCCAATCATATTGGATATATCCATCGTATAGTTACATACGAACTCGAAGGAACTTGTTCCAGATTGGAGGATGGATTCTGGTTCTGGAAAGATTGAATAAGATTATTCGGTTGTCTTTTCCCTTTACCTTCTCTCAGGTTGTGAGGGCTCCTAGGATTAGGAGAAGGTTCACCTATTGAGCTTATTGGATAGTCTTCCTCCAGACCATAGGCAGGTGCCGAAAGGTAGGGAAGGAAGAAAAGCAATAAGCCTAAGTGTGGTGTACATAAGGTAATAAGTAAAGACATAATAAAGGGATTAGAATAAGGGCAAAGGAAATTGCGACTGCTATCATTCACGATAAAACCGTGTATACCCCTGCCACTCCCACATCCACTTTGGATTTCTCCATAACACTCCGTATCACCACAGATATCCACTTCTATTGGATATTCCATCGTATAGTTACATACGAACTCGAAGGAATTCGCTCCAGATTCGAGGATGGTTTCTGGTTCAGGAGAAATAGAATAGAATTATTCAGTTGTCTTTTCCCTTTACCTTCTCTCAGGTTGCGAGGGATCCTAGGATTAGGAGAGTACACCTATTACGCTTATTGGATAGTCTTCTTCCAAACCGTAGGCTGGTGCCGAAAGGTAGGGAAGGAAGAAAACCAATTAGCCTAAAGGTGGTATACAGAAGGTAATAAGTAAAGACATAATAAAGGGATTGGTGTGAGGGCAGGCAAGTATATGGTTACTGTCATGACTCAGGATAGTGGAAGAGGCGTTACTAGTGTTAGTTATATGTATGCCCTAGAGGACATTGCTATACACAGGATGTATATTGTAGTGGATGCTTGGACATATATAGGGAGGACTTTCTTGCTCGACATGATAGTATGCTATCTGGTTGCTCTTTACCTTAACGTGTACAATGATTGTCTCTCTGTTACATGTTGGTAAAGCCCTTAGGATGTGTACTTGACTACCTGGACTATGATGCGGATCATACTAGTAGGGACATGGTAGTCCATAAGTACATCCTTCAAAGTCCCTAGTCGTGGGTGTATCAAGACGGGGCATCGATATACCAGAGTAGACTAGCGTGTACCTTCTCGACCCATACAGATGGGCGATGGATGATCCCATATCCATTGGTGTTTGACATCAGAGATGATATACGGGTGCTCTGTGGAGACTGGGTATACTGGACGGACTCGCCGAGAACTCCCAGATGGTATTATACCTCACGTCAGATGGCAGTTCTCTGGTGACACTGGTACAGAGTAGTCTGTTGACCCGAGATCGTCATAGAGTCTTATGTGATTCCCACTGTGCTTTGATTTCCACCTTGCCACGTCCAAGAGGGCGTGCAAAACGGTGGTTTTTGGGTACAGTCCCGAATCACATGGAGGCAATGAGCGATAGGAGGGGATTCGTCTCTCCCGGTATAGGGAGTTGATGTTGCGCTGTGTTCGATTGGCTATAACCGGAAATCCCTGGCCAAGGTTGCTGAGATTTACTGGTAAGTGTTACCAGTAGTTTCTCGAACTGTTATAGACCTCATATCGACACGACTTATCGAGCTATTGGAGTCTGACGTTTACCACCCCTAGGCAAGATATGCGACATATCAGACGACGAGACCGGACTGTACGGTAAGTGTTACTGGTTGGATTCACAGGAGTGTGAGCGGGCTTGCTCGTTGATCTTCTGATCGCTCAATACCCGGGTGGCCGTTGCGTTTAGCAGACCGCTTGCGGCTTGTGGGTGTTTGATATGATCATCACCTGCTGCCGGCGTATTGACGAGTCTTTAGAGTCCTACACAAAGCTTTCCTGGCACAAGCGAAACGAAATAGGAGCGCATATGAGATATGTGCGGGACCGAGAATAATGCGTGTATGTGATACCGTATTCTATTCTCGCGATGAATGTGTCGATTGGTTGTATGCGATATAACCTAGTTATCGAATCGAGGATTGATTCGATAAGTCGATACATTGGATATTAGTCGGTCATATGCGATATGACCGGATCGTTAAATCAAGTGTTGATTTAATGATTTAATGTATAATTATATATTTGATATATTACTTTACATTAGCAAGTATTGGTTCACTTAAGATTGATTATCTCACTTGAATGTGCACATTGTATATATGATATATGTTTGTGCACTAGTTTGTATCATGTTTGATGATACATGCAAACTTGGATGTGTGTTTACTTTTAACTATGATTAGGTTAATGGTTAGGGTTTGCTTTATTTATTTATTTACTTTATTCATTTTGGCAAAGAATAAAATGGAGGCATGCTTTGTTTTATCCATGAAGCTTCATGAAGCTTTGAAAGTCTTTGCCATTTTGTCTTTTGTCTTAACCTAACCATTAAACCTAAACCCTAGTTTATTCTCTACAAAAGTTAACTCACCCATGGTTGCTAAATGATAAGATTCACTTGAATTATTTTAATTGATAATTCTTTTTCTTTCTTCTTCTTCATCTTCTTCAAGAGGTGAAGAAAGCATACTTGAAAATTTCAAGTGATGAATCCAAGTGAGAAATCCAAATCCAAAGTAAACCCACTTCCTATTTCTTCATCCTCTACCACTTGTCATGTAGTATAGGGTGTTTTCTTCACAAGTTTCATGACTTGGTGAAGTTGGAGCTCGAGTTAGAGTCGCCACGACGTAGATCATCTTCGGCATCGAAGTCATCGACCTAGCCCGATCACTTCTTCGATGAAACCACCGCGAGAGTCTAGGATTCCGATGATTGCAGTGGAGGGACGTCATCACGGAGCTAAAGGAGTGGTGGACCGGATCTACAAAGGTTGTAGCCCCTTTCACTTAGCACTAAAGCAGTTTAGTAGCTTGTAGTTTCGCCTAATTTCTAGTTAACGATCAATATTAGGGTTTCTCGGCACCTAATTTTTGAATTTGGCATGGTTGATGCCTTGTGAGACCTCTTGAGTGTGCCTGGGAACCCTACAGTGGTATCAGAGCCTAGCTAGAGCTTTAGGCGAAGTGTAGACGAAGTTAGAAGTCCGATCAAACCCGTAAACCCCGACAAAACCCTTCTCTGTACATTTTTCAAAACAGTGGATTTTTTTGAATTAAAAATTCTCAGAAAAACAAGCAGGAAAAACTAAGAATTACTGTGAAGTACGGTCCAGTAAGTCAATAATTTGACCGCGGAACCGCGGCGAAACCATGGGTTCCGCGGCGGTTCCGCGGCCAAAATTTGACTTAGTCCCTGAAATTTCATATATTTATTCTTAGGTCCTTTCCTGGCAATTTTTTATGGGAATTTTTTAATTCCACACAAGTGTTGAGTTTTCTAGGGTTTTATTGGGGACTCAATGATTCGATCGGAATCTTTAACTTCGTCTATGTCTTTTCAGGGTAATTTTGGAACATGTTAGAAAGTTCGACCGGATATAAATACCCACTTTTTCCCCTTGCCGGGAAATTTCCAATTGTTGGATTTTTCCGTAGTTTAATGACGTTCTAAGTAGTGCAAGTAACGCGATGGACCCTCTAGAAGACAACAAACCTTAACTCGATTATGTGACCGTCTTGATCTGCCCTTTGAACCTTAGGGTTTGGGGAAGTATGGCGTGCCACATGTGAGGCGTTGCCTTGACCCTTCTACGGCTGGACCGTTGGTACTGAGGCATGAAGTGAATGTTTTTAAACTTATTTCATGTGTTGAGCTGTTTCGGAAAAACTTGGGTGTTTGATTGTTCGATCGGAAAGTTTAACATTTTCTATTTATCTGGAATGTGATACAATATTTGGAATTCACAAGTAGTTGTGAGATAACTAATATGAATGTTATAAACATAGCACTTTAGTCTCACTTGATCGGTTGCCACGGAATTTTGATGCGATCAAAAGTCTGTCGCAATCACGTAGCGTATGCGGATACTCGCCGGATAAACTTAATAGACAGCTACACCCCTTAGCCCCGACCAAGTGACTGTAGGAGAACCCCGTCGCCGAAAGCATCCGTCCGGGTGCTCGCGGTAGCGGTGTTCCGCCTTGGTGCACTTCGTCGACGGTATCGGGGGTGCGGCCGTCTACTAAAGTTTGCGATGAGTATTCGATCAGGATGTCGGGAATCTTGTTGAATTGCCCGACTTGATATTGAAATGAGTTTTCGATAATGAGACTAAAATGCGGGGTTTATAATTGTTAGGCATGCGATGTCTAAGGAATTCATTTCTTTAGGCATGCGATGTCTAAAGCGTTTGCGGATTCCAACTGTTGTAGTTTTACACTTTCTTTTCTGCGACCGTAAGTGTAATATGTGATATCGCCGGTTTCGTTGCTATATGTCAACGACAATTGGGATGGGTATATTTACTTACGTTGATGACATGTGATGTTATGTGTTGCTGGATATGTTATATTGGATCGTCGTGTTTGAATTGCCGGGGGGGTTTTATGTGAGATGAGTGTTTTTCATTTTCATTCATGTAAAAAACTTGTATGTAATATTCTTTTATTGGGGCTCTTCCAGGTTGCGGAAGATGTCACCCTTTGTATATTATTTAATTTTCCGCACTAGGATAGACCCAAGGAGGAGAGCATAAGTAACCGGGTTCTGGAGTCCAGTGGGAGACCAACTCAAGGAGTCGAGTCCGGGTCTCCTAACTCCAAAATTTGAAGGGTTGCTTGCCGCTCTCGTAGGGGTCTAGGGGTGTGGTTTGGCTATTCATCACGACCGTGGAATCCGTGTTTTATACTGGCTCGTATTGAAAACTCGGACGTCCTAGTATATACAATATTTCATATGTTTGTTCTGCTGCGATATCTGTGATGTGATCATGTGATATGTTCTGTGATAAATACTGTATATTGTATATATGATATATTATATAGACGTTACTTATGTTTTACACCCGCGCTAGCCCTGCCCCGCTCTACCGTTAGTCACCTAACCTAACGGTGCACGAGGGGACATCGAGGCGAATGCGGATAGCATAAGTGTACGTCGTATTTATCTGTGATGTTTAGGTACTTAAATGATGGGACTTCATTAATGAGATTAATGAAATAAAAGAAACCTAAAGATGTTGTGGAATCGAATTTCAAAAATTAAAACAGGTATCTACAGTTCTTGCTTTGCACAGCGGTATATGTGATATATCCTGCACCTTATTCGATGAGGAAAGGGCCGACGATCCCTTCACCGGGAGTGACCCCTTTAGCAATAACTGGCAGATGCTACACACTCGGTTTGTCTTTTGATAGCTTATATAGTTTCTGCTTTGCACAGCGTTATATATGATATATCCTGCACCTCATTCGACGAGGAAAGGGCCGACGATCCCTTCACCGGGAGTGACCCCTTTAGCAAAACTAGAAAAGCCTAAAAAACACTCCATTTTAAAATCATTTTATTCTACAACGATATCAAGTTCATTACGCAATAGGTTTTCAGAAAAACCTGTCGTAGCCCTCCGTCATTTCAGATAAGTTGTATATAGTATTCGTGCTACATTTATTGGCTTTCGTCAAGGTGTAGTGTGCGGTAGCTATATGCTGTTTATCTGCTGCATACGATGCGATTGGATTAGGGTAGTCGTGCGGCTTTGTTGGCTTTCGTCAAGGGTCGTGCGGGTGGGTTTAATTCAATCAAGAAATGTACGGGTTGAACTTGACTAGCGGGCTATGGTTTGTTGGCTTTCGTCAAGGTCATAGCACGTTAGGGGCAAAATTATCGGGAATTTCAAGTGTTGAAATTTGCAATGAGATTGCATACCTTCTATGAGATAGTTGGATCCCGATACCCACTGTGAGTAAGAGTTACTCCTGGGAGAGTTTTACACATTACAATTAGCCGATCAAGTAGGTGTCTAGAAAGGTGTTAACGAGGTTACGCCTCTGGGAAAACGAGATTTACATTAATTAGGTTCGTGCGAAAGCACGGGGGACCTCCCTCAAAGTACCGACACTGGCCTGGCTGAAAGATTGGCAAACTTGTAGTGTGTAATTAATCCAGGCTAGTCTTTCCTTTTAAGGTTTGAAGGAAGATTTGATAAAAAAACAGTGGGAGCCATCCTGATTAGATAAAATAATAACCAATCTGATCTTGCAAGAGCATACGCTGAGTGTTTTCTTCTCTCTCTCTCCAGGTAGCGACCATATCACGCCTTAATCAAGATAATAATACGGAATATTGACCGAACCCGCTTGTTATACTGAGCTGGGGAACGTTGGTCCCGCTCCAACTTATAATTGTTATAAGACAGAGACGGAAATTGGGGAATACCAGGATTCCCATACCGCCCAAACGAAGAAAGTGCATATGATGCATCTCCTTCGGGTGTGTTCATTACAAAGAACTGTTTCTCAGTATCCTTTACGTCGTGGGTATATGATACCGGATCAGGATCCCAGATATATAATCTGTTACATAGGGCTACAGAAAGGTAGAGAACTGAGAACGGGTGATAAGTTTCATGAGACAGAAAACGGTGCAAGTGTTGCAGCCAAGTCTGTTGGTCACTGTCACCCTGTATTACCAATACATTGATTCTGAACAAATGTTATTAGATACCGAACCTGATATACAAAATCATATCAGTCTCTTTATTAGTAAAGAAATGATAAAATTTTGTATTGTTGGATAATGTTTTGAACATTTCCTATATCAAAAGTTGATCGGTTCAGGCACGTTATCTAAAAGCATTGATGTTCTAAATCAAACTACAGTTCTTAGTATACAGAACACACACAAGTGGAAGAGTTCAGAAATGAACGAATCCTTCTTGAGGTATTGTAGACTAGGTCATATCAATGCGACCCGACTGGCTAAAGTTACATTTAGATGCATATTTAAATCAGTTTGAATTTGCATCTTGTGAAACATTGCCAGTCATGTCACAAAGATTAGATGACCATAGCTCTGTTTATTGGAAATAGAGAAAGAGTTAGTAAACTCTTGGGACTGATACATGATGATGTATGTAAGGTCCCCCGTCTACACATGCAAGGACCGGTTCTTTGTACTTCATTACATTCTCTGATGATCTCTCAAGATTCAGTTATATGTTCCTGTTGAAACACAAGTCCGAACCTTTTGAGATATTCACAGAATATAAGTTAGAAGTAGAGAACCAATACGGGTATAAGTATTATGTCCTTTGATGTGATCAAGGAGGAGAATACTTGAGCACGGAATTCTTGGACTTTTCTAAAGGAGAATAAGATTCTCTCTCAGCATTACTCCTCCGTATACACCACAGCACGTCGGTGCATCGGGGCGGAGCAATCACATCCTATATGATAAGGTGTGCTCTATGATGAGTACTACTGAGTTACCTATTTCCTTTTGGGAGTTATGCGCTTGAGAATCTGCATACCTATTGAATAGGGTTCCAATCAAATCAATTGCCTACCACTTCATATGTGATATGGAAAGGGAAGAGTCTATATCTTATGTTTGTTAAGATTTAGGGTTGTCCGACCTATGTCTAAAAGCAAAATCCGGACAAGGTCGAGGCAAGGTCAGTTATGTAGAACTGGAAAGGTTCCAGCTATACAAACTACAGCAGATGATTTGGTAGAACCAAAGGATTCAGTAGATTCCAACGAACCTCAGCCTCTCCGCCGATCTAGTAGGGTTCCTCATCCGCCTGAGAGATACTTCGGTTTCTCGATGACAGTGGGAGCGAGGATTGCATCATGAGATGATGACCCAACTAGTTTTGAGCAGGCCATCGAGAGTGGGGACTCTGTAAGAATGGCTGGATGCTTAGCGATCTGAGATGGAATCCATGTACACCAACAAAGTATGCACTTTGGTTGCTATATCTGAAGGGTTAAATCCCCATCAGGAGCAAGTATATCTTGAGAAGATTACTTGGAGTAGATGGAAAAGTTGAGACTTTCAAAGCTAGACATGTTAAAGGTTTTCATCATCGACCAGGCGTGGATAATGATGAAACCTTTTTCAGTGCCTATGCTTAAGTCCATTCAGATCCTACTTGCCACGACTACATACCATGACTACGATATCTGGCGGTTGGGTGGCATGACTGCTTTTCTAAAATGATGTTTTAGAAGAGAGTGTCTGTAAGTACACAGCCAGAGGACTTCGTAGACAGTGGGAGCAGCGGAAACGTGTACAAGATGCTTTATAAGATTAAAGCAGGCATCGCGGAGTTGGAATATCTGTTTTGATGAGATAGTCAAAGATTTTGACATCATCAAAATGGTAGATGAACCTTGTATATACAAAAAGGTAGTAGGGAGTATGGTGGTGATCCTCGTAGAGTACATGGATGACATACTCTTGATGGGGAAGGAGTTTCCTATGCTACGCTCGGTCAATCTCCGCTTATCACAAGGATTCTCCATATAGAATCAAAGTGATACCTCCTAAATCCTGAGTTTTGATCTATGAGATAGAAGTAATTGGATGTTAGGATTCTCACTAGTTGTAGTGAAATGGTATCAATTGATCCTGAGGAGAATCACAGGAAGGGTTCCAGGGTGATAAGGACGACTGAATGTCAGTCATAGGCATTGTCTTTACCCTTGGTAAAGGGACGGTATGTTGGAAGAGTTCCAAGCTAGATACCGTGGCTAACAAGACGATAAAGGCTGGATACATCGCTACTTAAGAAGCAACCCAAGAGGCTGTCTGGGTATATATTAGTTCATGAGATGAACTTAGTTCCTCCCATTGTGTGACAATGAAGTTATAGCTTATGCCAAGGAACGTCCGTCCCATCAGTGACCCAGACGCATTCTGAGGCAGCACCACCTAATCATGGAGATAGTTGATCTCCGGGGTGATCGAGGTTAGGAGAGTAGACCCAGAGGACAACACGGCGGATCCACTCACAAAGGCCTTTTCCTAGAGAGAGACTTTTATGGGATGGTTGAGTATGAGATACTACAACCACTGCTATCAGATGGCCCTAGTGCAAGTGGGAGATTGTTAGTTATATTTATGCCCTAGAGGCCATTGCTATACATAGGATGTATATTGTAGTGGATGCTTGAATATATATAGGGAGGACTTTCTTGCTCGACATGATAGTATGCTATCTTGTTGCTCTTTACCTTAACGTGTACAATGATTGTCTCTCTGTTACATATTGGTAAAGCCCTTAGGATGTGTACTTGACTACCTGGACTATGATGCGGATCATACTAGTAGGGACATGGTAGTCCATAAGTACATCTTTCAAAGTCCCTAGTCGTGGGTGTATCGAGACGGGGCATCGATATACCAGAGTAGACTAGCGTGTACCTTCTCGACCCATAAAGATGGGCGATGGATGATCCCATATCCATTGGTGTTTGAAATCAGAGATGATATACGGGTGCTCAGTGGAGACTGGGTACACTGGACGGACTCGCCGAGAACTCCCAGATGGTATTATACCTCACGTCAGATGGCAGTTCTCTGGTGACACTGGTACAGAGTAGTCTGTTGACCCGAGATCGTCATAGAGTCTTGTGTGATTCCCACTGTACTTTGATTTCCACCTTAACACGTCCAAGAGGGCGTGCAAAATGGTGGTTTTTGGGTACAGTCCCGAATCACATGGAGGCAATGAGCGATAGGAGGGGATTCGTCTCTCCCGGTATAGGGAGTTGATGTTGCGCTGTGTTCAATTGGCTATAACCGGAAATCCCTGGCCAGGGTTGCTGAGATTTACCAGTAAGTGTTACCAGTAGTTTCTCGAACTGTTATAGACCTCATATCGACACGACTTATCGAGCTATTGGGGTCTGACGTTTACCACCACTAGGCATGATATGCGACATATCAGACGACGAGACCGGACTGTACGGTAAGTGTTACTGGTTAGATTCACAGGAGTGTGAGCGGGCTTGCTCGTTGATCTTCTGATCGCTCAATACCCGGGTGGCCGTTACATTTAGCAGACCGCTTGCGGCTTGTGGGTGTTTGATATGATCATCACCTGATGTCGGCGTATTGACGATTCTTTAGAGTCCTACACAGAGCTTTCCTGGCTCAAGCGAAACGAAATAGGAGCGCATATGAGATATGTTAGGGACCGAGAATAATACGTGTATGTGATACCGTATTCTATTCTCGCGATGAATGTATCGATTGGTTGTATGCGATATAACCTAGTTATCGAATCGAGGATTGATTCGATAAGTCGATACATTGGATATTAGTCGGTCATATGCGATATGACCGGATCGTTAAATCAAGTGTTGATTTAATGATTTAATGTATAATTATATATTTGATATATTACTTTACATTAACTAGTAGTAGTTCACTTAAGATTGATTATCTCACTTGAATGTGCACATGGTATATATGATATATGTTTGTGCACTAGTTTGTATCATGTTTGATGATACATGCAAACTTGGGTGTGTGTTTACTTTTAACTATGATTAGGTTAATGGTTAGGGTTTGCTTTACTTGTTTATTTACTTTATTCATTTTGGCAAAGAATAAAATGGAGGCATGCTTTGTTTTATCCATGAAGCTTCATGAAGCTTTGAAAGTCTTTGCCATTTTGTCTTTTGCTTTAACCTAACCATTAAACCTAAACCCTAGTTTATTCTCTACAAAAGTTAACTCACCCATGGTTGCTAAATGATAAGATTCACTTGAATTATTTTAATTGATAATTCTTTTTCTTTCTTCTTCTTCATCTTCTTCAAGAGGTGAAGAAAGCATACTTGAAAATTTCAAGTGATGAATCCAAGTGAGAAATCCAAATCCAAAGTAAACCCACTTCCTATTTCTTCATCCTCTACCACTTGTCATGTACTATAGGGTGTTTTCTTCACAAGTTTCATGACTTGGTGAAGTTGGAGCTCGAGTTAGAGTCGCCTCGACGTAGATCATCTTCGGCATCGAAGTCATCGACCTAGCCCGATCACTTCTTCGATGAAACCACCGCGAGAGTCCAGGATTCCGATGATTGCAGTGGAGGGACGTCATCACAGAGCTAAAGGAGTGGTGGACCGGATCTACAAAGGTTGTATCCCCTTTCACTTAGCACTAAAGCAATTTAGTAGCTTGTAGTTTCGCCTAATTTCTAGTTAACGATCAATATTAGGGTTTCTCGGCACCTAATTTTTGAATTTGGCATGGTTGATGCCTTGTGAGACCTCTTGAGTGTGCCTAGAAACCCTACAGTGGTATCAGAGCCTAGCTAGAGCTTTAGGCGAAGTGTAGACGAAGTTAGAAGTCCGATCAAACCCGTAAACCCTGACAAAACCCTTCTCTGTACATTTTTCAAAACAGTGGATTTTTTTGAATTAAAAATTCTCAGAAAAACAAGCAGGAAAAACTAAGAATTACTGTGAAGTACGGTCCAGTAAGTCAATAATTTGACCGCGGAACCGCGGCGAAACCATGGGTTCCGCGGCGGTTCCGCGGCCAAAATTTGGACTTAGTCCCTGAAATTTCATATATTTATTCTTAGGTCCTTTCCTGGCAATTTTTTATGGGAATTTTTTAATTCCACTCAAGTGTTGAGTTTTCTAGGGTTTTATTGGGGACTCAATGATTCGATCGGAATCTTTAACTTCGTCTATGTCTTTTCCGGGTAATTTTAGAACATGTTAAAAAGTTCGACCGGATATAAATACCCACTTTTTCCCCTTGCCGGGAAATTTCCAATTGTTGGATTTTTCCGTAGTTTAATGACGTTCTAAGTAGTGCAAGTAACGCGATGGACCCTCTAGAAGACAACAAACCTTAACTCGATTATGTGACCGTCTTGAACTGCCCTTTGAACCTTAGGGTTTGGGGCAGTACGCCGTGCCACATGTGAGGCGTTGCCTTGACCCTTCTACGGCTGGACCGTTGGTACTGAGGCATGAAGTGAATGTTTTTAAACGTATTTCATGTGTTGAGCTGTTTCGGGAAAGCTTGGGTGTTTGATTGTTCGATCGGAAAGTTTAACATTTTCTATTTATCTGGAATGTGATACAATATTTGGAATTCACAAGTAGTTATGAGATAACTAATATGAATGTTATAAACATAGCACTTTAGTCTCACTTGATCGGTTGCCACGGAATTTTGATGCGATCAAAAGTCCGTCGCAATCACGTAGCGTACGCGGATACTCGCCGGATAAATTTAATAGACAGCTACACCCCTTAGCCCCGACCAAGTGACTGTAGGAGAACCCCGTCGCCGAAATCATCCGTTTGGGTGCTCGCGGTAGCGGTGTTCCGCCTTGGTGCACTTCGTCGACGGTATCGGGGGTGCGGCCGTCTACTAAACTTTGCGACGAGTATTCGATCAGGATGTCGGGAATCTTGTTGAATTGCCCGACTTGATATTGAAAAGAGTTTTCGATAATGAGACTAAAATGCGGGGTTTATAATTGTTAGGCATGCGATGTCTAAGGAATTCATTTGTTTAGGCATGCGATGTCTAAAGCGTTTGCGGATTCCAACTGTTGTAGTTTTACACTTTCTTTTCTGCGACCGTAAGTGTAATATGTGATATCGCCGGTTTCGTTGCTATATGTCAACGACAATTTGGATGGGCATATTTACTTACGTTGATGACATGTGATGTTATGTGTTGCTGGATATGTTATATTGGATCGTCGTGTTTGAATAGCCGGGGGGTTTTATGTGAGATGAGTGTTTTTCATTTTCATTCATGTAAAAAACTTGTATGTAATATTCTTTTATTGGGGCACTTCAAGGTTGCGGAAGATGTCACCCTTTGTATATTATTTACTTTTCCGCACTAGGATAGACCCAAGGAGGAGAGCACAAGTAACCGGGTTCTGGAGTCCAGTGGGAGACCAACTCGAGGAGTCGAGTCCGGGTCTCCTAACTCCAGAATTGGTAGGGTTGCTTGCCGCTCTCGTAGGGGTCTAGGGGTGTAGGTTTGGCTATTCATCACGACCGTGGAATCCGTGTTTTATACTGGCTCGTATTGAAAATACGGACGTCATAGTATATCCAATATTTCATATGTTTCTTCTGCTGCGATATCTGTGATGTGATCATGTGATATGTTCTGTGATAAATACTGTATATTGTATATATGATATATTATATAGACGTTATTTATGTTTTACACCCGCGCTAGCCCTGCCCCGCTCTGCCGTTAGTCACCTAACCTAACGGTGCACGAGGGGACATCGAGGCGAATGCTGATGGCATAAGTGTACGTCGTATTTATCTGTGATGTTTAGGTACTTAAATGATGGGACTTCATTAATGAGATTAATGAAATAAAAGAAATCTAAAGATATTGTGGAATCGAATTTCAAAAATTAAAACAGGTAGCTACAGTTCTTGCTTTGCACAGCGGTATATGTGATATATCCTGCACCTTATTCGATGAGGAAAGGGCCGACGATCCCTTCACCGGGAGTGTCCCCTTTAGCAATAACTGGCAGATGCTACACACTCGGTTTGTCTTTTGATAGCTTCTATAGTTTCTGCTTTGCACAGCGGTATATATGATATATCCTGCACCTCATTCGACAAGGAAAGGGCCGACGATCGCTTCACCGGGAGTGACCCCTTTAGCAAAACTTGAAAAGCCTCAAAAACACTCCATTTTAAAATCATTTGATTCTACAACGATATCAAGTTTATTACGCAATAGGTTTTCAGAAAAACCTGTCGTAGCCCTCCGTCGTTTCAGATAAGTTGTATATAGTATTCGTGGGAGCAGCAGAAGCTTAGTGGGCAAGTAGCTTATGTCTATTTATAAACTAAAGCTGGTATAACGAAAATAGATCATCTATTTTTGATGTGACAGTCATAAGCTTTGACTTCATTAGAATAGGAGATGGATCTGGTAAAAAGGTAGTAGGGTGTGATGTCCTGGTATTTTGGATGACTTGCACTTTATAGGAAGTGAAATTCCTGTACTACGACCGGTTATACTGTGGTTGTCACATAGTTGTTTCTCCACATAGGAAATGGATATAATATCAGGGTTTTCTGGTTGCTAGATCTATGGTTTTAGATCTAGATTTGGGAAGTATCCCAATCTAGGTACTTTGACATTATTCTAAAGGTGTTTTAGAATGGTTGACTCCTGGCATGTTGGTGAATCTGCAGGTGATGGAGTCACCCTCTCTAAAGGAAGTCTTACAGACTAAAGGGGAGAGGAATTTGCATGATTGGCATATCACTTGCTTAGGCAATTGAGTCAATCATGTGATGTCAAGTACAATACCAGATATAGTTTTAGCACTAGCTGCAATAAACATATATTAATCCAATCCTGAAGAAACGTAGGGAAGCATTTTATGAACATAAATGGATGTTCTTGGGATATGGTAATGGCAGCCTCCTTCAGGAGACGGTTATCATTTCGTGCTTCTAAGGTGACCTAGATGACAGAGTGACTATTTGAGTTATAGTTTTCCCTCTTTTCATGGACAGTATGTTGGACAGGTGGTCCAAGCGAATACTGAGGAAGGCATGGCGTAGGATACTGATTAAATTCAGTGCATGATACAGTCTAAGAAGTTTGCTGGATTTGGAGTTCATTTGTGAACTGAGTCCCATCAGATATCCAGACAAATTCTAAGACAAGGTATTGCTCATTTCGGAAGATGGTTATTCTCTGCGAAGTTGAGATATAAATAGATTAAGATAGAAACACTGGAGCGGATCTACTCACTGAGGCTATTTCTCGAACACAATAGTTTCGCAAACGAGTTTTGCGAAACTGATTAGTAGAGAAGTTGGGTGTTTGGTATCACACGGGCTGTGAGTATGCGACACCGCAATAATTGACCTTAAGTGCAAGTGGGAGATTGTTGGCTATAGTGCCTTCAAGGAAATTATCATAGTCGCAGGAAGGTGATTATGATGATTGATGGAGGAACAATACCGGTAGAACAGTCTTACTCAAGATGATAGTATACTATCTGGTTTATCTTTATGATCACTATTACATGTTAATAGAGCCCATTAGATTCTTGCTTGACTACCAGCATTATGATGGCGATCATATACGTGGGAGCTGGTGATCTATAAGCACATCCTTAAATGTCCCTAGTCGTGGGAGTTTCGAGACCGGGCATCGATACTCCAGAGTAGACTAGTGTATACTGATCGAGACCCCGACGAGGGGCAGTGGCTAGGTCTCACAAGCTATTAGTGTTAGTTTGTTCACCTAAGATAGTATACAGGTGCTTATTGGGTTATGAGTACACTGGACGGACTCGTCGGGAACCTGCTAGTTGGTACTATACCTACTGTCAGATAGCAGTTCCCAGGTGACATGTGTACAGGTTAATCTGTCGACCTGAGATCGTAATTTGTCTCGTGTGAGTTCTCACTGTGCTTTGATTACTACCCTACCACGGTTCAAAGGAGTCATGAAAACAGGTTTTAGTTGGGTACAGTTCCGAGCCACATGGAGGCAGTGAGCAGATTGTCGGGGATTCGTCTCTCCCAGTATTGGGGGTTGATGTCGCCCAGTGCACGGGTGGCCATCACCAGAATTCCTTGGCCAAGGTAGTCGAGAATTACTGATCTAGGATCGGTAGTTTCTCATGTAGTGATGGGTTTCATACCGACATGAATTATCGCGTTATTAGGGGTCTGACTTTATCCACCCCCTAGACTCGATATGTGATACTTTTAGACAAACAGACCGGACTGTACGGATATTATCACTGTCAGGCTCAGTAGGGGTTCAGGATGAGTTTGCTCGTCGGCCTTCCTTTCACTCAATACCTGGGTAGCCGTTACGTACAGCTAGTGTCGCTGACGTGCTTATGGTTAAACCCACTGCCAGCGTATTGACGAGTCTTTAGAGTCCCATACAGAGGGTTTTCACGGTTCAGGGGATATGGTGTAAATGACGTATGTTGGTACATACAGGTGTCCGATTAAATATGTGTACAAGCTGCACAGACTTTAATCGGACGGTTGATAATACTGGCGGCTTAGGATTAAGCCAGATTATTAAATCAGGTTTTGATTTAATAATTTATATATATGTATTTATATATATGTATTTTAGTATTAATGTTCACTATTCATTTTCTCTCTTGGCTATTCGTATTTTCGTACGAATACGCGTATATGTATTTCGATACGTGTACAAGGTTGTATTCCGTATTTATACGGAATTGTTTCTAGAAGATTGGCCACCTCATTATTGATTTTCTATTTAGAAAATCAATCATGGAAATGAGGTGGAGGGTGAGTTGGCATGAGCATGGGTCATGGCATGTAGAGAGGTATGGCATGCAATTGTTTATTGGAAAATCGATGGAGATAATTTTCATTGCATGATTGGGAAAAGAGGGGGGCTGCCACATTCTTTTTTTGGTGGGCTTGTGTTGGATATAGTGCCCTCAGAGTCAATTATTGGATCGCAGGCACATGATTGCAATGATTGAGGGAGGACCTATGCCGGTAGGACAGTCTTACCCAAGATGATAGTATGCTATCTGGTTTATCTTTATCATCGTGTACATGCTTTAGGTGACCTTACAGGTCACTATTACACGTTGATAGAGCCCTTAGGATTCTTGCTTGACTGCCAGCAGTATGATGGCGATCATATACGTGGGAGCTAGGGTCTATAAGCACATCCTTAAAGTGTCCCTAGTCATGGGAGTTTCGATACTGGGCATCGATACTCCATTAGTAGACTAGTGTATATAGTGGAGATCCTGACGAGGGGCGGTGGCCGGTCTCACAAGCCATTAGTGTCAGTTGGTTCACCTAAGATGTATACAGGTGCTCATTGGGTTATGAGTACACCGGACAGGACTCGCCGGGAACATGCTAGTTGGTATTATACCTGACGTCAGATAGCAGTTCCCTGGTGACATGTGTACAGGATAGTTCATCGACCTGAGATCGTCATTTGTCTCGTGTGAGTTCCCACTGTACTTTGATTACTACCTTACCAAGGCTCAAAGGAGTCGTGCAAACTGTTAGTGTATATGCCCTAGAGGCCATTACTGTATCATACTAGTTTGTATATTACTTAATGGAAGCTTGGGATATTCACCTTGTATATACAATCTTGCTCAAAATGGTAGTATGCTACTTGGTTTGTTTCTACTTTAATATGTGCATGTGTTTCTTTTAGCATATCGCTTATACATATTAGTATAGCCCTTAGGATCTTTGCTTGATTACCAGCGTTGTGATGGCAGTCACACTCGTGGGGGCTGGGTAATCCACAAGCACATCCTTATACAGGTCCCTAGTCGTAGGACTATCGAGACGGGGCATCGATACTCCGGAGTAGACTAGCGTATGTGCTTCTCATCCCTGCAGGGGAGACGGTCTGTCCCACAGCCGTCGGTACGTCGTACTTGAGATAGTATGCGGGTGCTCGTTAGGTTACGAGTACACTGGACAGGACTCGTCAGGAACTGATTGGTTGGTACTATACCTATCGTCAGTCATCAGTTCCCAGGTGACATGAGTACAGCTTAGTCTATTGACTTGACACTGTCACTTCGCCTCGAGTGTGTTCCCACTGTACTTTGATTACTACCCTACCACGGCTCAAAGGAGTCGTGCAAACAGGTAGTAGTTGGGTGCAGTCCTGAAGCACTTGGAGGCAGTGACGATTAGACAGGATTCGTCTGACCCGGTATTGGGGGTTGACATCGCGCTGTGTCTAGAAGAGCCATTACACAAGTAGTCCCTGGCCAGGGCAAGCGAGATATACTGGTAGGTTTCCAGTGTTATCTCAGGGTGTTCTAGGATACACTCTGGCACGACTTGTACCGCTATTAGGAGACTGACGTTCACCGCCCCCTAGGCCCGCCATGCGATGTATCAGACGAACAGACCGGACTGTACGGAGACTGTCACATTCAGGCTCAGTAGGAGTTCAGATGGGTTTCACCTCGTCCGTCTTCTTATCGGCATCTACCTGGGGGCCGTTACGCACAGCTAGTGCCGCTTGCGGTCTATGGTTAAACCCACTGCCAGCGTAGTGTCGAGTCTTTAGAGTCCCACACAGAGAGCTATTCGCCTTTAGGCAAAAGAGTAGAGGTCGCATGGTTTTGCGACAGGTCGCATGGTTTTGCGACAGGGCTCGGTCGCATCCGTGCACTTGTGCACGTTTAGTGACCGGGCAGTTTATATACTAGTGGGCTTTGGTTTAAGCCAGATCCTAGTATACGTTTTAGGATTTTTTTTATCTCGTTTGTATTCGTGTTCCCCGGAACGCGGATGCGGGTGTGTATGCACAGTTGACAGAGACAGAGGCAGAGAATTCTCATTAGGGTTGTTGACTGTTGACTTTTTTGCTAAACCCTAATGAGAATAAGAAATATGATTAACAATAATATTAATTAAGTATTATTGTGACATGGTTGTTGATGGTTGACTTTGTTGACTTAGTTGACCGGTTGACTAGGTTGGACTAGTTAACCTTCATCATTACAATGGCTATCATTTCCATGGCAAAGACTTTTGCTTACTTGTTTCTTTTTGCAAAATGAGTGCATGAAATGATATGGCCATTTTGATTTGAACCATCACATAATACTTGATTACTATTATTTGTTATGATGTTATTGGATTATGAGAGCATGGGAGCAAAAAGTCTTGCTCATTCTTTCTTTTGCTTTCTCTCTTTTGCCATCACTTGCTTAAGCTCTCCCTCTTCCTCTTGCTCTCTCTAGCTTAAGGAAAACCCCTCTCATGAGTTGAGAACCATTGCCTTAGGGATAAAAACACCAAAACAATCCTCTACTCATCCTAGTTCACAAGGCCTAGCAAGCCAAGTGTTCTAGTTTCTTCAAGTTCGAAGAAGAAGCCAAAAGGTAGAAGCTTTCGGGTGGATCCATCTTCGGCGCGAGAAAACGACGAGGGGAGGCCGGTCCGTACACTACAAGAGTTGAAGACGAAGGAGTTCAAGAAAGGTATAACCCCCTAACCGAGTAGGTAAAACTCCTAGTTAGGTTGTTAGGTAGTTGTTTAACAAAGATCCGTATTTTGAGTCCATGTTACCACCTCTTGAAAAATCATTTTTTTTATCATTTTCGCAAGCCCGTAAGTACCGGGAGAGGTAACGTGGACTTACACAAACAGGTTTTAGTTGGGTACAGTCTCGAGCCACATGGAGGCAGTGAGCGGATCGGTAGGGGTTTCGTCTCTCCCGGTATTGGGGGTGAGATCGCGTTGTATCTAGGAGAGCCATTACACGAAGTCCTTGGCCAAGGCAGGAGATTTACTGGTAGGTATTCCAGTAGTATCTCAGGGTGTTCTGGGCTACACTCCGACACGACTTGTACCACTTTTGGGGGTCTGCTTTTTACCAACCCCCTAGGCCCGCCATGCGATGCTCATAGACGAACGGAATGGACTGTACGGATATTGTCACTGACAGGCTCAGTAGGGTGTCAGGATGAGTTCGCTCATCGACCTCCCTTTTGGTCAATACCTGGTAACCCATTACATACGGCTAATACCACTGACGTGCTGGTGGTTAAATCCACAGCCAGAGTATTGACGAGTCTTTAGAGTCCCCCACAGACAGTTTCTCAAGTTTTGGGCGAAACGTTGTAGAGGCTGTATGATATATGGCAGGGTCCGATCATATACGTGCAGTAGTGCACGGATCATGATCAGGCGGATCATACTAGTGGGTTTTGCTTTAAGCCGGATCCTAGTATTAGATTTATTGGATTACTTTAGTCTCATCGTATTCGCATTCAGTCGGAATGCGGATGCAGGTATGTATATAAAGGTGAGGGGTATCATTGTGATCCGTCACGAGTTTACTTTAGATGTTGCCGTATCTTTTTATTGTTGAAACATTTGGATTAATGTTTGCATATGGAAATTATGAGCTAGAAATCATCATGAGGTGCATTTATTGTGACACTTGCAACGTAGTGACTCATGGTCTCTTTTATTGTGCATATGTCACATTTTGTGATGGATTTGAGTGATGAAATGAGAGGAAGAGAGAGAAGGGCATCCGTGATAGATATGTTTGCTCTTGTATTATTTCATTCTAACTCTCTCTTTTATTTTGATCATAGCAACAAGAAAAGAAAAGAAAATGCTTCTTCTTCTTCTTCTTCCTCTAGCTCACCATTTCCATGGAATGCATCACCTTCAACCTCCATCCATACAATGGATCTAAGAGACAAAGTTGTCACACACATTCTCTACATCGCCTTGGACACGTCGGCTAGCGAACTTCATGCCCGAGTTGGTTTGGACGAAGCGGGAGCCTGTAAAAAGACTCGAAGAGGTGGTGCCCTTTCCGACGAGGAGATCGAGATCGGAGATGCCGCGAAGAGCTTGGGATGGTGGCCATAGACTGAAGGACACAGATCGATCGGTATAGCTTTTCCAACCCCTTCTCTAGTTAGCTAGTTGTAGGTTAATGGTTCGATCCGGATTTAAAGTATACGTTAGCGCCGGTTTAAAGTTTATGAAATGTTTTTGTTTCCGCATTTTGGCCTCGGACAGACAGCCGGGGCCCTACCGTAGACTTACAGCTTGCTCATTTCTTTTCTCCACTTAGTTTCTTTACTTGCGTCATTACACTTGCTCTATTCATACATTATTCTCACTCACTTGAAAACACTTAGACATTCTTGAGTTGCTCATGCCACTTGTTTTCCTCACCTCCTCTTGATCTTCTATGGTTGCTCATTGAGCATGTGTGATGAGAGAAAATTATAGTGACACATTCCTACACCTCCACTCTCTATTGCTAGCAACCTTGGAGCGTCGGTTACCTCGCCTGGCGAGGTTGAAGCTTGCGCCGTTTCCCTTAGGTGGATCATCGTAGATGGAGGAAGACCAGCAACCAAACTCGATCCAGACGACTACTAGGAACTTAGGAAGATGGTTGAAGACCAAAGGACACGGATCAACTCGGTATAACCATTATAACTTCTTAATATATGCTTGCTAGTATAGGGTTTAGGGTAGATCCGGGCATCGAGTAATGTTAGCGCCAATTTAGAAAATTTTTGTTGCGCATTTGGCCACGGTTTGATGGCCGGGCGCTGCCGTAACCCAACAAGGATGATGTCACCATTGATGTATATTATTTACTTTTCCGCATTAGGATAGACCCAAGGAGGAGAGCACAAGTAACCGGGTTCTAGAGTCCAGTGGGAGACCATCTCGAGGAGTCGATACCGGGTCTCCTAACTCTAGAATTGATAGGGTTCCTTACCGCTCTCGTAGGGGTCTAAGGATGTGGGTTTAGCTTTTCATCGCGACCGTGGAATCCGTGGTTTTTACTGGCTTCATTAAAATACGGAATACCTAGTATATCCAATATTTCATATGTGTTCTTCTGCTGCACATATTCTGTGATGTGATCACTTGATATTCTAAGACGAATGCTTATATTATATATATGATATATAATAAATATTGCTGCTTTCGTTTCTTCTGTAATGCTTAGGAAGCATAAATGATGGGACTTCATTAATGAGATTAATGAAATAAAATAAACCTAAAGATGTTGCAGAATCTTGATTTAAAAACTGGTAGCTCTAGTTATTGCTTTGCATAGCGGTATTTCTTGTAGAATATCCAGCACCTTATTCGATAAGGAAAGAGCCGATATCCCTTCACCGGGAGTGTTCTCTTTAGCGAAAATAGCATATGCTACAACCCACTCGGTTTTGTTTTTGACTGATTTTTTAGTCCATGCTTTGCATAGTGGTATTTATGAAATATCCATCACCTCATTCGATGAGGAAAGAGCCGAGATCCCTTCACCGGGAGTGACCTCTTTAGAAAAACTAGTAAAAGCCTAAAAAAACACTCCTTTTCAAAATCACTCGATTCTACAATGATATCAAGTTCATTACGCAAAAGGTTTTCTTAAAAACTTGTTGTAGCCCTCCGTCATTTCAGATAAGAGGTATTTAGTATTTGTGCCACGTTTGTTGGCTTTCGTCAAGGCGTAGTATGCGGTAGCTATTTAGTGCTTATCTACTACATACGATGCGATTGGATTTGGGTAGTCGTGCGATTTTGTTTGCTTTCGTCAAGGGTCGTGCGGGTGGGTTTAATTCAATCATAAAATGTATGGGTTGAACTTGACTAGTGGACTATGGTTTGTTGGCTTTCGTAAAAAAAATAGGACGCCAGGGGCAAAATATTATCGGGAATTTCAAGTGTTGAAATTTGCAATGAGATTGCATACCTTCTATGTGATAGTTGGATCCCGATACCCACTGCGAGTAAGAGTTACTACTGGGAGAGTTTTGCACATTACAATTAGCCGATCAAGTAGGTGTCTAGAAAGGTGTTAACGGGGTTACGCCCCTGGGAAAACGAGTGTTCATCACTAAAAACTGCATTTTAATACCGCTCAATTTTTTTTATCTATTTTGTTATATATTGGTACTATTAACCAGTGTCTACCCAGTAATACAGATTACAGGTATCAGTGAAAAAATACTGGAAATACACTTAAAATCACGGATATATCGATTGTGAGCCGACACTGTAACCGGAACTGGAAACCGACCGATATTCAAAAAGTTTTTGCTAATAAACAAGTGCACACACATTTTAGTCCAACACATAGCAAGTGTGCAATAGCTCTTTGATGCATGGACATAGTGAGGGGGCTGCCCAAGGCACACAACTTGTGCATGGGGGGACAAGAGTGATAAATGCATAAAGATGTGATGTGATGTATACCTACAAGTTTCCCTCCAATTCCTTGAGTGCATCCAAGGCCTCTACAGACAAATCTAGCTGCACCAGAGTCATATGGGGAAGCACACATGTAACATTTCAGAAAATATAAAATATTATTTTTGGAATTTAATATTAAAATAATATTTTTCTCGAAAACAGCCCGATTTGCGAAATTGGGGTTTTCGAAAAAGGGTATAAATATATACCAATATTTATGAAATAATTGGAAATTAAAATGATCTATTCATTTAATAATATATTTATAGGATTTAGCATTTTAAAATTTATTATATGCAGTTTTGATAAAAACCCGAATAGTACACTGCTAATCGCGATTAAGCCAAATCCGTGTTTCTACAGTTTTCATGGTTAGTGCACCATGACATGTTACATGTTATTTCATTTGTGTGTTTTATATTAGGGTTGGGCTTTTGGGTGAGGAAAGAAAAGAAAAGAAAAGAGAAATGATTGAGGAGAAAGTCAAAAGGGGACATAATGATGAGATAAGCATGTTAGGAGAGAGAATGAGAGTGAGAAAGTGAGAGAGAAGGAGAGAGTGCTGCCATTTGTCCCTCCACCATTTCCTTCTTCTTCCGCTTCCTCATCTCCCTCCATCTTCTACCCTCTTGATCCACCCCAAAAACCTTGCCAAAACACTATACCCCTTCATAAAAAAATGATCACCTCCTCACCCTCATTGCAATGAACTAAGAAAATTGAGATTTTGACAACCTTGAGGAGCTAGGGTTTTTCTTGGGTTGCCCAAGTGAGGTAATTTCATCACCCCTAGCATAGTATTTCCTTCACTTTACCTTTCATGCAAGTTTAGAGGTGAAATTGTGATGTTTAGTGAGCTTTGGGAAACCCTAGTAAAGGGTTTGAGTGTTGGTTTGAAATTGGTGATGTGTAGTGGATGCCTACAGACCTTAGTGGTGTTTTTACTAACCTGAACCAGAGATTAGATACCCAAAACACGGATTTAGAAACCCCGACATCGGATAAATGTGTGAATTGTGAGAGTATTTTGGAATCTGGAGCAACCTGAAGGCACTAGAAATTAAATTGCAAACACAGAGGAGTGTGCAGGCAACCTGGAACCTTCACCAAAGACCTGAGCCCCAACCCCTGCAATCTGGCAGCAGATTAATTCAATCTAGCCACAAATTGCGGCCAGGCTGTGTTGGAATTGTCTCTTATTTGTTCTGGGGTCCCTTTAGATGTAAATTAGACCCTCCATATATGCAGAATTGACCAATTTGGCTTAGGGTAAATTCTGGGACCATTTCCATGAGTTGATGCATAGTTTTACGACTTCGTTTTGACTTAGTTTTGGTATTTGGTATTGTGTTTCCATCGTGTGGCGTTTGTACGTCAACGAACAGGGTTAATTGTTCGTGTTTTACAAGCGAAGCTATAGGTTTTAACCTATGAGCGAAACGTTTGCCGTTTTGGTTTTTCCGCCTTGATTTTAATACGCATTGCGATTGTTTATTATTGTAGGTGCCTTCGCATGGATCCCGAGGCGACGGAGTGTGGCGTCATCAATTTCGGCAAGCGAAGACTGGGTGAGTGGATCTATATACACGGGGGAAGTCGGGTGGATGGCGTATAGCACCCCCGCAAAGTTTTGTTGGAAACCGATTATAGAAATTGGTTAAGTAAACCAAGATTAGGAAATTAGGATTAGAATTAAAGGATAGTTAGTGAAACTATATTGAAACTAAGGATAGTTAGAAATGATATAATACGGCTATTATGTAATAACGAGATTTGAGGATGATGTTTGTCGATATTGCCGTTTAGGGTACTGTAGGACTTGATAGTCGATGTAGATGCGTCATCCGAACCATACAATTTTTCTAAACCGAAGAATCGTATGTACCTTTTAAATATATACCTTGAGGGATGTTACGAATTTTCAAATGGTATCTTTTCCTTAAAAACACCGTAACCCCTATTTTCAAAACTACGATTCGCTTCTTTAAAAATCTGATTGTATGGTTCGGGTGTGTATGTTAGATTAGATACTTATACTTATAGTAGATATAGAATGTTTATGTAAACTCGACTTGATGTGAGTCATAAATGCGATGACAAGAATATAAGACGAATATGATGATCTGATGATAAGTTGGTATACGGATGCGAGTCTATTGAGATGATTGATATCTTGTCGGTCCCCTGATGTGAGGTCGTTATGGACGTGACCTGGGACATAGGTATATAGATATATATATATATATATATATATACAGAATGTTGTTAATTATGGATGATAGACCGTAAGCGATATTAGGCCGTACCCTCGTTATCTTATAGGATGATAGGATCCCTATTGGTTTAATGCCCGCGTACGATGATTTTCCGTGCATGATGAGTTTGACTTGATGATTGATCCTTACCCTTGACTAGAGGTTGTCGTACGATGGATTATACCATACGAGATGTTGTTAGGCTAGATGCCGATTGATAGATTCCCCGACTCGGTCATGTTAGATATGTATACCCGTCAGCATTGCATATGATTTACCTTATGCTGCATTCATATTATTCTTATTGCATCGCTTATACCTATGCTAGTACCCTTGCACCATTATCGATGATGCGTATGTTACACGTACACAGATTTGCCGGCTCACACACTTCATCATCGATAATTGCCATGTCACTACACAGTAGGGTTGCTGCATCATGATATATACATTGATACATCCATACATGCGGATATACACATTTCTATATCCCTATTGGTGCATATATACGTTGATACATCCATACTTGCGATATACACATTTGTATATCCATATTGGTGCACATATACATTGATACATCCAAACTTACGCATATACACATTGTATATCTATATTGGTGCATACATACATTGGTACATCTATACTTGCGCATATACATATTGTACGTACATAGAGAACTGGTTTTATTGGGAACCGCATAATATATTTAAAAACTGGAGGCATTTTAAAAGAGCGGTTTTCCCTTGATATGTCATATCACTGTTCCATGTTGCATGATACACGGATATGCTCGCATTTCTCTTATATGTCGCATACATCATGCTCTATTATTTTACGCATTGAAATATGATGTTTTCTTGAAATTTCTAGATTTGAGAACCGTGGACATTTCAAAGATATTATGTGTTATTTTAAAAACCCGGTTTCTCTTGATATGATATTTCAGTGCGTCCACCATGTGTTTTCTCGATTCAGAGAGCGACATGTGAAACCGGATTCGAGGAGGCGAATGAGGCCGATTGCGGATACATGGTAGACCCGGTATGGTACCCTGGGGCAAGAAAGGGATGCTGTGTATACAGACGGTGAGCCTGGCAGAGGGACTACTACCTACCGGTGATAGTTTTGGGCTCGGCGGATATCCGGAGGATACCGACCAGAGTCGAGAGATGATATGGGCCGATCCGGACTGACTGAGCCCGTGGGTCGATCCGGACTGACGGTGCCCGATATATGAGGATTTACGTGCCGATGCTGGGCACGATATATGAGGATTTACGTGCCGATCCGGACTGACGTTTTCAAATTTATAAATTTTACTTACATTTTCATGTTCCTTTTCTGTGCATTAAAAAAACTTGATTTCAATATACCTTTATTTCAAAACTTCACCTCCTTTATTTTTCTTAAAAGGTTTAGATTTCTGGATTTCAGCTTACTTGAATTCCGTTACGCCTTTAGACGTTGCGTGATTCAAGTGCTGGTCACGAGCTAATATTTCGGGTCGTGACAAATTTGGTAGCAGACCGCTAGGTTTAACCTTGGTTCGAGTCTATGTTTGACTATGCGGAGTCTAGGGCGGGTATGCATTTCGGAACCTAGGCTTGACCTTACGGAACTTAGACTTGAACGGGGGGTATTAGACCCAAACTTTCGTTTCATAGGCTGACCCTGATTGATGGAGTAGGTAGCTTGAGTAGAGTTACGTACCGTACGTATGTTCCGCGGCATATTTACGATACGATACTCTACTTAAGAAACCTTAGGATGTACTTATTTTTGAGACTTATGATTTTCTTCATACCCATGATTATACATCCATTTGAGATTCTCGATTCTATACGTTTCCATGATCATACTCTCATTGATGTTGTTCCTTCTTATGATTATGTATCCATTCAGGATCTGTCGTTTTCTTTCTTACCGTTGATCTGCTCTCTTCGATACTCGATTGAGGTTCCTGTCACCATAGTTTGAGCACAGTTTGAGCTGCTGCTAGTGTTGCGGTCAGGGCGAGCTCCTATGCTATGAGGGCCGACCATTGTGTTTTCTGGTGACATGGGAACATCTCGAGGTAGAGTTATGTTGTGGCTTCTTATGGAGGCGAGTGCTTGGTTTTACACCGGATGATCGGGCCATTGTTAGAGCTGCCAGTTGCGAGAGGACTGTTGATGTACCGCATACCTCAGAGATTTTGATTTATTCACCTTGGTGTACTCGGTGTTGCTTTTTATGCGTTTTAGTTATTGATTGTATTTCGTGCATTTGATGCACAAGATGTTGTTTTCGTGCACAATAGGTGCACCAGATATTGTTGTCATGCACACCGTTGCAGTGGACAGATGCTTTTGTGCACACCCGTTGCACTTAATTTTGCTTTTTGTGTATTGTGGCACCTGTATTTGAATTTGATTTCCATGCGCACCAGACACATGTGATTATTGGATACGCCTTTTTAGGCTGATTTTGCTTTTCAGCACTTTGTTTTCATGTTAGGCACTATATTGTGTAGTAGCCAAACAGGATTGAACTGAGGACAGTACCTGAGTACTTTGCATGCATTAAAAGTTTACCAATATGTTTTTGAAAAAGAGGAGCTATAGTCTCGCTATTTCCTACGTGTCCGTGAGCGACACGAATGTTTATAAAGGAAATCCTTTTGGGATATTTTGAAAACGACGGAACGTGTATTTGAGAAAACATATACGAACATATACTATTATTTTAAAATGATCGTCCGTAAGTTATGCCGTGAGTTACGCATTCCCACGGAGATTTAGAAAATATTTTGCATGTATTTTATTCAGATTTTGGAGTTTTCAAAGATGCGTACTATACACGTATTATAGTATTGGACCAGTGTATATTGGATTTCAGTAGTAGATTTCGATATCTGTATCTCTATTGTAACTCCGAGGATCTGCGTGCAAATCCGATGATTTGCTAGATTCTTGACGGAGTTCGATTTTGAGTTTTGTGCTCGTTTTTATGCGCACTTGACGCGCTGTGTTATTTCTGCGTTTTCCATGACTTTGGAGCCCCGTTGATTTGAGCTGATTATTGAAATGTTTTAGATTTTAGGGGTTTAAATTTAAATTCGGGGATCGAATTTATGTAAGGGGGAAGACTGTAACATTTTAGAAAATATAAAATATTATTTTTGGAATTTAATATTAAAATAATATTTTTCCCGAAAACAGCCTGATTTGCGAAATTGGGGTTTTCGAAAAAGGGTATAAATATATACCAATATTTGAGAAATAATTGGAAATTAAAATGATCTATTCATTTGATAATATATTTATAGGAATTGGCATTTTTAAAATTTAGTATATGCAGTTTTGATAAAAACCCGATTAGTGCACTGCTAATCGCGATTAAGCCAAATCCATGTTTCTACAGTTTTTATGGTTAGTGCACCATGATATATTACATGTTATTTTATTTGTGTGTTTTATGTTAGGGTTGGGCTTTTGGGTGAGGAAAGAAAAGAAAAGAAAAGAGAAATGATTGAGGAGAAAGTCAAAAGGGGACATAATGATGAGATAAGCATGTTAGGAGAGAGAATGAGAGTGAGAAAGTGAGAGAGGGGGAGAGAGTGCTGCCATTTGTCCCTCCACCATTTCCTTCTTCTTCCTCTTCCTCTTCCTCATCTCCCTCCATCTTCTACCCTCTTGATCCACCCCAAAAACATTGCCAAAACACCATTTCCTTCGTTTTGACTTAATTTTGGTATTTGGTATTTGGTATTGTGTTTCCATCGTGTGGCGTTTGTACGTCAACGACCAGTGTTAATTGTTCATATTTTACACGCGAAGCTATAGGTTTTGACCTATGAGCGAAACTTGTGCTGTTTTGGTTTTTCCGCCTTGATTTTAATATGCATTGCGATTGTTTATTATTGTAGGTGCCTTCGCGTGGATCCCGAGTCGACGGAGCGTGGCGTCATCGATTTCGGCAAGCGAAGACCAGGTGAGTGGATCTATATCCACGGGGGAAGTCGGGTGGATGGAATATAGCAACCCCGCAAAGTTTTGTTGGAAACTGATTATAGAAATTGGTTAAGGAAACCTAGATTAGGAAACTAGGATTAGAATTAAAGGATAGTTAGTGAAACTATATTGAAACTAAGGATAGTTAGAAATGATATAATACGGCTATTATGTAATAACGAGATTTGAGGATGATGTTTGTCGATATTGCCGTTTAGGGTACTGTAGGATTAGATAGTCGATGTAGATGCGTCATCCGAACCATACCTTTTTATAAACCGAAGAATTGTATGTACCTTTTAAATATATACCTTGAGGGATGTTACGGATTTTCAAATGGTATCTTTTCCTTAAAAACACCGTAACCTCTATTTTCAAAACCACGATTCGCTTCTTTAAAAATCTGATTGTATGGTTCGGGTGTGTATGTTAGATTAGATACTTATACTTATAGTAGAGATAGAATGTTTATGTAAACTCGACTTGATGTGAGGCATTCATGCGATGACAAGAATATAAGACGAATATGATGATCTGATGATATGTTGGTATACAGATGCGAGTCGATTGAGATGATTGATACCTTGTCGGTCCCCTGATGTGAGGTCGTTATGGACGTGACCTGAGACATAGGTATATATATATATATATATAAAGAATGTTGTTAATTATGGATGATAGGTTGTACGCGATATTAGGCCGTACCCTCATTATCTTATAGGATGATAGGATCCCTATTGGTTTAATGCCGGCGTACGATGATTTTCCGTGCGTAATGAGTTTGACTTGATGATTGATCCTTACCCTTGACTAGAGGTTGTCGTACGTGGATTATACCATACGCGATGTTGTTAGGCTGGATGTCGATTGATAGATTCTCCGACTCGGTCATGTTAGATACGTATACCCGTCAGCATTGCATATGATTTACCTTATGCTGCATTCATATTATTCTCATTGCATCTCTTATACCTGTGCTAGTACACTTGCACCATTATCGATGATGCGTATATTACACGTACACAGATTTGCCGGCTCACACACTTCATCATCGATAATTGCCATGTCACTACACAGTAGGTTTGCTGCATCGTGACATATACATTGATACATCCATACATGCGGATATACACATTTGTATATCCATATTGGTGCACATATACATTGATACATCCATACTTGCGGATATACACATTTGTATATTCATATTGATACACATATACATACTTACGCATATACACATTGTATATCCATATTGGTGCACACATACATTGGTATATCTATACTTGCGCATATACATATTGTACGTACATAGAGAACTGGTTTTATTGGGAACCTCAGAATATATTTAAAAACTGGAATCATTTTAAAAAAGCGGCTTTCCCTTAATATGTCATATCACCGTTCCATGTTGCATGATACACGGATATGCTCGCATTTCTCTTATATGTCGCATACATCATGCTCTATTATTTTACGCATTGAGATATGTTGTTTTCTTGAGATTTCTGGATTTAAGAACCTTGGACATTTCAAAAAGGTTATGTGTTATTTTGAAAACCCGGTTTCTCTTAATATGATATTTCAGTGCGTCCACCAAGTGTTTTCTCGGTATTGAGAGCGACACGTGAAACCCGATTCGAGGAGGCGGATGAAGCCAATTGCGGGTACATGGTGGACCCCGGTATGGTACCCCGAAGCAAGAAAGGGATGCTGTGTATACAGACAGTGAGCCTGGCAGAGGGACTACTACCTATCGGTGATAGTTTTGGGTTCAGCGGATATCCGGAGGATACCGACCGGAGTCGAGAGATGATATGGGCCGATCCGGACTGACGGAGCCTATGGGCCGATCTGGACTGACGGAGCCCGATATATGAGGATTTACATGCCGATGCTGGGCACGGTTTTCATGATATTTTCGAGTGTCGATCCTAGGCACTTAGGTTCCATGATTTTGATGTGTCGTGAGGGACACCGTTGATATATATCCTCATACTTTCAGGCACACCCTTTTATGATATTTACGTGCATACATACAATGATTATATGGGTGGACGAGATCCACATGCATACATGCATTTATTATTACTGTTGGATGTTATCCGCATGCATGTAGGTATTGACTACCTTGTTGGCACATACAGACCCGGTCACCCTAGATATCATTGTGTTTCCTTTATGATATAGTTGACCTAGGAGTCGTTGCTTATTCGATTTCTATCTGTTGATATTTTTCTACTCACGAGTTGGCAACTCACCCCCGTTGTGCCATAGTTCTTGCAGGTTGACCGTTTGGATCAGTAGCGGCATCGCTAGCACACAGCTTCATTTGGGTATTTTTCTTTGATAGGTGGGACCTTGTATCGTACCCACTCTTGTATTTATATTTCATATTGTATCTAGCAAACTCCATCAATCAAAATTAATAAATTGTATAAATAATGAGACTTAGTCGAGTTTGTGGTTGTGAGACATAGAGCGAGGGGTTTTCTCTACTTGTGGTTTTGATGTCTTGCTTATTTATTTATCTTTTTGTGGTGAACTTCGCTGTTGGGCGTCGTATACTTATTTTTACTGTATTGCATGGTTGTGATCTGCCGTTTGGCGAAGAGCTAGCTTCCGCTTGGGGATGCCATTGTTCTTGTTATGTATTGTGGTTTTAGATCAAAATATACAAAGGAGGTGCTGCCCAAATTTTGAAAAAGACGAAACAAGTTTTCAAATTTATAAATTTTACTTACATTTTCATGTTCCTTTTCTGTGCATTAAGAAAACTTGATTTCATTATACCTTTATTTCAAAACTTCACCTCCTTTATTTTTCTTAAAAGGTTTAGATTTCTGGGTTTCATCTTACTTGAATTCCGTTACCCCTTTAGACGTTGTGTGATTCAAGTGCTGGTCCGAGCTAATATTCCGGGTCGTGACAACACAAGACCACACAGCAAACACGAACCGTAGACCCATCAACAGGACCGACCACATCCCCATTCTAGCCGAGCTGGCCGGCCTCCCTGCCTCCAATGACCCCCGTTCTTCTGTGGTCCCTCCTTTGCTGCCAAGTCATCTTATTTTTATTGCTAGTTTATTTTTCTTTTGAACCTATAAAAGCAGAACCGGAGAGAAAGGGATGGAGATGATTCTTTGTCTTTCTTTGCCTCACATTTTGTTACACTCAAGTTTTCTTTTCTCTTTTGTTTTGTACATATCTTAGTCTCCCTTGAGTTCTTTGCCTTCTCTTGATCTTGCAACCTCTTCATTGAGCTTGCAAGTTTAAGTTTTAGTATTTGATCTCAAGGGTTTGTATCATTATTTGGAATCATTAAAGCTTTCTTCTTGCTTTCAATGTGCCTTGTGTTCTTTGCCTTCTCTTGATCTTGCAATCTCTTCATTGAGCTTGCATGTTTAAGTTTAGGCTATTAAACCCATGGTTTTTAATGTGTTCTATAGTTCCTAGTATCTCTATTTCTTATTTTACATTCTTGCAATTTATTTCCATGCTCTTTACTTGCAATTTAAATTCCATGCCCTTTACTTACTTGTAATGTTATCTTTTCTTTTCTTTGTTCTTTTCTTTTCTTTTTCTTTTATTGTTGTGATGGTTTGTTAATATGGTGTTGTTAGGAAAAAGATTGGTTTTGTAGGTTAAGATTTCGTTTCTCATTTCCTTTGCCCGTATTTTCCAATTGAACTCCGCCCAAACCTTACGCAAGCGTCCGTTAGGCACCCTACCCTACCAAGGTATCGGTGATTCCTAACCACGACCGGTTGCGTTCGGTTTAGCCGGAGGCGAAAGCAAGTGACAAGAATGGACGGACAAGGGTCAATAAGCCAGATTTCACTAATACCGTGCTTAAATACCCTAATCTACGTTGTTGCCGATTGATCTAGCTTCAATTGTGATGTTCAGTACAAAGGATTGATTACGGAATTCACTAGCTTACACCAACGTATCTAATCCTAACAAACGTTTACTTTGCATATAAACACATAGGGTAGATACGAACAATTCCGCCCCCCGCATTAACTCGTGAAAACAAGAACCTAGAACGCTCTGTCTCCCTGTGAACGACCCTTACTCATCGCGGCTAGCTGCAAAGCGACACCGTCCTGATTGCGGTTGACTTTAGAACTTAAAATATACGACACGCCAAAAGCATGCAATCAAATGGCGCCGTTGCCGAGGAGACGGTAACGTTTTTATTCTTGTTATTTCGGGTTAATCTTGTTAATATACATCTAACACCATTCTTCAAAACAACATAAAAATCAAAAAAAATTCAAAACCAACAAAAAACTAACATTGCTAACTTATTTTTGCTCTCTGGATTTAAGACCTGCAAGCACTCTGGATCTCAACTAAAAAGATAAATAATACCAGTGAGGCACTAGTCGAACACTGTGATCACAGAAGAAATTTGGAGCACAAACTCCTAAGTTGAACAGGTGGCATACCCTCCAAATCCGAGCTCGCCGGCCCCTTCACCTCCATTTGCTCCAAAACTCTCCTTTGTGCTCCAGTGTTCTGTTTTTATCCCATTTTTATTGCTTGTTTTTTTTAATTTTTAGTGTGCTGGTATTTGGGCATTCATATCGCTTTTCCGCACTAATATCCGTTTTTCGACATTTTCAGATTTTACGGATTTGCGAACTGTGATCATGTAGAGCAAATTGTACATTCAAGGCTAAGGTGATTGCGAAGTACAGTGCCAAAGATCTGGGTAGTTTGACCCGCGCAAGAGAACTTTCCAAGCTATCCGGATTTAACTTCAACGGGGGTTTCTTAACCCGAAAATTTATCGGTACGTACTTTACTAACACCTTCTTTTCAAATCCGACGCATCCAATATAATATCTTTGCAGGATTATTTGCAAGTTCGCTTTCAAATGCCAAAATTTTCTAACCCGTACTTGTTGCAGTGCCGTGCTTAATATAAAAAAACGATTGTTTAATTATTTGAATAATTCTTTTTCATTGATTTGCGCATTGCATCCATTAATACGGACTTAAGGGCAAGCGAACCCCACAACATACGGTAAAGGATTTCATCCCCTTTTCCATGGCTCACAAATCATGAAATTGAGCATAACGTTTACCCGTACAAAAATTTAAAAGAAACTAGACTTTAAGCCTTAAGGAATTCGCGCTCAATAGGAGAATTTAACTGTGTTTAGAAAACCGCTTAGCGGTATATCGTTCACGGGGTGTCTAGGAAAGTGTTCACGGTGAAACCGCCAAAAAAAAGGTTATCTAATTAAGGACCTTCGCGAAAGCGTTGGAAAACCTCCCCTTATCTCTGCACTTACCTGGCCTCATGATCAGTATATCTTGAGCTCGTTTCTCGATACAGTTTTACTTCGCCAATCAAGTTCTTGAGCAGGTCTAGTTGACCTAGGTGAACCCTAGACCGATTAGGTGTGTAGTATTTTTGTGTCGTGATTGTTTTTTGTCCAGATTCTTTTTGTGTGTATATTTCATTCTTTTGTTGATAACTAACAGAAAAATTAAAAAATTTAAAAAAAGAAAATCACATTCTTTTTCCTCTCCTTTCTCTCTTCATATCATGGGTCCCGCACCTCGAAAAACTCTTGCCGAACTTTTGTATCCATAACCAGACATTACTTCTTACGGTTTTTGCTTTAGTAGAACGTCGAACGATCCCTCCATGCCCAAACTTTCTTTGAAAGATCGGATAGACGCATCTAGGACAAACACTTGGGCTCCGCAATCCACTTTGTTCAACCTTTTCAACCCCCACCACCTTCTTACATTGATACCCCTTTTGAGAGTCCTGTTGTAACTCCAAGACCTATGTCTATTGCTGAATGTATTAAACAATCCCGTAGCCGATCTTTCACTCCTTTCACCACTTCCAATTCTATTGATCAAGAATTCCATTCACCTTCTTATCCAAATGTTGATACTACTCCTGTCCAACCATTCAATTCCTATCCATCCTACCCGACTTTTACACCTTCCCTAGACATAACTTCTGAACAGCCTTTTAGGAGTTTCCAATATCCAAACAACATTGAACCTTTTACGGAAACCCTTTACAACCCATGTCTAGTCTGGACCAGTCGTTGGAAGATTTTCGTGTAGCGTCACACCAACAGATGATGGATTTGAATGCGTCCATGGCCGCCCTCATACAACCTAACGAACCGGTAGCTAGTTTACAACTAGCTCCAAAATTTCCAATTTATGATGAGGCGATAGGACAAATTGAGGAATTGAGTCGTGTGAGTGAGCGGTATACCCTTCCAAATCAAACCTACCCATTGCAAATTGAATCCCACAACTCCAGTTTTGAATGTCTATCAAGTTTCCCGAACGATTCACTAATTGAAGCTATAACGTTTAATGAGTTGTGCGACTTTGTAGTGTTTGATTTACCCGATTGTGAAGAGTCCATTCCAAGTGAAACCAAACCCAAACTTTTCGACCTCTACACTTCCATCTTAGAAACTGAATTGATTGGAATCCATGCTTTGATGAGATGTCTGAGAAAATTGATTTTCACTCGATTGAGGATTTTGACGGTGGGAATATTTTGGATGATGAACCCGCAGATTTGGATGAGTTTTTCCCTCCAATTCATCATCTCGTGTCATTAACTGGTTTTCCCGAACTTCATATGCGTCTTGATTTTGATGATAAATGCATGGATAAGCAGAATTTGAAGAGACTTTTGAGGATAGCTTTGAGGATGAACCAGTTTTAGTTGATGAGTCGGATTTTTCAATTCATCATATCCCTTTCATTGACTGTATACACCCTCCTGAACCTTTAACCAATAACCTTCCTTAATCACTCCCCTCCATCCTTTCCATCGTTCCGACTTTGTAAGACACCGTATCACTTTCATTTACTATGTCTGGTTTACTAAGTTCGGTCTACCCATGTTTTCTCACGAATCTTGAGGGATTTGACCCCATTTCTCGACGGGTTAATAGATTAGTACAATCGCTTTTTACATATCGGTCATTACAAATTGTACTAATTTATTCACTCCATTTCCACCCTCAAGTTCGTACTCCATTTCTTTTTCCCTTCCGCCACTCTTCTCCTCATATACCGAGACCGTATCCCACTTCTATCCCTATAGGGTCTCCCGTATTCTCTATTTCTTTCCTCTCCGTATTCTTTCACCAACCTGCACATTATAGCGATAAAATTTTGAATGGTTGGTGCTCACTTTTGGCCTGTGTAAGGCCTTGTATAGAATGATACTATTCTCTCCCCCCTAATCCTGAATTTCACCGTTGAAACAGTGGAAACACTGTTTCACTTAAGTTTGGGGGGACCTTTTTGTGTATATATATTTTTTTTTCCTTTTTCTGTTATAAAAAAATCAAAAATAGAAAAACAGGGAAGCGCCGACAATTTTGACCCTCTTGGTATTGCCTAACAGTGAGGGCACTGTCAAGTTTAAGTTTGGGGGTGTGCTCGATAAGCTTTCTACCTTCGCATTCATATGTATATTTTGCATTTGCATATGTCACGACCCGAAAGAGCACGTGACTGGCCCTTGAACCATATGAAGCCTATAGGACCCCATCTGATCCAAGTAAGCCAAAAGTCCAGAAATCTAAAACCATTTTAAGGAGTAAATAAAGAAAACTGGTTTTAAGAAGTAAAGAAAACATGTTTTGAAAATCAAAGTTTTTAAATAACTAAGCCGAATATGCATTTCTTTTTAAATGTGTAATCTTTCCTGAAAATTTCGGCAGAGTTTCCTTTGTAAATACTGGCCCCGAACGGGGTACAACAAGAATAACATATATATATGCAAGGAAAAAGGCATCCCCAAGCGGGAGCTAGCTCTTCGTCAATCGACGGTCACAACCACGCAAGCAATATAATATACAACGCCAAGGGCGAAGATCAAAACTCAAAAAGAAACTCAAAACAGTCAGAAACCGTAACACTACAAGCGCGACTCTAAGGTCGAAATAGTACATCACTGTTTTACTAAGTCTGAAACAAAATACAAGTTTCGGTTGATGGAATTTCTAGATACAATAAAAAAAATGTACAATGGTGGTTCTGATACAAAGAACCCACCTACCCAAGCAAGTCACCCATATAGAAGCAGTGTGTCAGAAAAGTCGCTATGGAATCTGTACGGCAAAACCTGCAAGAACTGTGGCACAACAGAGGTGAGTTGCCAACTCGTGAAAAGAAAATATCTACAAGCAGAGATCGAATGTATGACCCATCCTAGGTCAATACGATCAGATATATAAACCTCAATATGAATAAATCTGAAGCATGCTAAACTGGCAATGTAACCTCAATACATAAGTGTAGTACCAAGTGCTCGTGCCAGTGCCTCAGGTAATAGCATATCATGAATATGAGGTAAGATCAATGTAATCAAATCTGCATGTACATGGATCCCGTCCACTCGTCACCCAATGACAATAAGCATCATGCATGCAAATATCATAAAGCATATGTATGGAAAAATATGAGGATATAAACCATCTGTGTCCCTCGCGACACGTCAAAGTCATGGAACCGGAGTGCCCAGCAACGACACTCAAAAACATCGTGAAAGCTGTGCCCAGCATCGGCACGTAAATCCTCATATATCGGGCTCCATCAGTCCGGATCAGCCCACGGGCTCCGTCTGTGGAATCGGCCCTCAGCCCCAGCAGTACGCCCATATCCATCTATCGACTCTGGTCGGTATCCTCCGGATAACCGCCAGGTCCAACCAATCACCGGTAGGTACTCGCCCACCTCTAGGCTCAATCGGCAAAGTCCATCGATCATCTTGCCGAGGGGAACCATACCGGGCCAACCATGTACCCGCAATCGGCCTCGTCCACTCCTCGAATCAGGTTTCACATGTCGCTCTCAGCACCGAGAAAACACATGGTGGACGCACTGAAATATCATATCAAGGGTAACCGGGTTTTTAAAACAATTATATATTCTCTTTTGAAATACCCACGGTTCCCAAATCCAGAAATATCATGGAAACAACATATCTCAATGCGTATAATCAGAAAGCATGATGTATGCGACATGTAAAAGAAATGTAAGCATATCATTATGTCATGCAAGAATCATATACTGAATGCAACAGTACTACAGTGTAGTGACATGGCAATTATCGATGATGAAGTGTGTGAGCCTGCAAACAAGTGTACGTGGAACATACGCATCATCGATAATGGTGCTGGTGTCCAAGCAGCATGACTGTAATATATCAACAACACAAGTGATGCAATGCAAATAGCATGAATATGCGGAATCAAATAATCAACGCAACAGTAAAGAATCTACCTCAACAAATATATCATGCAGCCTTGACATTTGAAATAAGACAAATCGGGGTTTTTAATAAAATAAGGGCTACGGTGTTTTAAGAAAAGATGCTTCGTTTGAAAATACCCGTAGAATCCCTTTTGCCTATCTTTAAAATATCCCCGATTCGTTAGTTTTGAAATGGTATGACTCGGGTCTAGTCTAATGTCTACTATGTAATCTAAACAGGAGGGGTATGAAACCACCTACATCCGAGTCGATATATATATATAAATATAATAGTCGGTAATCCCGCCTCAATAGTATCAGAAACGATATAACATCCTCGAGTCATGAGCGCGGATCTATCATCAATATAGGCTCGTACGGTAAATCGTCGTACGGCATCCCAATAGCTGGGTACGGGTCAATATCATTATCTCATCACATATCAGGTATCACTACCATCATATCACATAATCTAGGGTACAGATCTAAGTCTAGTATAATTGATACCATCTATATAAATGCGTGTGTAAACACATGTCTCAAAGCCCGCCAAAGCATTCCGTCGTATCTCCCATACGAATCCTGTCATATCGCCGATCTCACGGCCTCAAATCGAATCTCATCGACTCGACTCACATCCCAAGTACTATCTTCATAATCTAGTATATGTACACATAGTCCCATACCCATGTGAACACATACAATAAATATATTCCCATATACACTTGCGAGAGAAAGTATGTATGTAAGTGTGTACGTGCGTGTGTGTATGGGTGCAACCCCTACTCTAGGGTTTCGCACTACACTAAATCAATCCATCCCATCATCAATAATCTCAAAGAACATATAATAAATATATGTGTGTATACGAATTCGTATACATCACCACGGACTGCGGGGGTACTATACGCCATCCACCCGATTTCCCCTGTAGATATAATCTACTCACCTTGCGTCTTTATCTGTTAACGTCACCATGCTTTTGCTTGTTGTCCCGAAGTTTTCATTGGGTACCTACACATTAACGTATCGCAAATGTGTATCAAAACCAATTCAACCAAAACGGCATACGAAACCCAAAACGATACGCTATGATCTATAGGTTAGAACCTATGGACAACACCTTCCAAAACCATCAACAACCCTCGACATCGTCGTATAAACGCCAAGTAGTCGAGGTAAAACACCATACGCAAATTCAGAATTACAAATACGGAATACGGAAACACGAATCCAAAACAGCAACTAAGGAAATAGGCTCCAGATTTCACCCTAGGTCAAATTAGACAAATCTACACATGCCAGGGGTCTAGTCTACACATGTAGGAGCTACATAACCAAAACGAGGCAAAATGGTGGGGTCCAGGCCGCAATTTGCGGCCAAACAGGATAAATCTGTGGCCTGAAGAAGGAGTTGGGGGCTGGGGTTTTGTGTGGTGGTCCTAGGATGCCTGCAGATCTCACTGTCCAACCAAATTTATTTTAGGATGTCTCGGGTGATAGCAGATTACAAAATACACTCCCAGATTCACAGTTTTCCCCGATATCGGTTTCATAAATCCGTATTCTGGTTTTTAGTTCAGGTTTGGGTCCAAAATAACATCACACCAGGAGTTCTAAGGTCATCACAAGCCTCAATTCCACTTTTGATTTCAGATCCACCCTAAACCATAACTAGGTTTTCCTTAAGTCCACCAAAACACATAATATCGGTTCTATACTAAACATGGGGTATAAGTAATGCATAAACTAAGCTAATGATCCAGAATTTACCTCATTTGGCAACTCAAGAAAATTCTTGAGTTGCCCCTAGTGGCCAAAATCCTTGCTTCCTTGGTCCAATGTATAGATCTTGAGCTCGTGCACACTTTTAATGAAATGAGAGTGGTGTTTTGGTGTTGTTTTCATGGTGATTTGAGGCTTGAAGAGGGGAGGGAGAAGAGGGAGCAGGAGCAGCAGCAGCAATGAAGGAGAGGGAGAGAGAAATGTGCTGAAGAAATGAGAGGAAAAAGGCTAAGTCAACACCCTCACCTACCCTCTCTCTCACTATACCAATTTTCTTTTCTTTTTCTTATTTCTTTTCTTCGCTAAATCCCTTCTCACTTGAATAGTAAACCCAAAAGAAAAGTCATGGTAGAAATGCACAAGTGTAGAGAAAAGATATGTGCATGTTTTGCACAAAATTGCTAAAAACCGATTAGCGATTTTTAATCGCGATTAGCAATAAATTAGCATATAATTAATCATAAAAACTTAAATATGGCATAATTCCATAAAATACCCTATTTTAGAATTTTTCATAATTTTTCCAAAATTTTTCCCATTTATTTGTATTTAATTATACCGAAATATTAAAATATTCATTAAAATAATATTAAATTATAAAAATTTCCAAAAATAATATTTTATTATTTGGAGATGTTACAATCTACCCCCTTTAAAGAAATTCGGTCCCTGAATTTAAAATTAAAACTCCCCAAATACTAAAACATTTTGATACAAAATCTAAGTCGTCGGGGCTCCGAAATCACCAATACATAACACATCATAGCGCAATGCATGCGTATGAGTAATGAGAAGATAACTCAAAATCAAAACTCTGTCAAGCATCCCGCAATCATCAGAATTATGGTAAAGACACATTATCAAATCCAATACAAAACCAATACGATATAAATCAGAACTATACATGTAGACATCCAATCTATACATGAGAATAGCTGAAGTAAATGCATGCCAAATCTTTTTAATTCGCTGTGCGATGCGCATAGCACTGCACAGTGGCGGACGTCTTTCATAAAAAAATAACTATATACGTATATATCTTTTGTTTAAAAGGTGCGTTCCGCCGTTTCGAAAACAATTTAGAAGGGTTTCCTTGTTTTTAAAACGTTTCGTGTCATATCGGACACGTAGGTATATACTGAGACTATAGCTCGCTTTTTGGAAATCCCTTCGATAACTATCGATGCATGCAAAATATATCCAGGTACTGTCCTCTGACTAGTCCTGCTCAGTATGAAAACACATAGCAAATATCATAAAAACGTACTGCTCCATAAGAATCAATTCTAAAAGGTATATAGGAATACCCTATGCGTCTGGTGCGCACGGAAATCAAAATCCATATATGTGCCAAACATGTGCACAGAAACAACATCCAGGTGCAACGGGTGTGCACGAAGCATCTGTCATAGGCAACGTGTGTGCCTGACAGCCAAATCAGGTGCATCTAACATGCAAGAAGAATCCCGATTTAGTGCATTTGGTGTGCACCTAAATCGTATCTCAAAACACGCGCCCAACATGTGCGAAAGTCTAAATCGGTGCATCCATCATGCATGAATAAAAGCTAAATCCTGCGCTCTCAACATGCATGAAATCACGAAATCCAATAGCAAACGCTGAACATGCGTAAGTCCAATCAAAAGCACGGAGCGCAAGAATCAATCATCAATATCAGGGTCAAAATCGACGATATACAATGCGCTCAATCAAAATCAGGTGTACCGCGATGGAAAATCTCATAACCGTGTGCATCAGCATGCACAAAACAGATCGAAACACTAAAAGTGCATGAAAACTATGCTGAAAACGTAAATCAAATCACCGGCATAAAATAGGCATGAAATCACAATCAATACTTCAAGCGTAATAACTATGCACAAAATACGAATACCCAGTAGGTGCAACCATAGTGCAAGAAAACAAATACCATGAAATTCAGTCATCAAAACTAAATCATGTGAATAGATCGCCCAAAATACCGAAATCCAAAGTGACGGATACGTGATAATCGAATCACAAAATCACAAATCATAAATACTGTCGTCGGTATATCCTCCTTCAATGTCGAGAAGGCACCGGTACATCCAATGCTAGCAGCGTAAAATATCTACTTGCATCTTGCTCACGGTCTGGCGTCCTTATCTTCTCTGTGGATTACCAATCTCGCAATCCATTGGCTCAACGGCCATGTCAGGTGTGCTAACGGAAACGATTCCGTTCTGGCACTGCTCTGGTCATCTCTCGGTCAATCCTCACGACCGCTCGTAAAGTCGCACGTCACTGGCGCCGACCTCTGGTCCTCTGAATACACATCACACATCTGATCCTGGGTGCAATTCTTATTGCAGCAGTGTCCTGGAAGGAATCCTGCTCAAGGTCTCTTCCAATCTCACCTACGCCGAACTGTACGGAGGTTAGCACTCTTACACAATCTTTTCTCGCTCTCTGGACATTCACGTCCTCAGCACAGCATCTCCTTGGAAGTTGGTCGTGTCCCAACGCTTCTGTAGACATATCCGACCTTTAATCTTAACGGGGAGTAGTAACAGCTCGTCTGCATCACGCACGAACTTCTTATCCCGCTTATCTGTATCATCGTCCAATTCAACGTCGCGTCTCTAACTGCGCACTGTAATGTCCTCGGCTACGGTCCATCCGAAGTCTTTCACACGGATTTGAAATCACGAACTCGGTATCTTCATCACTCCGTAGAAGATATCTAGCCGAACACGTCCTCAGCATGCATATCGCGTCTCTGATATCAGCGGAGTGGAACGTCATCACATCGAAATCCCGTGCAAACTCTTTACTCCACCTTGTTCCAATGTCGACTGATTCGGACTCGTCTCATCGCGGCTGTATGGACTGTGCTCCAACGGCTATGCTCGTATCTGGAGTCTCCCAAGCAGCGTGTCCCATCACATGATATCCGAATGATGTCGAACCATCCGATAGGCTTGTCAGAACCTCATAATCCCCCAAGAGCTCAACATCTTGGGTACAGTTTAATAGTATCGAGTACATACTACAGTATCGGTGGTCCAGCCGTAGAAGGGCAAACCCAAGCCTCACTAATGGCGCCGTGGAACTGCCGCAAACCCTAAGGTTCAAAGGCTTTCACAAGGTCATTAAGTCGAGTTAGGGTTTCATTCTTCTAGAGGGTCCATAGAATCGCTTGCATGTCTTTCCGAATACTTTAAACTTGGAAAAATGGGTTCCTAACACTCGATCGTCTCTATCGACTCACAACGAATCTGCGTGAAGTAGCCTCTAGCTGGAATCAACCTATCTGATGACCTCGCATCGGGGTAAGCGAACGAACCACATGTCCTAGTCATTCATCCTTGGTGACTAGCGACTCACCATCATATCTCTAAGTATATGCTCATGCTGCAGTAGCTCCAGTCATCTGGGCAATATCTTGTCATTTGCAGTAGCAACTAGCTCATTCGTCCGTACGCTGAACAGCGCCTCAATCATCATGAATAAGCGATATATCAATGGTTATCACATCCATGGCTGGCCTCTATCAGTGGCTCAATCCTCTGGTATCGACTGGTACATCCGAGAAATCTTGCAATAGCGATCTGTTAAACGCTCATAGTGCGGAAACACAAAATTACGAAGCCTCCATGCAACCATATGCCTCTGGAAACATGCCCAGGTCAGTCCTCGTCCATGAAGAGCTCATGATGACGCAACTCGAGCCGTAGCTCACTCTGGCCGTGCAATCGTGGCAACAAAATCATAACCAGTATCAATGAGGATAGATCATAGGAATGAATATAATACTGTGCAAGAAAATGTACATCCTAAGGTTTCTTAAGCGGAGTGGCGTGTCGTAAGTTTGCCGCGGAACATACGTACGGTACGTCCCTCTACTCAAGCTACCTACTCCATCTACCAAGGGTCATCCTATGCGACGAAAGATCGGGTATAATACCCCCTCGACTAAGTCTAAGTTCCGTAAGGTCAAGCCTAAGTTCCGTATATATATAAACGCCCTAGGCTCCACATAGTCAAACTTAGACTCGAACCAAGGTTAACCTAGCGCTCTGATACCAACTTTGTCACGACCCAAAAGAGCACGTGACTGGCCCTTGAACCATATGAAGCCTATAGGACCTCATCTGATCCAAGTAAGCTAAAAGCCCAGAAATCTAAAACCATTTTAAGGAGTAAATAAAGAAAACTGGTTTTAAGAAGTAAAGAAAACATGTTTTGAAAATCAAAGTTTTTAAATAACTAAGCCGAATATGCATTTCTTTTTAAATGTGTAATCTTTCCTGAAAATTTCGGCAGAGTTTCCTTTGTAAATACTAGCCCCGAACGGGGTACAACAAGAATAACATATATATATATATATGCAAGGAAAAAGGCATCCCCAAGCGGGAGCTAGCTCTTCGTCAATCGACGGTCACAACCACACAAGCAATATAATATACAACGCCAAGGGCGAGGATCAAAACTCAAAAAGAAACTCAAAACAGCCATAAAACCGTAATACTATAAGCGCGACTCTAAGGTCGAAATAGTACATCACTGTTTTACTAAGTCTGAAACAAAATACAAGTTTTGGTTGATGGAATTTCTAGATACAATAAAAAAAATGTACAATGGTGGTTCTGATACAAAGAACCCACCTACCCAAGCAAGTCACCCATATAGAAGCAGTGTGTCAGAAAACCCGCTATGGAATCTGTACGGCAAAACCTGCAAGAACTGTGGCACAACGGGGGTGAGTTGCCAACTCGTGAATAGAAAATATCTACAAGCAGAGATCGAATGTATGACCCATCCTAGGTAAATACGATCAGATATATAAACCTCAATATGAATAAATCTGAAGCATGCTAAACTGGCAATGTAACCTCAATACATAAGTGTAGTGCCAAGTGCTCGTGCCAGTGCCTCAGGTAATAGCATATCATGAATATGAGGTAAGATCAATGTAATCAAATCTGCATGTATGTGGATCCCATCCACTCGTCACCCAATGACAATAAGCATCATGCATGCAAATATCATAAAGCATATTGTTAGTTATATGTATGCCCTAGAGGAAATTACTATACATGAGATGTATATCGTAGTGGATGCTTGGACATATATAGGGAGGACTTTCTTGCTCGACATGATAGTATGCTATCTGGTTACTCTTTACCTTAACGTGTATACTGATTGTCTCTCTGTTACATGTTGGTAAAGCCCTTAGGATGTGTACTTGACTGCCTGGACTATGATGCGGATCATACTAGTGGGGACATGGTAGTCCATAAGTACATCCTTCAAGGTCCCTAGTCGTGGGTGTATCGAGACGGGGCATCGATATACCAGAGTAGACTAGCATATACCTTCTCGACCCATACAAATAGGCGATGGATGATCCCATATCCATTGGTGTTTGACATCAGAGATGATATACGGGTGCTCAGTGGAGACTGGGTACACTGGACAGACTCGCCGAGAACTCTCAGATGGTATTATACCTTATGTCAGATGGCAGTTCTCTGGTGACACTGGTACAGGTTAGTCTGTAGACCCGAGATCGTCATAGAGTCTTGTGTGATTCCCACTGTGCTTTGATTTCCACCTTACCACGTCCAAGAGGGCGTGCAAAACGGTGGTTTTTGGGTACAGTCCCGAGTCACATGGAGGCAATGAGCGATAGGAGGGGTTCGTCTCTCCCGGTATTGGGGGTTGATGTTGCGCTATACTCGATTGGCCATAACAGGGAAGTCCCTGACCAGGGCTGGTTTAGAGATATACTGGTAAGTGTTACCAGTAGTTTCTCGACCCATTATGAGCCTCATATCGGCATGACTTATCTGTTATTGGGGTCTGACGTTTACCACCCCTAGACTTGATATGCGACATATCAGACGAGGAGACCGGACTGTACGGTAGTGTCACTGCCAGGCTTTTACAAAAGTTGGAGCGAGCTTTCTTGCTGATCTTCTGATCGCTCAATACCGGGTAGCCGTTACGTCCAGCTAGTATCGCTGACGGCTTGTGGGTGCTTGATATGATCATCAACTACTGCCGGCGTATTGACGAGTCTTTAGAGTCCTACATAGATCTTGTACTGGCTCAGGCAAAACGAAATAGGAGCGCATATGTAATATGTGTGGGACCAAGAATAATGCGTGTATGTGATACCGTATTCTATTCTCGCGATGTTTGTATCGATCGGTTATATGCGATATATCCGGGTTATCGAATCAAGTGTTGATTTGATAAGTTGGTACATTTTTTGTTAGTCGGTTATATGTGATATAACCGGATTATTAAGTCAAGTATTGATTTGATAATTTAGTGTATAATTGTATATGTGATATACTAATTTACATTAACTAACATTAGTTCACTTAAGCATTTATTTTTCTCACTTGTGCACAAGTTAATATATATGTGTTATATATTTATTTGTGTACAAATAGTATCGTGGTTGTTGATACAACTATCATGGGTGTAGAAGACTTATACCATACTAATTATATTTGTTAGGTTTTTATATTTAAAGTAATTCTAAAACAAATGGATAATGAGCACAAATGCATGAAGCTTCATGAAGCTTATGTTGCATTGACTTAGTCTACTAGTTTTGTTTTACTTAAGATATTAACTAACCTAACCACTATAATTAGCCATAGTAAAGTCTCTACATGAGTTAGTATATGATACTCACTCACCATGGTTAGCTCATTCTCTCTCTTGATCAAGTTTCATTCTCATTTTGAGCTCAACTTCTTCCTCCTTGATTTTCTTTCTACGGTTTGAAAAAGAAAGAGATACAAAGTGAGAAATCAAATTCTAAAGTGTACCCATTTCCTATTTCATCATCCTCTACTAGACTAGCACTTTAGTTTAGGGTGTTTGCTTCACTAATTCTTTGGTTAGTGAAGTAGAAGCTTGAGTCCGTATTCCCTCGACGTAGATCATCTTCGGCCTCGAAGACTTTAAGCAATACCGTTGCCTCTTCTCATGGAGCCGTCCGAGAGTCCGGGTGTTCGATGATCACAGCGAAGGGACTACAATAAGGAGCTTTAGAAGTGAAGGACCGATCTACAAAGGTTGTATTTCGTATTCCTTTAGTGATAATTGTTATTCACTAGCATGTGTTCGCCTAATCTCTAGTTAACGATCTTGTTTAGGGTTATTCGGCACGGCTAAAATTTTAATCGGGCATGTTTGATGCGTTGTAGAACCTTATTAGTGTGCCTAGTAACCCTACACATATGCATGGAAAAATATAAGGCTATAAACCATCTGTGTCCCTCGCGACACGTCAAAGTCATGGAACCGGAGTGCCCAGCATCGACACTCGAAAACATCATGAAAGCTGTGCTCAGCATCGGCACGTAAATCCTCATATATCGGGCTCCGTCAGTCCGGATCAGCCCACGGGCTCCGTCTGCGGAATCGGCCCTCGGCCCCAGCAGTACGCCCATATCCATCTATCGACTCTGGTCGGTATCCTCCGGATAACCGCCAGGTCCAACCAATCACCGGTAGGTACTCGCCCACCTCCAGGCTCAATCGGCAAAGTCCATCGATCATCTTGCCGAGGGGAACCATACCGGGCCCACCATGTACCCGCAATCGGCCTCGTCCACTCCTCGAATCAGGTTTCACATGTCGCTCTCAGCACCAAGAAAACACATGGTGGACGCACTGAAATATCATATCAAGGGTAACCGGGTTTTTAAAACAATTATATATTCTCTTTTGAAATACCCACGGTTCCCAAATCCAGAAATATCATGGAAACAACATATCTCAATACGTATAATCAGAAAGCATGATGTATGCGACATGTAAAAGAAATGTAAGCATATTATTATGTCATGCAAGAATCATATACTGAATGCAACAGTACTACAGTGTAGTGACATGGAAATTATCGATGATGAAGTGTGTGAGCCGGCAAACAAGTGTACGTGGAACATACGCATCATCGATAATGGTGCTGGTGTCCTAGCAGCATGACTGTAATATATCAACAACACAAGCGATGCAATGCAAACAGCATGAATATGCGGAATCAAATAATAAACGCAACAGTAAAGAATCTACCTCAACAAATATATCATGCAGCCTTGACATTTGAAATAAGAAGAATCGGGTTTTCAATAAAATAAGGGCTACGGTGTTTTAAGAAAAGATGCTTCGTTTGAAATTACCCGTAGAATCCCTTTTACCTATCTTTAAAATATCCCCGATTCATTAGTTTTGAAATGGTATGACTCGGATCTAGTCTAATGTCTACTATGTAATCTAAACAGGAGGGGTATGAAACCACCTACATCTGAGTCGATATATATATAAATATAATAGTCCGTAATCCCGCCTCAATAGTATCATAAACGATATAACATCCTCGAGTCATGAGCGCGGATCTATCATCAATATAGGCCCGTACGGTAACTCGTCGTACGGCATCCCAATAGCTGGGTTTGGGTCAATATCACATTATCTCATCGCATATCAGGTATCACTACCATCATATCATATAATTTAGGGTACAGATCTAAGTCTAGTACAATCGATACCATCTATATAAATGCGTGTGTAAACACACGTCCCAAAGCCCGCCAAAGCATTCCGTCGTATCTCCCATACGAATCCTGTCATATCGCCGATCTCACGGCCTCAAATCGAATCTCATCGACTCGACTCACATCCCAAGTACTATCTTCATAATCTAGTATATGTACACATAGTCCCATACCCATGTGAACACATACAATAAATATATTCCCATATACACTTGCGAGAGAAAATATGTATGTAAGTGTGTGCGTGCGTGTGTGTTTGGGTGCAACCCCTACTCTAAGGTTTCGCACTACACTAAATCAATCCATCCTATCATCAATAATCTCAAAGAACATATAATAAATATTTATGTGTATACGTATTCGTATACATCACCACGGACTGCGGGGGTGCTATACGTCATCCACCCGATTTCCCCCATAGATATAATCTACTCACCTTGCGTTTTTATCTGTTGACGTCACCACGCTTTTGCTTGTCGTCCCGAAGTTTTCATGGGGTACCTACACATTAACGTATCGCAAATGCGTATCAAAACCAATCCAACCAAAACGGCATACGAAACCTAAAACGATACGCTATGATCTATAGGTTAGAACCTATGGACAACGCCTTCCAAAACCATCAACAACCCTCGACATCGTCGTATAAACGCCAAGTAGTCGAGGTAAAACACTATACGCAAATTCAGAATTACAAATACGGAATACGGAAACACGAATCCAAAACAGCAACTAAGGAAATAGGCTCCAGATTTCACCCTAGGTCAAATTAAACAAATCTACACATGCCAGGGGTTTAGTCTACACATGTAGGAGCTACAGAACCAAAACGAGGCAAAATGGTGGGGTCCAGGCCGCAATTTGTGGCCAAACAGGATAAATCTGCGGCCTGAAGAAGGAGTTGAGGCTGGGGTTTTGTGTGGTGGTCCTAGGGTGCTTGCAGATCTCACTGTCCAACTAAATTTGTTTTAGGATGTCTCGGGTGATAGCAGATTACAAAATACACTCCCAGATTCACAGTTTTCCCCGATATCGGTTTCATAAATCCGTATTCTGGTTTCTAGTTCAGGTTTGGGTCCAAAATAACATCACACCAGGAGTTCTAAGGTCATCACAAGCCTCAATTCCACTTTTGATTTCAGATCCACCCTAAACCCTAACTAGGTTTTCCTTAAGTCCACCAAAACACATAATATCGGTTCTAAACTAAACATAGGGTATAAGTAATGCATAAACTAAGCTAATGATCCAGAATTTACCTCATTTGGCAACTCAAGAAAATTCTTGAGTTGCCCCTAGTGGCCAAAATCCTTGCTTCCTTGGTCCAATGTGTAGATCTTGAGCTCGTGCACACTTTTAATGAAATGAGAGTGGTGTTTTGGTGTTGTTTTCATGGTGATTTGAGGCTTGAAGAGGGGAGGGAGAAGAGGGAGAAGGAGCAGCAGCAGCAATGAAGGAGAGGGAGAGAGAAATGTCATGAAGAAATGAGAGGAAAAAGGCTAAGTCAACACCCTCACCTACCCTCTCTCTCACCATACCTATTTTCTTTTCTTTTTCTAATTTCTTTTCTTCACTAAATCCCTTCTCACTTGAATAGTAAACCCAAAAGAAAGTCATGGTAGAAATGCACAAGTGTAGAGAAAAGATATGTGCATGTTTTGCACAAAATTGCTAAAAACCGATTCGCGATTTTTAATCGCGATTAGCACTAAATTAGCATATAATTAATCGTAAAAACTTAAAAGTGGCATAATTCCATAAAATACCCTATTTTAGAATTTTTCATAATTTTTCCAAAATTTTTCCCATTTATTTTTGTATTTAATTATACCGAAATATTAAAATATTCATTAAAATAATATTAAATTATAAAAATTTCAAAAAATAATATTTTATTATTTAGAAATGTTACAGCATACTTATTTAAAACCCATAAAAATCGAAATTTTTTACATAAATATAAAAACTTTGTCGTCAAGTTAGTTAATAGGGTAACTTAGATTTTTATTCCGAAAGTTTAGTTGATACGTTAGGAATAACTAAATTCTAGGCTTAGGAATTGAAAACCCTAAAAATAACACTCAGTCTGTTTAAACTCAGTAATTATATGTCCTTACAGTTTTTTTAATAGAAGTTGGTAATCTTGAGTTCAGTTCTTGAGTTAAGTCAAGATGAAAGGAAAGTATTGAAACCTTACTGAAGGATAAGTCTGAAAAATAGTTTCTATCCTTGAGTTCAAATTTAGAAAGTATATACCCTACAAAATGCACACACACGCACCTTGAAACTTGGGATAGTAGAGATTACCTAGAAATACTCTTGCCTGAAAACCTAGTATGAAAGAAAAAATGGTATTTAAAGCTAAGCACCAAAATAACATATTGAAAAATATATCCGGTCTTGAAAAAGAAAAATAAATAAATAAAGTCAAGACCTGGTTCTATTACGCTTTAAGCTCACACATTCAGTAATCGGCCATTAGTGCCTCAAGATGCATTAATAGTCGCATGAAAGGTGTGTGAGCAACACCGTCCATCATTAATGAAAAGAAGTAGTATTAGGTATTAGGGCAAGGGTGCTATAGCTTGAATTGAATTCTTAAGTGTAAGGGCGAAATTTTACACACACGTAGGGTATACAATCGATGTTTGGAGGAGAGACAGAAATAAAGAATAAGACTTATGTTTTCGGTAAAACTGATAAAATCCCTGATTGGAGACCGCACTTTAGATGGAAAACTCAAGAGATACCGAGATATTTCTAAACTGTAAAGCGTATAGGATCTGAGGTTAAATAGATAAGAGGCGTGAAACATAAGGGTTGGATATTTCTAACTTAGGATGATAGAATTTCTAACTTAGATGCTAAACCGTAGAAGTAGAATCGACATTAATTCGTGAAACTAGCTTGACGGGATTTTATGGGTAGTATCCGCTGAAAACCCTAATGAGACAACACTCCTCCTACTAGGGACACCTAGAGGTTTAATGGCTTGTTGCACGAGCTCAGTGCAATCGCATTCCCTGTGAAAGGGCGGCTAGGATTTTGATTCGCTCGGGACGAGCAAAAGATAAGTTTGTGGGTATTTGTTCATCACTAAAAACTGCATTTTAATACCGCTCATTTTTTTTTATCTATTTTGTTATACATTGGTACTATTAACCAGTGTCTGATCAGTAATACATATTACAGGTATCCGTGAAAAAATACTGGAAATACACTTAAAATCACGGATATATCGATTGTGAGCCGACACTGCAACCGAAACTGGAAACTGACCGATATTCGAAGAGTTTTTGCTAATAAACAAGTGCACACACATTTTGGTTCAACACATAGCAAGTGTGCACTAGCTCTTTGATGCATGGACCTAGTGAGGGGGCTGCCCAAGGCACACACCTTGTGCATGGGGGGACAAGAGTGATAAATGAATAAAGATGTGATGTGATGTATAGCTACAAGTTTCCTTCCAAATCCCTGAGTGCATCCAAGGCCTCTACAGACAAATCTAGCAGCACCAGAGTCATATGAGGAAGCACAGAAGACCACACAGCAAGCACGAGCCCTAGACCCATCAATAGGACCGGCCACATCCCCATTCTAGCCGAGCCAGCTGGACCCCTGCCTCCAATGACCCCCGTTCTTCTGTGGTCCCTCCCTTGCAGCCAGGTCATTGTTAGGTCCACGTTACCCACCCTGGTTCTTTCGGGGAGGCGGAATAAGTAAAAATCAAATTTTTCCTCGATAGGTAACATGGACCGTTCATGAAGAATCTTTGCTAAACAAAACTAACAAAAGAACTACAAGTTCTAACTACTATGTAGAATGGTTATACCTAGGTCTTGAACTCCTTCTCTTCTTGTTGTTCTCCTTCTTGCTTTCTCCTTGTGGTAGTTTGAACGGCTCCTCCTCCTCGTCTCCTCTTTGCCGAAGATAGATCCACCCGAAGGCCTCGAACTTGAGCTCCTACCTCAACCTAGAGGTAACTAAGGTGTTTGGTTTGCTAAACCTAGTACCCTAGAATGAGTAGAGATGTGTTATGATGGCTTTGTCTCAAAACTTATGATTTCCAACATATGGAACACTTAAGCTTTCAGAGAGGAAGAAGAAGTGCTTTTGCAAAGAGAGAGAAGAGCTAGAATAGAATGAGAGCTCTCTCTTTTTACAACCATGCTCATATGAGAGAATAATAGATTAATAATAATAATTAAAAGGAAAATGTGATGGTGAGTATGGAATGACCATTATCATTTCATAATAAATGCAATTTGCAAAGATCAAGAAGCATCTTTGATATGAAATGATTATGGTCAAAATGTCAACAAGGGTCAAAATGTCCACCATGGTCAAATGGTCAACCTAACCATCACACAATAATCCTTAATTATCATTATTAATCATATTTATCATTCTCATTAGGGTTTGGAAAAAGTCAACGGTCAACAAGTCAACCAAAGTCAAATGGTCAACAACCCTAATGAGAATCCTCTGCCTCTGCCTCTATCAACTGTGCATACACACCCGCATCCGCGTTCCGAGGAACACGAATACAATGAGACAAAACCAATCCCAAAACAAATACTAGTATCTGGCTTAAACCAAAGCCCACTAGTAATAACTGCCCGGACACCAAACGTGCACAAGTGCGCGAGTGTGAACGAACCCTGTCGCAAAACCATGCGACCTCTACTCTGTTTTGCCCAAAGGAGAGTAACCCTCTGTGTGGGACTCTAAAGACTCGACACTATGCTGGCAGTGGGTTTAACCATAGACCGCAAGCGGCACTAGCTGTACGTAACTGTCCCAGGTAGATGCCGATAAGAAGACTGATGAGGTGAACCCATCCGAACTCCTACTAAGCCTGTATGTGACAATCTCCGTACAGTCCGGTCTGTTCGTCTAAGAGTATCGCATGGCGGGCCTAGGGGGTGGTAAACGTCAGTCCCCTAATAGCGGTACAAGTCGTGTCGGAGTGTAGCCCAAAACACCCTGAGAAACTACTGGTAACACTACCAGCAAATCTCGCTTGCCCTGGCCAGGGACGACTATGTGTAATGGCTCTCCTAGACACAGCGCGATATCAACTCCCAATACCGGGAGAGACGAATCCTGTCTAACCGTCACTGCCTCCAAGTGCTTCGGGACTGCACCCAACTACTACCTCTTTGCACGACTCAGTAGAGCCGTGGTAGGGTAGAAATCTAAGAATAGTGGGAACACACTCGAGGCGAAGTGACAGTGTCAAGTCAGCGGACTAAGCAGTACTCATGTCACCTGGGAACTGTTAACTGACGATAGGTATAATACCAACCAACAGTTCCCGATGAGTCATGTCCAGTGTACTCGTAACCAAACGAGTACCTGCATACTATCTCCAGTACGACGTACTGATGGCTGTGGGACAGACCATCTCCCCTGCTGGGAAGAGAAGCGCATGCACCAGTCTACTCTGGAGTATCGATGCCCTGTCTCGATAATCCTATGACTAAGGACCAAAATAAGGATGCGCTTATAGACTACCCAGCCCCCACTAGTGTGATCGCCATCACAACGCCGGCAGTCAAGCAAAGATCCTAAGGGCTCCATCAATATATATTAGCGATATGTTAAAAGAAACATATACACATATTAAGATAGAAACAAACCAAGTAGCACACTACTATAACGAGCAAGATTGTTTATACAACTTTGAATATCCCAAGCTTCCATCAAGTAATATACAAGCTAGTATGATACAGTAATGGCCTCTAGGGCATATACACAAACAAGAGTGTCGTAAAACCGTGTATATATATCCCGAGACTCCAAAATGTATTATACAAACTAGTACTATACAATAATGGCCTCTAGGACATACATATCTAACAATCTCCCACTTGCACTAATGGCCAGTAATTGGTGTACCGCATACCCAACGTCTGCACTAAGTCCAGCCGCTGGCGTACCGCATACCCAATAGCTCAAAAATTCGCTCGAACTGTGTTTGAGGGAGGGCCTTTGTGAATGGATCCATTGTGTTGTTTTTTGTGTCCACTCTCCGTACCTCGATCTCCTGGCGATCAATGATCTCCCTGATCAGGTAATACCGCCTTAAGATGTGTCTGGATTTCTGATGGGACCTTGGTTCCTTCGCTAAAGCTATAGCCCCATTTTTATCGCAATACAAAGGTATTGGGTCAACAATGGACGGAACCACCTGAAGTTCACTAATGAACTTCTTCATCCAGACCGCCTCTTTTGCGGCATCGCTTGCAGCAATGTATTTAGCCTCCATCGTCGAGTCTGGGACGGTATCCTGTTTGGAGCTCCTCCAACATACCGCCCCTCCGTTGAGGGTAAACACAAAACCCGAGACAGACTTGCTGTCATCTTTGTCACTCTAGAAGCTTGAATCGGTAAAGGACTCGACCCTGAGGTCTCCATTACCGTAAACCACGAACAACTCCTTAGTCCTTCTCAGGTACTTGAGAATGTTCTTCACTGCTGTCCAGTGGCCCTCACCTGGGTCTGACTGATAACGGCTCACCACGCTCAGCGCGTAAGCTACATCTGGTTTTGTACATAGCATCGCATACATTATAGATCCTATCGCCGAAGCGTAGGGTATAGTGCTCATGCGAACCCTCTCCTCGTCAGTCTTAGGAGACATCTTCTTGGAGAGGGTAATTCCGTGCAATGCGGGTATGTTACCGCGCTTGGAATCCTCCATACTAAATCTCTTTAGTACGGTCTCTATGTACCTGGACTGCGAAAGTCCCAGTAGTCTCTTGGATCTATCTCTGTAGATCTTGATCCCCAGAATGTACGAGGCATCACCCAGGTCCTTCATGGAGAACCGTTGTGACAAAAATAGCTTGACCGATTGTAGCATAGGAATGTCATTTCCTATCAAAAGAATGTCGTCCACGTACAAGACTAGGAACACGACAGTTCGTCCTACAATCTTCTTATAGACACAAGGTTCATCTTCGTTCTTGATGAAATCAAATTCCTTGATTGCCTCATCAAAACAGATGTTCCAGCTCCGCGATGCCTGCTTTAATCCATAAATGGATTTAAGCAACTTGCACACCTTCCAGCTGCTCCCACTGTCTATGAAACCTTCTGGCTGATCCATGTAAACGCACTCTTCCAAAAAGCCGTTTAGAAAAGCCGTTTTAACGTCCATCTGCCAGATTTCATAGTCATGGAAGGCAGCAATAGCAAGTAGGATCCGAATGGATTTGAGCATAGCCACCGGAGAAAAAGTTTCTTCATAGTCCACACCAGGTCTTTGACGAAAACCTTTTGAAACGAGTTTAGCCTTATAGGTTTCCACCTGCCCATCTATGCCAAGTTTCCTTGTGTAGATCCATTTGCATCCAACGAGTTTTACCCCGGGTGGAGCAATATCCAAGGTCCACACTTTATTGGCGTACATGGACTCCATTTCGGATTGCATTGCTTCCAGCCATTTATCAGAGTCCCTACTGATAATGGCCTGCCTGAAACTGGTAGGGTCATCCTCTTCCAAGATGCAATCCTCTCGATCCCCGTCTAAGAGAAAACCGTAGTATCTCTCGGACGGATGAGAAATCCTACCAGATCTGCGGAGTGGATGAGGTTCGTCTGGGGTTATTGAATCCAGTGGTTCCTCCAAATTTTCAGTTATATTTTGTGGTCGTTGAATTTCTTCCAGTTCTACCGAACTCCCACTAGTTTCTTTTGCAAGAAACTCCCTTTCTAAAAAGGTAGCGTGGCGAGATACAGACACCTTCTGTTCGTCAGTGTGGTAGAACAGATATCCTAGTGAGTCTTTAGGATATCCCACAAATTTTCACAGAACTGACCGTGCCTCTAGCTTGTCCGGTTTCTGTGTTTTCACATAGGCCGGACAACCCCATATCTTAAATCGCTTAAGATACGGATTTCTTCCACTCCATATTTCATATGGAGTCTTAGGCACAGATTTGGATGGAACGTAATTCAGTAGGTATGCCGCTGTCTAAAGCGCATGTCCCCAAAATGAAAGAGGCAACTCGACACTACTCATCATGGAGCGAACCATATCCAATAGGGTACGATTCCTCGGTTCTGATACACCGTTGTGCTGTGGTGTATAAGGAGGAGTAAGCTGAGAGAGAATACCATTCTCTTTTAAGTAATCTAGGAATTCCGTGCTTAAGTACTCCCCTCCTCTATCAGACCGGAGGATCTTGATACTTTTGCCAGTCTGGTTCTCTACTTCGTTTCTGAATTCCTTGAATTTCTCAAAAGCTTCAGATTTGTGTTTCATAAGATACACATATCCGAATCTAGAGAGATCATTAGTGAATGTGATGAAGTACGAGAACCCATCCCTTGCATGTATAGACATCGGACCACATACATCACTGTGTATGAGTCCCAAGAGCTCTGTTTCTCTTTCTCCATGTCCGGTGAACGGAGATTTGGTCATCTTTCCTTTGAGACGAGAATGACAGGTTTCATAAGATGAAAACTCGAACGTATTCAAGAGTCCATCTTTATGCAACTTACTTAGTCTTTTCTCTTCGATATGACCAAGTCTACAATGCCACAAGTAGAATTCATTCGTATCTGAATTCTTCCTCTTGCGTGTGTTTTGTACATTGAGAACTGTATTCTGATTTAGAACGTAGATACCATTACATAGTGTACCTTCTGCAACCAGTACCTTATGAAGGTAAATGTTCATGATATTTCTATCAAGAACAAAGTTATATCCATCTTTATCGAGTAAAGAAACTGATATGATGTTGAAAACCATGGAAGGTACATAGTAGCAATCGTTCAAAATCATAGTATTTCCATTTGGCAACACAAGGTGATATTCACCGACGGCTGCAGCATTAACTTGTGCTCCGTTCGCTACTCTGAGCGACATATCACCAGGTATAACTTTCCTACTTTTTCTCGGTCCCTGCAATAAATTACAGATATGAGATCCTGATCCAGTATCAAGTACTCAGGAGGTAGGGCTGACTGTAAAGCAGTTCTCAATTACAAGAACACCTGAAGTAGATGCAAAACCATGCTTCTTCTTCAACTGGGTATCCTTGGAATATATACAATCCTCTTTCCCTTGCTCATACTTATGACTGTTGTCACAAGTTAGAGCCGAACCAACGTTCCCCAGCCCCGAATAAGAATTCGGATCGGTCAAGCGATACATTTTATTATCTTGATTAGGGCGTGAAATGGTTGCTACCTGGAGAGAGAGAAAAGAAACACTCAGCGTGCGCTCTTGCAAGATTAGATTGGTTTATTAGTTTATCTAACCAGGATGGCTCCCACTGTTTTCTCAAATTCTCCTTCAAACCTTTAAAAGAAGAACTAGTCGGGATCAATTCCACGTCATAATAATTGCTTAACCTTTCAGCTAGGCTAGTGTTGGTACTTCGAGGGAGGTTTTCCAACGCTTTCGCGAAGTTCCTTAATTAAGTAACCTCTTTTCCCTGGAGGCGTAGCCCCGCTAACACCGTTCTAGACACCTACTTGGTTTATAGCATTGATTGTTAAGTGAAATAATCTCCCGAGAGTAATCCAATGCATCAGTGGGATCGGGATCCAACTATCATTGTGTGATGACCAAGATGGAATCCACTCTAGTCACCACACTCCAGAAGGTATGCTAAATCTGCAAGTTTCACTTTCTTTAGAAACTCCCGATGTGGTTTTTGCCCCTAGGACCCAAGTGACCTTGACGAAGTCAATAAATCAAAGAGTCCTAGTCAAGTTCAACCCGTCATTATTTGGATTGCATTAAACCCACCCCTATAACCCTTGACGGAGTCAAAAAGATTATACGACTGTCCTAACCAATCCCATATACTGCTACAAACAAGCAGCACTTAGCTACCGTACACTATGCCTTGACGGAGTCAACAAACGCAGCACGAATACTAAGTGTTACTTGTAAGAAATGACGGAGGGCTACGGCTGGGTTTTTGGCGAAAAACCCGTTAACGTAATGAACTTGATATCGTTGAAGGAACCTGATAACCTTTTTGAAAATATAGTGGCGAAAACTTTTGCTAAAGAGGTCACTCCCTGTGAAGGGATCTCGGCTCTTTCCTCGTCGAATGAGGTGCTGGGCATTCATAACCGAATTCCTCTATGCAAAGCAAGAATAATCGACTATAGTGAAGTTATTACCCTGACGCAAACTTTTGTCCAAGGGGTCACTCCCGATGAAGGGATCTCGGCTCTTGCCTCGTCGAATGAGGTGCTGGGCATTCATAACCGAATACCTCTATGCAAAACAAAAGTGAACGTCCTTGCAAAAACAGCTTTTTGAAAATTGTTCCAACAACGTCTTATAGGTTTCTTTTCTTGCATTAATTTTATGTGTCCCATCAATTAATCCTACCATTGTAGAAAACAACGAAAATATGACGTACGCTTATGCCATCCGCATTTGCCACGGGGCCCCGTCATCACCCGTTAGGTTACTTAACTAACGACAGAGCGGGGGCTGGACTAGCACGGATGCAAAACATAAGCAACGCCTAAATAGATATCATATATAGATATATAGATCCATTCGTCAGATGCAATGATAGCTATTCCAGATCACAGATGAACACATTGGATATACTAGGAATCCGTATTTCGTTCGAGCCTGCAACGAAAGACGGATTACACGGTCGCGATGAATAACCAAAACCCCACCCTAGACCCTTACGGGTGCGGCAAACTACCCGCCAAGTACCCGAAGCGAAGCAACCTCCCTCAGCAACGTGAGTAGGCCACTCGGCACTTCGAGATACCCGGTAGTTTGTGCACCCCACCTTGGGTCTATCCTAGGAGCAAAAACAGTAAAAAGAAATTATACAATGGCGACTACAACCTCATCCCGGATGTGCGGCCATACAAATAATATTACATCAAATTATATATTACATGAAAAGAAAGATAAAGAAAACTCTCATCTCACAACCCCTGGCTATTCATCCGCGACAATCCAACGAATTCATATATACAAACCATCAACATTACAGATCACAGATATGTATAACCCCCACTAATCGATATATAGTGATTAGCAGACGTTCAATACATATATCACATCACAGATATAACCATTTATCCAAAGTTTATAGAACTCCGATCAAAATACGAATTTGTAACTACCCCCAAAAATAACATTTTTTCTGGATAACCTGGGCAGAAACAAAATATCTCAAAAATCCCAAAACACAAAACTAAGAATTCTGCAAGAAATCGGAGCCACGGCCGAGTCAACTTGGCCGCGGATCCGCGGCGGAACGCATGGTTCCGCCGCGGTTCCGCGGCGAGTTGGCCGAGACATGGGCTCAGAATTCTTGGTTATTCCCAGAAAACCCTGCTTGTATTTTTAAGGTATGTTAAATAAATTTTAGAGCAGGTTTTAAAAACGGCAGAAAGCATGAGTTTCGGACATCGTTTTGGGATTTTTGCCGGATCAAAGTTCTAAAAACCTTGCTAACTGTTAGTTGTTGTTTAGTTAGGCTCTGATACCACTGTTAGTGTTGAATATATGTATGTCCTAGAGGCCATTATATGATAGTGGATGTATTCATATATATATATATATATATATATATATATATATATATATATATTCAGTGTACATTCTTGCTCGTCATGATAGTATGCTATCTGGTTCTTCTTTATTTGACATGTTGATTTGATCATCCTTTTATTCATTCATACATGTTGATAAAGCCCTGAGGATATAGGCTTGACTACTGTGATTATGATAGAGATCATACTAGTGGGACATCTGTAGTTTATAAGCATATCCTAGAATGTCCCTAGTCGTAGGTGTATCGAGACGGTGCATCGATATACCAGAGTAGACTAGCGTATATGATACTAGACCCATATGATGGGCGATGGATGTTCCCACATTCATCGATGTTTGACATCGAGATCGTATATGGGTGCTCAGTGGTGACTGGGTACACTGGACGGACTCGCCGAGAACTCCAATATGGAATTATATCTATCATCGGATAGCAGTTCTCAGGTGACACTGGTGCAGGTTAGTCTGTAGACCCGAGATCTTTATAGAGTCTTGTGTGTTCTCCCACTGTACTTTGATTACCACCCTACCACGGCTCTACTGAATCGTGCAAACAGGTGGCCATTGGGTACAGTCCCGAGACATACGAAGGCGATGAGCAATAGGAGGGGTTTCGTCTCTCCCGGTATTGGGAGTTGATGCTGTGCTGTGCTCGACTGGCTATATCAGTAAGTCCCTGGCCAGGGCTGTTGGGATTTGCTGATAAGTGTTATCAGTAGTTTCTCGATCTGTTATAGACCATTCATCGGCATGACTTATTGAGTTATTGGGGTCAACGTTACCATCCCTAGACTCGATATGCAGCATATCTGACGAAGAGACCGGACTGTACGGTAGTGTTGCCGGTTGGCTCGACGGGAGTTGTAACAGGTTCGCTTGTTTTCTTCTGATCGCTCAATACCCGGGTGGCTGTTACGTTTAGTTGACCGCTTGCGGCTTGTAGGTATTTGATATGATCATTACCTACTGCCGGCGTATTGACGAGTCTTAGAGTCCCACAATGAAGTTTCCTGGCTCAGGCGAAAAGATGTGGTGTGCATATGAGATATGCGCGGGAACCCGATTAAATACAGATATGTGATACCGTATATTAATCGGGCATTTTCTATTGGTCGGGTCGTATGTGTTATGACCGGTTTGCAAAATCAAGTGTTGATTTAACAAATGACTTTTAGATTAATTCTTTAATCAAACTCTTTTTCTATTTTTGTATGCATGCATGTATGCACATGATGATGTGCATGGATACATAGATACATACATTGTATCATGGTTGTTGATACATGTTTGGTGGCAATGCAAGACTCACATTGTAGAATTATCTATTTTATTTATCATTTAGAAAAAGAAAAGGGATAATTCAAACAAGGTTAATACTTATCATCTTTGACCATGCTTCAACCACAATTTAACCTTGAGTTAATTATCCTTTCATCTTTAACTCATTTGATAAAAATCTAGATGATTCTAACCATGGTTGAAGTGAGAAAGGATTAAGATATATTATTCTTTTCTCATTTCAATTATTCACTCTCTCATCTCTTTTCTTTTGTGAGAAAGCAAAGCCACCATCTTCTTCTTCCTCTCTTGATTATTTTCTTAAGTGAGGTTATTAAAAAGAAAGAGTTTTGATCAAAGAATACAAACCACATCATCATACTACACACATCTAGCTGGTTTGTGTAGGGTGTTAGCTCTACTCCATTCACATATCGAGTAAAGCGAGGATCTTTGGGCAAAGGAGCTTCGGGTGGATCGTCGTGGACTTAGAAGACCTCAAGCGAACCTTCTTCCAACCCTCAAGTAGACAAGGAGTCTAGCGTAGGGAGCTACAAAGGTTGTACTCTCAAAACCCTAGCCTTTATTACTTGTGATGTTGTTTTTGTAATGAAACCCTAATTTTCTAGTGATGATTCTTTGTATGTTCACTTAGCACCTTAAAATTTTGATTTTGAGACATGTGATGCTTCCAAACCCATCATGAGGTGCTAGGCAAACCTAACATTGGTATCAGAGCCAACCTAGAACTTTAGGCGACACTTTAACGAAGTTAAAACTCCAATCGGACCTAAAATACGGCTTTTTGAGCCTTCTCTGGACATTTTTTCCAAACTGTGTTTTTCCAGAATTAAAAATACGTAAAAAAAATCAGCAGGGAAATCTAAGGAACACTGTAAAAAATGAAGCCCTAATTCCTACATAGCGCCACGGAACCGCGGCCAGACCTTGCTTGGGCCGCGGATCCGCGGCCGTACAGGAGATTTATGGCATCATTTTTATACAGCAATGTTTGTACCTGCTTGTACATATTTTTGGGTATTTTTAATCGGATTCAAGTATAGAATGTTCTAGGGATTGTTTTGGATTCGGTGATTCGATCGGAATTTTAATCTCGTGCCTTTTTCAGATAATTTAGAAAGTATTAAAAAGTTCGAACGGATATCATTAACTCACTTTTTCCCGACACGAAAAATTTTCAAGTGTTGAATCTTTTCTCGAGTTTAAATCTTTCGGAAATACGTGCAAGTTTTGTGGTGGACCCTCTAGAAGACAACAAACCTTAACTCGATTATGTGACCGTCTTGAGCTGCCTTTTGAACTTTAGGGTTTGAGTCAGTACGGCGTGCCACATGTGAGGCGTTGGCTTGACCCTTCTACGGCTGGACCGCTACTACTGTGACACATTCCAGGTTTTTTGAACTCCGCTCAAGTGTTGAGCTTTAGGAAATTTTGGGTATTTGATTATTCGATCGAAATGTTTAATACTGTCTATTTATCTGGAATGTGATACAATATGTGGAATTCATATAGTTAGGCATGAAATGCGAAGTATGTGATATTTCGGATTTATGATGTCTAAAGAGAATGTGGATTCCAAATTTGTAGTTTTACACTTTCTTTTCTGTGACCGTAAGTGTAGTATGTCGTTTATCGCCGGTTTCGTTGCTATATATCAACGACAATCGGGGTACGCATAAATACTTGCGTTGATGATATATGATATTATGTGTTGCTGAGATATGATATGCAGGATTGTCGCGATTGAATAGCCGGGGGTTTTATGTGAGATAAGAGTTTTATTTTCATTCATGTAAAATTCAAATGTAATGTAATATTCTTTTATTTGGGGCACTTCCGGGTTGAGGTTGATGTCACCAGTGTTGTATATTATTTACTTTTCCGCATTAGGATAGACCCAAGGAAGGGAGCACAAGTGACCGGGTTATGGGGTTCAGTGGGAGGCCATCTCGAGGAGTCGAGACCGGGTCTCCTAAACTCCAGGATTGGTAAGGCCGCTTGCCGCTCTCGTAGGGGTCTAGGGGTGTGGGCTTGGCTATTCATCGCGACTGTGGAATCCGTGTTTTCTATTGTTGGCTAAATACTAAATACGGACGTCCTAGTATATCCCACATTATATCTATGTTTCTGCTGCCTGTGTTCTGTGATATCTGAGACGAATGATATATTATATATGAGATATATAGTAGACGTTGCTTATGTTTTACACCCGCGCTAGTCCCGTCCCGGTATGCCGTTAGTTAAGTAACCTAACGGTGAATAACGGAACATTGCGGCGAATGCGGATGGCATAAGCGCACGTTGTATTTTCGTTTCTTTTCTGTGATTGGCTTAAGGACTTAAATGATGGGACTACATTAATATAATTAATGTAAAGAAAATAAACCTAAAAAGATGTTGTAGAATCGGATTTGAAAACCATTCGGCTCTTTATGAAAAAGCTATATTTCAAAACTGCGGAGCACAAGCCACTCCTTTTGAAAACCATTTGATTCTACGACGATATCAAGTTCAAAGCGTTAAAGATTTTCTTAAAAATCATCCGCAACCCTCCGTCATTTTAGGAAGTAGAGTACTTAGTATTCTTGCTACGTTTGTTGACTTTAGTTAAGGCGTAGTGTACGGTAGCTAAGTGATGTCTTCCTACACTGCATATGATGCAGATTAATTAGGACATTCATGCGACTTTGTTGACCATAGTTAAGGGTCATATGGGTGGGTCTAATTAATCAAGAAATGACGGGTAGAACTTGACTGGTACTTATGATTTGTTGACCATAATTAAGGTCATAAGTACTAGGGGTAAAACCGCATCATGAATTTCAAGTGTTGAGATTTGCAATGAGATTGCATACCTTCCATATGATGGTTGGATCCCGATCCCACTATGGGCAATAGTTGCTCCTAGGAGAGTTTTGCAGTTTACAATTAGTTAACTCATTAGGTGTCTAGAAAGGTGTTAACGGGGCTACGCCTCTGGGAAAACGAGGTTTACTTTAATTAGGTCCGTGCGAAAGCACGGGGAACCTCCCTTAAGTATCGACACTGGCCTGGCTGAACGGTTAGCGAAGTTGTAGACTGTAATTAATCCTGGCTAGTTTTCTTTTTAAGGTTTGAAAGAAAAACTTGATTAAAGCAGTGGGAGACATCGATTAGACAAGATAATAATCAATCTGATCTTTGCAAGAGCTTTCGCTGAGTGTATTCTTTTATCTCTCTTAATGGCAGATACTAATGACTGGACTCAAGCTTCTACTAGATAAAAATAAACTGAATTGGACCAATTATAAAGACTGGCTGAGGAATCTGAAAATAGCCTTGACTTATGATAAAGTATCATATGTCCTCACGGCTTCAGCCCCGCCCGTCCCAGGTCCAAAATCCTCAGTTGCGGACAAAGAAGTCCGCAAGACATGGGACGCTGACTGTGCCACGTCCAAATGCCTCGCGCTTGCATCGATGGATAACACACATCAAAAGCAGCACGAGAATATGGACATTCAAGCCATATTCCTCCATACAAAGGAGTTGTATGGAGTGCAATCCCGCGTATTACGATACGAAGCATCAAAGAAATTGTTTCAGATGCGAATGGCCTCAGGCACACCGATAGGAGACCATGTTCTGAAGATGATTGCTCTCATAGAAGAGCTTGAGGACCTTGGATGCACGATGGACAATGAACAATATACGGATATTATTCTGTAGTCCCTCCCCTCCACCTTTGCTCAATTCATAGTTAACTTCAACATGCACAACATGGAGAGGGAACTACCTGAACTCCTTAATATGTTAAGGAGTGCAGAGAGCACACTTAAATCAGTGAAAACTCCCGTTTTGAGTGTTGGGAAATCTTCTTCTTCTCGCCCAAAGGCTAAGGCCAAGGGAAAGAAAAAGAAGAAGCCCACCAATCCTAAGGGTGGAGTTAAAAAGGTTAAGGGGAAGGACAAGTCCAAAGCTGGAGAATCGGGGAAAGGGGAATGTTTTTATTGCCACAAAACAGGACATTGGAAGCGCAACTGTACGGAGTACTTGAATCTCAAGAAGAAGCATGGGGATGCTTCCGCTTCAGGTGTGTTTGTGACAGAAAACTATTTTTCAATAAACTCTGCTTCGTGGGTATTAGATACCGGTTCAGGTTCTCACATTTGCAATTCTATGCAGGGGCTGAGAAATAGCAAGGTTTTGAAGGCAGGTGACCATACTCTTCGCGTTGGAAATGGTTCCAATATATATACAGTCGCAGTGGGAGAGTATCACTTGGGGTTTCCATCTGGGTCTATATTGGTTTTGAACCCATGTTATTTTGTACCAAGTATGCTTTGTAATATAATATATGTTTCCTTGTTAGACAATGAAGGATATAACTTTATATTGCAGAACAATTTTATGAACATTCACCTGAATCAAATGTTGGTTGGGTATGGTACACTTAATAACGGGATATACGTCCTAAATCAACACACAGTTTTCAGCATACAACACACTAATAAAAGAAAACTTTCAGAAATAAATGAAGCTTTTCTTTGGCAATGTAGACTTGGTCATATTAACGAAACAAGACTAAACAAGTTACACAAAGATAGATATTTAAACCCTTTTGAATATAAATCTTATGCAACTTGCCAGTCTTGTATCAAGGGTAAAATGACCAAAACTCCGTTTACCGGACACGGAGAAAGAGTTACCGAGCTCCTAGGACTCATACATAGTGATGTATGTGGGCCAATGTCTATACAGGCTAGAGGTGGTTTTTCTTACTTCATTACTTTCACTGACGATTTCTCAAGATTCGATCATGTATTTTTATTAAAGCACAAATCCGAAGCTTTCGAGAAATTCACTGAATATAAACAAGAAGTAGAAAAACAAACTGGCTTGAGTATCAAGATGCTTCGATCAGATCGAGGTGGGGAGTACCTCAGTACAGAATCTGCAAACTTCCTAAAAGAGAATGGGATTCTCTCTCAACTCACTCCTCCTTACACACCACAGCACAACGGTGTGTCTGAACGACGGAATAGGACCCTATTAGATATGGTCTGATCCATGATGAGTGATGCTGAGTTACCTGTCTCATTTTGGGGGCATGCATTGGATACTGCAGCGTTTCTTCTGAATAGGGTTCCAACCAAAACCGTGTCTACCACGCCATATGAGATATGGCATGGGAAGAGACCATCTCTTAAGAGAATTAAGATTTGGGGTTGTCCGGCCTATGTTAAAAAGCAGAATCCGGACAAACTCGAGACACGGTCAGTCATGTGTAACTTTATGGGATATCCAAGGAACTCTTATGGATATCTATTCTACCATAAGGAGGAACAAAAGGTGTTTGTTTCTCAGTATGCCACATTCTTAGAAAAAGAGTTTTTCACAGATAAAGATGATGGCAATGTGGTGGATCTAGAAGAGGTTCTAGAGACACAAACTACAAATGACGACTTGGTTGAACCGGCTGTTGCATTAAAAACTGAGGAACCTCGGCCACTCCGTAGGTCTAGTAGGACTTCTCGCTCACCGGAGAGGTACTACGGTTTCCTCATTGATGGTGACAGAGAAGACTGCATCATGGAGGATGATGATCCTACCAGTTTTCAGCAAGCTATCACGAGTGGAGACTCTGTGAAGTGGCTGGATGCCATGAGATCCAAAATGGAGTCTATGTACACCAACAAAGTATGGACTTTGGACGTTGTACCCCCTGTGGTAAAACCTGTGGGGTGCAAATGGATCTTTAAAAGAAAGATTGGTGTAGATGGGCAGGTAGAGACCTATAAGGCAAGACTTGTGGCGAAGGGTTTTCGTCAAAGACCAGACTTTTTCGCCCGTAGCCATGCTTAAATCCATTCGGATCCTACTAGCTATTGCTTCTCACTACGACTATGAAATCTGGCAGATGGACGTTAAAACGGCATTTCTAAATGGAGATTTAGAAGAATGCGTTTATATGGATCAGCCAGAGGGCTTCATTGACAGTGGGAGCAGCGGGAAAGCATGTAGATTGCTTAAATCCATATATGGGTTAAAGTAGGCATCACGGAGTTGGAACATCTGTTTCGATGATGTTATCAAAGAGTTTGATTTCATCAAAAATCCAGATGAACCTTGTGTTTATAAAAGGCTATAGGGAGAGCTGTCACGTTCCTCGTATTGTACGTGGATGACATTCTTCTGATAGAAAATGATATTCCTATGCTGCAGTCGGTCAAATCTTTCTTATCACTAAGGTTCTCCATGAAGGACCTGGGTGATGCCACATACATTCTGGGCATAATGATCTATAGGGATAGATCCAAAAGGTTATTGGGATTGTCCCAAACCAGGTACTTCAACACCATCCTAAAAAGGTTTAGTATGGAAGACTCCAAGCGGGGTGCCTTACCCGCTTGCCATGGGGTCACTCTCTCCAAGGACTCTTGCCCAAAGACCGATGAAGAGAGAGCTCGCATGAGCATTATACCCTATGCTTCCGCAGTAGGATCTATAATGTATGCGATGTTATGTACACGCCCAGATGTAGCTTATGCACTTAGTGTTGTAAGCAGGTATCAATCCAACCCAGGGGAGAATCACTGGATAGCTGTGAAGAACATTCTTAAGTACTTACGAAGGACTAAAGAATTGTTCTTGGTGTATGGTAATGGAGATCTCCAAATGGAGGCCTTTACCGATTCGAGCTTCCAAAGCGATAAGGACGACAGCAAATCTATCTCTGGGTTTGTATTTACCCTCAATGGAGGGGCGGTAAGTTGGAAGAGTTCCAAACAGGATACCGTTGCAGACTCTACAATGGAGGCTAAGTACATTGCTGCGAATGATGCCACCAAGGAAGTCGTCTGGATGAGGAAGTTCGTCTCGGAGCTAGGAGTAGTTCCAACTATTATTGATCCAATACCTTTGTATTGTGATAATAATGGGGCTATGGCGTTAGCCAAGGAGCCCAGATCCCATCAGCAATCCAGACACATCCTGAGGCGCTTTTATTTGATCCGAGAGATTGTAGATCACCGCGAGATCGAGATTAAGAGAGTAGACACAAAGAATAACGCCGCGGATCCACTCACCAAGGCCCTCCCTCAGCCGCAGCATAAGCGACTTTTTGAGATGTTGGGTATGAGATACGCCAATAACTGGCCTTAGTGCAAGTGGGAGATTGTTGGATATATGTATGCCCTAGAGGCCATTATATGATAGTGGATGTATTTATACATGTATATATATATATATATATATATTCAGTGTACATTCTTGCTCGTCATGATAGTATGCTATCTGGTTCTTCTTTATCTGACATGTTGATTTGATCATGCTTTTATTCATTCATACATGTTGATAAAGCCCTGAGGATATAGGTTTGACTACTGTGATTATGATAGAGATCATACTAGTGGGACATCTGTAGTTTATAAGCATATCCTAGAATGTCCCTAGTCATAGGTGTATCGAGACGGGGCATCAATATACCAGAGTAGACTAGCGTATATAATACTAGACCCATATGATGGGCGATGGATGTTCCCACATTCATCGATGTTTGACATCGAGATCGTATACGGGTGCTCAGTGGTGACTGGGTACACTGGACGGACTCGCCGAGAACTCCTATATGGAATTATATCTATCGTCGGATAGCAGTTCTCAGGTGACACTGGTGCAGGTTAGTCTGTAGACCCGAGATCGTCATAGAGTCTTGTGTGTTCTCCTACTGTACTTTGATTACTACCCTACCACGGCTCTACTGAGTCGTGCAAACAGGTGGTCGTTGGGTACTGTCCCGAGACACACGAAGGCAATGAGCGATAGGAGGGGTTTCGTCTATCCCGGTATTGGGAGTTGATGCTGTGCTGTGCTCGACTGGCTATATCAGTAAGTCCCTGGCCAGGGCTGTTGAGATTTGCTGATAAGTGTTATCAGTAATTTCTCGATCTATTATAGACCATTCATTGGCACGACTTATTGAGTTATTGGGGTCGACGTTACCATCCCTAGACTCGATATGCAGCATATCTGACGAAGAGACAGGACTGTACGGTAATGTTGTCGGTTGGCTCGACGGGAGTTGTAACAGGTTCGCTTGTTTTCTTCTGATCGCTCAATACCTGGGTGGCCGTTACGTTTAGCTGACCGCTTGCGGCTTGTAGGTATTTGATATGATCATTACCTACTGCCGGCGTATTGACGAGTCTTAGAGTCCCACAATGAAGTTTCCTGGCTCAGGCGAAAAGATGTGGTGTGCATATGAGATATGCGCGGGGACCTGATTATACACTGATATGTGACACCGTATATTAATCGGGCATTTTCTATTGGTCGGGTCGTATATGATATGACCGGTTTGCAAAATCTAGTGTTGATTTAACAAATGACTTTTAGATTAATTCTTTAATCAAACTCTTTTTCTATTTTTGTATGCATGCATATATGCACATGATGGTGTGCATGGATACATACATACATACATTGTATCATGGTTGTTGATACATGTTTGGTGTCAATGCAAGACTCACATTGTAGAATTATCTATTTTATTTATCATTTAGAAAAAGAAAAAGGATAATTCATACAAGGTTAATACTTATCATCTTTGACCATGCTTCAACCACCATTTAACCTTGAGTTAATTATCCTTTCATCTTTAACTCATTTGATAAAAATCTAGATGATTCTAACCATGGTTGAAGTGAGAAAGGATTAAGATATATTATTCTTTTCTCATTTCAATTATTCACTCTCTCATCTCTTTTCTTTTGTGAGAAAGCAAAGCCACCATCTTCTTCTTCCTCTCTTGATTATTTTCTTAAGTGAGGTTATTAAAAAGAAAGAGTTTTGATCAAAGAATACAAACCACATCATCATACTATACACATCTAGCTGGTTTGTGTAGGGTGTTAGCTCTACTACATTCACATATCGAGTAAAGCGAGAAGCTTTGGGCAAAGGAGCTTCGGGTGGATCGTCGTGGACTTAGAAGATCTCAAGCGAACCTTCTTCCAACCCTCAAGTAGCCAAGGAGTCTATCGTAGGGAGCTACAAAGGTTGTACTCTCAAAACCCTAGCCTTTATTACTTGTGATGTTGTCTTTGTAATGAAACCCTAATTTTCTAGTGATGATTCTTTGTATGTTCACTTAGCACCTTAAAATTTTGATTTTGAGACATGTGATACTTCCAAACCCTTCATGAGGTGCTAGGTAAACCTAACAGTTAGGTCCACGTTACCCACCCCGGTTCTTTCGGGGAGGCGGAATAGGTAAAAATCGAATTTTTCCTCGATAGGTAACATGGACCGTTCATGAAGAATCATTGGTAAACAAAACTAACAAAAGAACTACAAGTTCTAACTACTATGTAGAGTGGTTATACCTAGGTCTTGAACTCCTTCTCTTCTTGTTGTTCTTCTCCATGCTTGCTCCTTGTGGTAGTTTGAACGGCTCCTCCTCCTCGTCTCCTCTTTGCCGAAGATAGATCCACCCGAGGGCCTCGAACTTGAGCTCCTACCTCAACCTAGAGGTAACTAAGGTGTTTGGTTTGCTAAACCTAGTACCCTAGAATGAGTAAAGATGTGTTATGGTGGCTTTGTCTCAAAACTTATGATTTCCAACACATGGAACACTTAAGCTTTGAGAGAGGAAGAAGAAGAGCTTTTGCAAAGAGAGAGAAGAGCTAGAATAGAATGAGAGCTCTCTTTTTACAACCATGCTCATATGAGAGAACAATAGATTAATAATAATAATTAAAAGGAAAATGTGATGGTGAGTATGGAATGACCATTATCATTTCATAATAAATGCAATTGGCAAAGATCAAGAAGCATCTGTGATATGAAATGATTATGGTCAAAATGTCAACAAGGGTCAAAATGTCCACCATGGTCAAATGGTCAACCTAACCATCACACAATAATCCTTAATTATCATTATTAATCATATTTATCATTCTAATTAGGGTTTGGAAAAAGTCAACGGTCAACAAGTCAACCAAAGTCAAATGGTCAACAACCCTAATGAGAATCCTCTGCCTCTGCCTCTATCAACTGTGCATACACACCCGCATCCACGTTCCGAGGAACAAGAATAAAATGAGACAAAACCAATCCCAAAACAAATACCAGTATCTGGCTTAAACCAAAGCCCACTAGTAATAACTGCACGGACACCAAACGTGCACAAGTGCGCGAGTGTGAACGAACCCTGTCGCAAAACCATGCGACCTCTACTCTGTTTTGCCCAAAGGCGAGTAACCCTCTATGTGGGACTCTAAAGACTCGACACTACGCTGGCAGTGTGTTTAACCACAGACCGGAAGCGGCACTAGCTGTACATAACAGTCCCCAGGTAGATGCCGATAAGAAGACTGATGAGGTGAACCCATCCGAACTCCTACTCAGCCTGTATGTGACAATCTCCGTACATTCCGGTCTGTTCGTCTAAGAGTATCGCATGGCGGGCCTAGGGGGTGGTAAACGTCAGTCCCCTAATAGCGGTACAAGTCGTGTCGGAGTGTAGCCCAAAACACCCTGAGAAACTACTGGTAACACTACCAGCAAATCTCGCTTGCCCTGGCCAGGGACGACTATGTGTAATGGCTCTCCTAGACACAGCGCGATATCAACTCCCAATACCGGGAGAGACGAATCCTGTCTAACCGTCACTGCCTCCAAGTGCTTCGGGACTGCACCCAACTACTACCTGTTTGCACGACTCAGTAGAACCGTGGTAGGGTAGTAATCTTAGAACAGTGGGAACACACTCGAGGCGAAGTGACAGTGTCAAGTCAGCGGACTAAGCTGTACTCATGTCACCTGGGAACGATTAACTGACGATAGGTATAATACCAACCAACAGTTCCCGACGAGTCCTATCTAGTATACTCGTAACCTAACGAGCACCTGCATACTATCTCCAGTACGACGTACTGATGGCTGGGGGACAGATCATCTCCCATGCTGGGAAGAGAAGCGTATGCACCAGTCTACTCTGGAGTATCGATGCCCTGTCTCGATAATCCTACGACTAGGGACCAGAATAAGGATGTGCTTATAGACTACCCAGCCCCCACTAGTGTGATCGCCATCACAACGCCGGTAGTCAAGCAAAGATCCTAAGGGCTCCATCAATATGTATTAGCGATATGTTAAAAAAAACATATACACATATTAAGATAGAAACAAACCAAGTAGCATACTACTATATCGAGCAAGATTGTTTATACAACTGTGAATATCCCAAGCTTCCATCAAGTAATATACAAGCTAGTATGATACAGTAATGGCCTCTAGGGCATATACACAAACAAGACTGTCGTAAAACCGTGTGTATATATATATATATATATATATCCCGAGCCTCCAAAATGTATTATACAAACTAGTACTATGCAATAATGGCCTCTAGGGCATACATATCTAACAGTCATCTTATTTTTATTGCTAGTTTATTTTTCTTTTGAGCCTGTAAAAGCAGAACCAGTGAGCAAGGGATGGGGATGATTCTTTGTCATTCTTTGCCTCACATTTTGTTACACTCAAGTTTTCTTTTCTCTTTTGTTTTGCATATAGCTTAGTCCCCCTTGAGTTCTTTGCCTTCTCTTGATCTTGCAACCTCTTCATTAAGCTTACATGTTTAAGTTTTGGTATTTGATCTCAAGGGTTTGTATCGTTATTTGGAATCAATAAAGCTTTCTTCTTGCTTTCAATTTGCCTTGTGTTCTTAGCCTTCTCTTGATCTTGCAATCTCTTCATTGAGCTTACAAGTTTAAGTTTAGGCTATTGAACCCATGGTTTGTAATGTGTTCTATGGTTCCTAGTATTTCTATTTCTTGCTTTTCTTTCTTGCAATTTATTTCCATACTCTTTACTTACTTGCAATTTAAATTCCATGCCTTTACTTACTTGTAATGTTGTCTTTTCTTTTCTTTGTTCTTTTCTTTGCCTTTTCTTTTGTTGTTGTGATGGTTTGTTAATATGGTGTTGTTAGGAAAAAGATTGGTTTTGTAAGTTAAGGTTTCTTTTCTCATTTCCTTTGCCCGTATTTTCCAATTGAACTCCGTCCAAACCTTACGCAAGCGCTCCGTTAGGCATCTTACCCTACCAAGGTATCGGTGATTCCTAACCGCGACCGGTTGCGTTCGGCTTGGCAGGAGGCAGAAGCAAGCGACAAGAATGGACGGACAAGGTTCAATAAGCCAGATTTCACTAATACCGTGCTTAAGTACCCTAATCCATGTTGTTTCTGATTGATCTAGCTTCAATGGTGAAGTTTGGCACAAAGGATTTATTACGGAATTCACTAGCTTACACCAACCTATCTAATCCTAACAAACATTACTTTGCAAATAAACACATAGGGTAGATACGAACAATTCCTCCACGCGCATTAACTCGTGAAAACAAGATGCTAGAATGCTCTGTCTCCCTGCGGACGACCCGTACTCATCGCGGCTAGCTGCAAAGTGACACCGTCCTGATTGCGGTTAACTTTAGAACTTAAAATACATGACACGCCAAAAGCATGCAATCAACGAGGTTTATTTTAATTAGGTCCGTGCAAAAGCACGGGGAACCTCCCTCAAAGTAACGACACTAGCTTGGCCAAAAGATTGGCGAACTTATAGGGTGTAATTAATCCCGGCTAGTTTTACCTTTTAGAGTTTGAAGGAAGATTTGATAAAAAACAGTGGGAGCCATCCTGATTAGATAAAATAATAACCAATCTGATCTTGCAAGAGCATACGCAGAGTGTTTTCTTCTCTCTCTCTCTCTCTCTCTCTCCTGTTAGCGACCATGTCACACCTTAATCAAGATAATAATATGGATGCATTGATCGAACCTGCTTATTATACTGAGCTGGGGAACGTTGGTTCTGCTCTATCTTATAACTGTTAAAAGTCCGAGCAGGAAATAGGGGAATATCCCGATTTCCACGCAACCCAATCGAGGAATAAGCATGTTGATGCATATTCTTCGGGTGTGTTCGTTACCAAGAACTATTTCTCAGTATCCTCTACGTCCTGGGTATGAGATACCGGATCAGGATCCCGCATATGTAATCTGTTACATAGGCTACAGAAAGGTAAAGAACTGGGAATGGGTGATATGTATCTAAGTGTAGAGAATGATGCAAGTGTTGCAGCCAAAACAGTTGGCAAATATCACCTTGTATTAAATACATTGATTCTGAACAAATGTTATTACATGTCGAACCTGATATACAACATTACGTCAGTTTCTTTTTTAAGTTAAAGAAGGATATAATTTTGTATTGCAGGATAATGTTGTGAACATTTTCCTGAATCAAGAGTTGATTGGATCGGGCATGTTATGAAATAACATATGTGTTCTAAATCAAACCACAGTTCAAAGTATATAGAACACACACGAGAGGAGTAGTTCAGAAATGAACGAATCCCTCTTATGGCATTATAGACTAGGTCATATCAATGCGACACGACTAGCTAAAGTTACATTAAGGATAAATATTAGAATCTGTTCAAATTTTCATCTTATGATACTTGCCAGTCTTGTCTCAAAGGTAAAATGACCAATACTCCGTTTACTGGAAACAGAGAAAGAGTTACTGAACTCTTGGGACAGATACATGATGATGTATATGGTCCTATGTCTACAAATGCCAATGCGGGTTCCTTTTACATCATTATATTCACTGACCATCTCTCAAGATTCGGATATATGTTCCTGTTGAAACACAAGTCTGAAACTTTTTGAGAAATTCAATGAATATAAGCTTGAAGTTAAGAACCAGATGGGTAGAAGTATTAAAGTCCTACGATGTGATCGAGGAGACGAATACTTGGGTATGGAGTTCCTGGATTTTCTAAACAGAGAATGGGATTCTCTCTCAGCTTACTTCTTCGTATACACCATAGCACAATGGTGTATCGGGGCGGAGGTATCGCACCCTATGAGATATGGCGCGCTCTATGATGAGTACTGCTGAGTTACCTATTTTCTTTTGGAGTTATGCACTTGAGAAGCTGCATACCTATTGAATGGGGTTCCATACAAATCAATACCTACCACTCCATATGAGATATGGAATAGGAATAGACCATCTCTTAAACGAGTTAAGATATGGGGTTGTCCGGCCTATGTTGAAAGGCAGAATCCAGACAAGCTCGAGGCAAGGTCAGTTCTGTAAGTTTGTTGGATATCCCGAACATTTGTGAGGGAATATCTTCTACCACACTGAGGTACAAAAGGTGTTTTGTTTCTCAGCATGCCACCTTTTTAGAAAAGGAATTTCTTGTAAAGAAATTAGTGGTCATTGGGTAGAACTGGAAGGAGTTCTAGCTGGACAAACTAACAGCTGATGATTTGGTGAAACCAAAGGATATCAATAGTCTCCAACGAGCCTCAGCCTCTCCGCGAATCTGGTAGGGTTCCCATCCACCTGAGAGATACTATGGTTTCCTCAGTGATAGTGGGAGCGAGGATTGCATTATGGTAGACGATGACCCAACCAGGTTCAAGCAGGCCATCACAAGTGGGGACTCTGTAAAATGACTGGATGCTTTGCAATCAAAGATGGAATCCATGTACAACAACAAAGTATGACTTTGAATGTTGCACCAGAAGGGGTAAAACCTATTGGGAGCAAATGGATCTTGAAAGATTCTTGGTGTAGATGGAAAAGTTGAGACTTTCAAAGCTAGACTTGTAGTAAAAGGCTATCTTCAATAACCAGGTGTGATTTATGATGAAACCTTTTCTCCAGTGACTATGCTTAAGTCCATTAGGATTAAAGCAGGCATCGCGGAGTTGGAACATCTGTTTTGATGTGGCATTCAAAGAGTTTGACTTCATCAAAAAGTTAGATGAACCTTGTATATACAAGAAGATTGTAGAGAGTATGATTTTCTTCCTCGTATTGTACGTAGAAGATATACTCTTGATAGGAAATGGTTTCCTATGCTACACTCAGTCAAGCTCCTCTTATCACGAGGATTCTCCACATAAGATCTGGATGATACCTACTACATATTGTGGTTTTTGATCTATGGTGATAGATCTAAGTGGATGTTGGCAGTGTCCCAAATCCAGGTACATTAACACCGTACTAAAGGGGTTTAGTATGGAAGATTCTAAGCGTGGTGGTTCGCCCACTTACTCAGGAATCACTCTCTCCAAAAAGATGTCTTTCAAGACTTGGAGAGAGCTCGCGTATAAGGGATACCCTATGCTTCGGCACTAGGCTCTATCATGTTTGCGATATTATGTACCAGACCAGATGTAGCTGACTCACTAAGTGTAGTGATCGGGAATCAATCGGGTCTTGGGAGAATCACTGGACAGCTGTGAAGGACATTCTTAAGTACTTGAGAAGCACTAAAGAAATGTTCTTGGTATTTGGTAATGGTGAACTCCAGTGGGAGCCCTTACCAATTCGAGCTTCCAGAGTGATAAGGTCGACTGAAATTCAGTCACAGGCATTGTCTTTACCCTCAGTGGAGGGACGGTATGTTGGAAGAGTTCCAAGCTAGATACCGTGGCATACTAGACGATAAAGGATGGATACTAAGCTACCAACGATACTACCAAAGTGGTTGTCTAGACATTTCTTGTTCATGAGATGAACAAGGTTCCTACCATTGAGCGTCCAATAACTGTTATTGTGACAACAATGGAGTTGTGGCTTTGGCCTAGGAACACGGGTCCCATCAGCATTCTAGACATATTCTGAGGACAGTATCACCTGAACAGGGAGATGGTTGATCTCCAAGGGATCGAGGTTAGGAGAGTTGACGCGAAGGATAACACGGCGGATCCACTCACAAAGGCCTTTCCCTAGAGAGACTTCTATAATACGTTGAGTATGAGATACTAGAACAAATGGCTTTAGTGCAAGTGGGAGATTGTTAATTATATGTATGCCCTAAAGGCCATTACTGTACATGCGATGTATATTGTAGTGGATCCTTGGACATATATAGGGAGGACTTTCTTGCTCGACATGATAGTATGATATCTGGTTGCTCTTTATCTTAATATGTACACTGACTGTCTCTCTATTACATGTTGATAAAGCCTTTAAGATGAGTACTTGACTACCAGGATTATGATGCAGATCATACTAGTGGGGGCAGTGGTAATCGGTAAGTACATCCTTCAATAGTTCCTAGCCATGGGAATATTGAGACGGGGAATCGATATTCCAGAGTAGACTAGAGTATGCGCTTCTTAACCCATATAATGGGCGACGGATGATCCCACATCCATTGGTGTTTGAAATCAGAGAAGTTATACGGGTGTTCAGTGGAGACTGGGTACACTGGACGAACTCGCCGAGAACACCTAGATGGTATTATACCTATCGTCAGATAGCAGTTCTCTAGTGACACTGGTACAGGTTAGTCTGTTGACCCGAGATCGTCATAGAGTCTTGTGTGATTCCCACTGTGCTTTGATTTCCACCTTACCACGTTCAATAGATCGTGAAAAACTGTGGTTTTGGGGTACAGTCCCGAGTCATATGGAGGCAATGAGCGATAGGAGGGGATTCGTCTCTCCCGGTATTGGGGGTTGATGTTCCGCAATGCTCGATTGGCCATAACAGGAAATCCCTGGCCTGGGTTGCTGAGATCTACTTGTAAGTGTTATCAGTAGTTTCTCGAACTGTTTTGAGCCTCACATCGGCATGACTTATCAGGCTATTGGGGTCTGATGTTTTACCACCCCCAGGCTCAGATATGCGACATATCTGACGAAGAGACCGGACTATACGGTAGTGTTACTTGATTGGATTCGCAGGAGTATGACCAGGCTTGCTTGTTGATCTTCTGATCGCTCAATACCCGGGTGGCCGTTACGTTTAGAAGACCGCTTGCGGCTTGTGGGTGACTGATATGATCACCACCTACTGCCGGCGTATTGACGAGTCTTTAGAGTCCTACACAGAGGTTTCTTGGCTCAAGCGAAACGAAGTAGGAGCACATATGTGAAATATGCGAGACCGAGATTAGTACACGTATGTGATACCGTATTCTATTCTCGTGACATGTTATATCGGCCGGTTATATGTGATATAGCCGGGCTGTCGAATCAAGTGTTGATTCGAAAAATTGATACATTTGATATTAGTCGGTTGTATGTGATATAGACGGATTATTAAATCAAGTGTTGATTTAATAATTTAATGTATAATTATATATTTGATATATTATCTTACATTAACTAATATTAGCTCACTTAAGTTTTCTTTTTCTCACTAGTGTATACTTAGTATATATGTGATATATATTAATGTACATCTTTTGTCTCATGCTAGATGCCGCATGCTACATGGGTGTATGAGACTCACACCAAGCCTATAATAATGTGAGGGGTTTGTTTATTTAAAGTAAATCAAATTAGCTGGAAATTATCACATGGTTGAAGCTTGTGGAACCAATGACCAAGTCCACTCTTTTTGTTTTACTTGAAGATATTTATTAACTCAACCATTATTATTTAGCCATGGTTTATTCTCTACATGAGTTGGTGTATGACATTAACTCACCCATGGTTGTTATTCTCACTCATTATTCCATTCACACTTCATCTTCTTCATCGTCTCCAAAAAGCTTTCTAGCTTTATGAGAGGTGAATAAATATAGTGGGAAAATTATTTCTAAAGTGAGCAAAATTCACACTTCATCAACCTCTTCTATACTAACCATTTAGATTGGGTTGTTTCTTCACTAATTCATCACTTAGTGAAGAGGTAGCTTGAGTTAGTGTCTTCTTGACGTAGATCATCTTCAGCCTCGAAGACTTCAAGCAAGTGTGTTCATTTTACCTTGTGGAGCCTCACTAGAGTCCGGGAGATCACTACTTGGAGCGAAGGGACTACTACACGGAGCTATTGAAGTGAAGGACCGGTCTACAAAGGTCATATTCCTTGTTCACTTAGATCTAAAGATGATTACATGCTTTTTCTTCTAATTCTCTAGTTTAGATTCTAGCGTTAGGGTTCATTAGGGCGCCATTTTTTTGAAAACAGCAAGGTCGATGCCTCCCGAAACCCAGCGGCTGCTTAGGGAACCCAGCAGCTTCGGCTGCTTAGGGAACTATCATGTATGCGATGTTATGTACTCGTCCTGATGTTGCTTATGCACTTAGTGTAGTAAGCATGTATCAATCCAATCCAGGGGATAAATTGTCACGACGGGAAATTGGCACATGACGGCCCTAATACTACGCAACGTCTACAGGCGTAACGCAGTAAAAGAAAGCCAAAACCCAGAAATCTAAACTAGTAAAAGACAAGAAAAGATAAGAATTATTGTTTAAAAGTCTTTGAAATCACAACCCAAATTCTTTAAAAGTCCAACTTTATTTCCTTAAAATTTTGGCAGCACCTCCTTTATAAAAACCAACCCCAAAAGTGGGTACAACATAAATAAAAAGTAAAGCATCCCCAACGGGAGCAAATCCACGCCCAAAGGCGGAAAACAATCACCACCATAAATATACGACGCCGTAGCGAAGAAATAGAAGACGATAGAAAGCAAACTGTATAAAAGACAACAAATCCAACATAATATACAACATCGTCCTCACCAAGTCTCTAAGTCAATATGAAAATAGTAGATGGAGAGTACAGAGATACAACGAATATACAATACAATGAATAACCACAAAACCCACCGAAGAAAACTGCACACTGTGAGCTGATGCGGTATCCGTAGCAAAAGATGATAAGATGTGTGATAATAGCCTGCCTCTGACTATCTTGAGGAACACCTGCAAACACTGTGGTACAACGGGGGTGAGTTGCCAACTCGTGAATAGGAAATAACATATGCAGATAATCGCAAGTATGCACGTAAAGCGTGAATCTAAGATATGCAATTAACAGTAATAACATGTCATATGAATGCAGAATAATGGAAAGTACACTAGCAATGATGATATGACAACAGTATGCAATAATCATGCAATAGGGATATGAGAAAGTAAATGTGCAACAATCATGAAAGGTACACTAACAGGTACTACTAATACATGAAGTAGTGCACAAACAGATAAAGGTGAGGTATGGAGTGAAGTATGTCATTTCTACGGAATCCTGACATCGTGGTAGGATCACAATCCAGCAAGACAATTCAAATCCCCATTCCTCAAATCAGCCCCCAAATTGGCTCTCATATCATCTAAGTATCGCATCTCCTCAATTGTACAATATCAAGTATATCACATATATCGAATGTACAACATCAAGTATATCTCGCATATCTCGTATGTACAATATCAAGTATATCTCACATAATCGAATAACAATCATCAAGTATATCTCACATATATCGAATGTACAACATCAAGTGGATCTCACATATCTATCCAGTATCCAATCTCAAATGAATCTCTTATATCCCGAATCAAATCTCCAGCAAAATTCTAACATCCTAAATATAATGACATAAATAAATATGATGAGGTCAATACACATATATTAGCGTCCCATTCCACTAATATTGGTGTAAGGGTATATATAATAGCGGATAAATCCCCTGTTATATATACAAGGAGTAATTAGAAATATCATGAAACCAATGTGCCAAACATCGACACAGAAATACTGATCTATCATATGCCGTCTCCCAGACTAACATCCTGATAGGTACGTATCATACGCTATCCCGAAAGCTCGAGTGCCTAGCTCTGACCCTCGCCTCTCGACGTATCCATACGTACATGACTCCCATCGGTATCCACATGATAGCCGCTGAGTCATTGGTCCTGTCACCGGATAGTATGGTTCCCCTAAGCCTCATCGCCTGACACCACGACATCGTTCTTGCTTCGGGGTACCTCCGGGCCCCACCATGTACCCGCACACGGACCCCTCCTTTCCTCACGTGGGGTATACACATCGTAAACGACAAATCTCATGGTGGCTGCTGAAATATCATATCAAGGGAAACCGGGTTTTTCAAATAATGCATAATTTCATGAACTACCACGGTTCCCAAATCCAGAAAATATCATGAAAAATCCATATCTCAATGCGAAAATCCATGAATAAAGTATACGCATCATAAATCTGAAATGCGAGCATATAGAGGAAAAGCAGCAATTAACTGTAACAAGTTAATATAATATCATGCGGTTCCTAATCTCTCCAATTCTAAAATAACATCAAGTAAAGCTAAACATGTAGCTATAACCAGATATATGTGCAACATAAAGGTATAGCAAGATATATGTATCTACCTATAAGTAATGATGTAGTATACCCCCTGGGTATAAGTGAAATAGGTGTGCTAGGTATACCTGTAGCTATGTCATAAAGTGTGCATGTACCTATCACTAATGGTACAATACTCTATAGGTATACAGGTAACTAGCATGTAACTATGTCAGAACATATGTGTAAGCATGTAGGTATACAGGTATGCTATAAGTCAATGCGTAAAGAAATATGAATCAAAGTCTCAATGTCCCTAACCAAGCAATATCATATCTATAAGTGGGTTGTGCGTGACATGGCAATTATTGACGGTGTGTGTAGCATACAATCAGTGCTCGTGCAACATGAATCGTCAATAATATGTGCAGTGTCCTAAGGATACTAGTCCAAGCACAACAATATCTAAGTAATAGGGTAAATGCGTAATTCTAAATATGACATAGAATATGCGACAGAAATAACATCTCTAGCCCAGACGCATAACGCCATGCGGGCGATTCCCCTGTAGATGTTAAATCTACTCACCAACGCTCCTGGCTAAGTGAAGCCTACCACCTGTTTTCCCTTGTCGTAGCGTCCGAAGTCCCCGCTTGCGAACCTAAAATTTCACAAACACAACACATAAGCAAATATCCTACATCAACGAAAAGACATCGAAACGCAAGAATGACGCCCTGAAAATTACACTGCGCGCTTAGTGCATCTATCGTGCACGACGTCGGCCAAAAACCCTAATTGGGGTCGCTAAACTACAAAACACAAGTCTAGACCCCGATCGTCCCGATCGCGCAACACAACACAAAAATTGCGAGGAATACAATAGATATAACCTCGCAACGACCAATCGAACTCACGTCGGAAAAACCCCGAAATCTAGTAAACAACTTATCGCAATAATTCGCACTAGTTTCAAGCTAACGCATATATAGCGATAATAAACACCTTAAAATAGCTTAACTAAGCTATAAAAACCAATTCTATATTTTTAACACTTGCTAAATAAATTTTAGCAAAAACCTAGTAAGCAAAATTGCATAATTAAACAAAGTGTTCATTAGCAAAAATTAACATTTTCTACTAGGTTAATCTTCTCCAAAACACAAATTAACACTTCAAATAAACATTAAACACATAAATCAAGTTTTACCCTAACAAGATTATCATAAAAATCAAGTCTTGAATTTCAAACATGAAATTAAAAGCTTAAATAAACAATTAATATACTAATTAGAAATTTAGAAACAACAAAAAGGATTAGGGTTAGGGTTTTATACCTCCACAAAAGATCAAAACCAAGAAACCAAACTCATCATCTTTTCCTCCAAAATGATATTTTGAATGAAGATCCAAGCAACTTTTGTGAAGAAGAATGAAGGAAAATGAATATATTTGAGTTTTTGTGATTTTATTTGGATTTTTCATGATTTATTTGATGCAAAATAAGTTGAAAATGGGTGGAAATGATTGAGGGCAGCAAGGGGAGAGGAAGGGCCGGCCAAGGGGAGAATGGGGGGATTTTTGGTGAAGTGTGTGGAATTTTCTAGCAAAAGAAAACAATTAATGCACATTTAATGCAAAAATGCCATCTTTTATTCATTTTCTTATCTTTTTAAAATAAAACCTTTTGCACTCCAAAAATATCTAGATATTTAAAAAGAAGTTTCCAAAATATTCTAGTGACAAAAAAAATAATTTATTCTCAAGAGAAGAAATTTCCCGATTTACGTGCACCAAATACCGCTTAAAATAATATTTTATTTGGGAAAAATTCTATCTGAACCAAAACCTCCCAAATACCCCTAAAGTTCGCGCACAAGCTTTATTTTAGCTAAAAAAAGGTGTCGGTAAGCTTATACGGACGTTTGATCGAAATCGGGTTAAAACGGGAAAAACCGACAATTTTGCCCTAAAACGGGAAAATTCGCAAAACGATTTCTGAAACGTTACATAAATACTTGACAGCTGTGAAGAACATTCTTAAGTTCTTGCGAAGGACTAAAGAAATGTTCTTGGTGTATGATAATGGAGATCTCCAGATAGAGGCCTTTACCAATTCCAGCTTCCAAAGTGATAAGGATGACAACAAATCTATCTCGGGTTTTGTATTTACCCTCAATGGAGGGGAGGTTTGTTGGAAAAGTTCCGAATAGGACACCATTGCAGACTTAACGATGGAAGCTAAGTACATTACTGCATATGATGCTGCCAAGGAAGCTGTTTGGATGCGGAAGTTAATCTCAGAACATGGAGTAGTTCCCACCATTATTGATCCAATACCTTTGTATTTTGATAATAATAGGGCTATGGCATTGGCCAAAGAGCCCAGGTCCCATCAACATTCCAAACATATCCTGAGGCGATATAATTTGATCCGGGAGATAGTTGATCACCGCGAGATCGAGATTCGGGGAGTAGACACAAAGAATAATATCACGGATCCACTCACCAAGGCCCTTACACAGGCGCAACACGAGCGACTTTTTAAGATGTTGGGTATGAGATACGCTAATAATTGGCCTTAGTGCAAGTGGGAGATTGTTGGATATATTTATTCCCTAGAGGCTATTATTTGTATAGTGGATACTTGGACATGTATATATAGAGGATATTCTTGCTCAACATGATAGTAAACTATCTGGTTGCTCTTTATCTTAACATGTTCACTTGATTAAGTTTACTGTTCATTTGATACATATTGATAAAGCCCTTAGGATATTACCTTGACTACCATGACTGTGATGCAGATCATACTAGTTGGGGCATGTGTAGTCCATCAGCATATCCTTTAACTGTTCCTAGTTGAGGGAGTATCGAGACAGGGCATCGATATTCCAGCGTAGACTAGTGTATACGTTTCTTGACCCAGTATAGGGGCAATGGATGATCCCATATCCATTGGTGTTTGACATCAAAGATTGTATACGGGTGCTCATTGGAGACTGAGTACACTGAACGGACTCGCCGAGAACTCCTGTATGGTATTATACCTATCGTCGAATAGCAGTTCTCTAGTGACACTTGTATAGGTTAATTTGTAGACCCGAGATTGTCATAAAGTCTTGTGTGTTTCCTACTTTGCTTTGATTTCAACCTTACCACGACTCTATTGAGTCATGAAAACAGGTAGATTTTGGGTACATTCCCAAGACACATGGAGGCGGTGAGTGATATGAGGGATTTCTTCTCTCCCGGTATTGGGAGTTGATGTTGTACCATGCGCGATTGGCTATAACCATAAGTCCCTGTCCATGGATGATGAGATTTACTAATACGTGTTATCAGTAGTTTCTCGACTTGTTATAGGCCACACATCGACATGACTTATTGAGTTATTTGGGCTTGATGATTCCAACCCTAGACTCAATATGCAACATATCAGATGAAGAGACCGGACCGTACGTTAAGTGTTGCTTGTTTGCTTTACAGGAGTTTGAGCAGTTGGCTTTTTGTTCTTCTATTCGTACAATACCTGGGTAGCCGTTAAGTCCAGCCAGTACCGCTGACGGCTTGTAGGTATCTGATATGATCATTTCCTACTGCTGGCGTACTGACGAGTCTTAAGAGTCCTACATAGGGGTTTTCGAGCTCAAGCAAAATGAAGTGGGGCACATATGGAGATATGTGCGGGAGCTTGATTAAATATGAGTATCTGATACCGTATTTTAATCTAACAATTTTTATTAGTCAGATTATATGTGATATGACCGGTTTATTAAATCAAGTGTTGATTTAATAGAATGACTAATTGCTCATTTATAATTCCTTTCTTTATGTATGCATATATGTATATATATTTATATTTGTATTTACATTTATATGTGTGTGTATGTGTCATGGTGGATGATACATGGGACATGGCTATGCTAGAATCACATGAGAAAAATATTGGATATTTAATGATTTGAGAAAATGGAAAATGCTAAGTAATGAGTCATAGTTTCTACACTCTTCTAAAAATATTTTCAACCATAACTCATTATTTTATTCCCACACACATATTAAATATCTAAGATATTTTTTCCATGGTTCATTCTTATCCTAAGGTTTGGTTCATTCTCTTCCTCTAAGCTCTCTAGCCTTTTCCTAGAAAGAAAAAGAAAGCTTTTTTAGTGAGAAAAATCCCACTTCATCAATCTATATTAGTTTAGCAAACTTGTATAGGTTGTTGGCTTCATTTTTTCTTAGTTCAGTGAAGTAAGAGTTTGAGTGTTTGAAACACCGTGGTGGATCATTGTAGACATCGAAGACTTCAATCGGAGTTGTTCCAGGAGCTAAAAGGAGCTAAGAGACTTCTACATGGAGCCATTGAAGAGAAGGAGTGGTCTACAAAGGTTGTAGTTCATTTTCACTTAGGTTTATACACTCTTAGCTTAGATAGCAACCCTAATCTCTAGTTTGATTGGTGGGTAGTATGCTTTAGCACTCTAATTTTTTAAAATGCTTCACATATTGATGTTTAAACTCAAGTAGAGGTGCTAAGACTAACTTACACTTGGGGTCTCCTAGATCAACTTTGATGGCCGGCCTCCTCGGTCCTAGATGATCCACTCGAGAGTTCTTGATCCAAGCTTAGCTTCACTAATGAAGTATCTCAACAGCCTAGTTTGCTAATCTAGGTTGGTAAGATGATGTAGTGAGTGTTTAGTAGTAGTTTTCTATCTCAAAAATCCTTTGGTTCTCAACACATGAGAATGATAAGGATTTAACTAAAAGTTGAACTCAAGAAGAAGAAGAAGAAAGGAGAGCAAGTGAAGAAGCATTTCATCCCAAAAAATAAGAAGAAGAATGGCTAAGTCTTTTTACATGAAGCATTTTCTTTCCTTATAAAATCACAACCATACTCTAATAGTATTTGCAATATATACAAAGCCATGGTTCATCCATGCTTCATGTCATCTCACCATTTCCACCTCATTTTCTATTTTTAACAAAATAGAAAAATGCATGATGAGGTGTCATCTTCTAGAAGGTATTTTGTATAAATACAAAATACTTTCTACTATATATACATACTCGTATTCGTACCAAAATACGAATACCCAAGAGATAGAATAATACTACTAATATAATACTAGTATTAAATCAATATGTGATTTAACAAACCGGCTTAATCATAAGCCCGCTAGTATTATCAACCATCCGATCGAAAACCTGGATAACACTAGAATATACAAATCGAAATATATATATGTAAATTATTAAATCAATACCTAATTTAATAATCCGGCTTAATCCTAAGCCGGCTAGTATTATCATTCGATCGAAACCCTACTCGATCGAAAACCTGGATGATACTAAAATATATATATCGAAATGTGTATATGTAAATTATTAAATCAATACCTTATTTAATAATCCGGCTTAATCGTAAGCCGTCCAGTATTATCATTCGATCGAAACCCTGCACGTATAAACATACGACCACCACATCGGTTCGTCTGAAACAGAGAAACCCTCTATGTGGGAATCTAAAGACTCGACAGTACGCTGGAAGTGCGTTTAACTATAAGCACGTCAGCGGCATTAGCTGTACGTAACGGCTACCCAGGTACCTGTCGAAAAGAAGGTCGACGAGCAAGCTCATCTGAACCCCTACTGAGCCTATCCATGACAATCTCTATACAGTCCGGTCTCTTCGTCTAAGAGTATCGCATACCGGGTCTAAGGGGTGGTAAACGTCAGACCCCTAGTGACCTAATAAGTCGTGTCGATTTGCTTCAGTACCAATCCGAGAAACAGTGCGATATCGACTCCCAAGGTCTTATGGTTATAACTAACCGGATACAGTGCGATATCGACTCCTAATACCGGGAGAGACGAATTCCTGACAATCACTCACTGCCTCCATGTGGCTCGGGACTATACCCAACCAAAACCTGTTTGCATGACTTAGTAGAGCCATGGTAGGGTAATGATCAAAGCACAGTGGAAACTCATATGAGATAAATGATGATCTCAGGTCTAAAGGCTAACCTGTACTTATGTCTCCTGAGAACTGCTATCTGATGATAGGTATAATACCATCTAGATTCTCGGCGAGTCCATCCAGTGTACTCACCTCTAGTGAGTACCTGTATACAATCTTAGGTGAGCACACTAATGGATGTGGGACAAACCACCGCCCCTCGTCGAGGTCTAGAAACGTATACAAAGGTCTACTCTGGAATATTGATGCCCGGTATCGATATTCCTGCGACTTGGGACCTTTAAGGATGTGCTTATGGATTACCCAGCTCCCACTAGTATGTTCGCCATCATAATACTGGTAGTCAAGAAAAATCCTACAGGCTTTATCAACATGTATCTGCTAATGTGATATCGCGTATAACATATGCACATGTTAAGATAAAGACAAATCAAAATAGTATACTACTGTATAGAGTCTTTATCAATATGTGTAAACAATATAAAGCAGCAAGAGAAAGAAATACACATATTAAGACAAAGATAACTCAGATAATATACTATATGCAACTGAGCAAGATTGCCATGTACATACATATCCCTAGCATCCTATACAATACAGGACTCTAGGGCATACATATGCATACACGGTTTTAATGTTTTCTAATTGTTATACATCGATTAGAAGGAGTTACACGCATCTTGTTTACTTATGTTGTTACTTGAGACATCTTTGTGATGGTTTCGACGGATTGTCGTGATGTATAGCCTTTTGTGCAATATTGGTTGTACAGTTTTATATCATTTGTATATTCATTATTGCGAGGCGAGTGTCCGACATGCGAACTTCCGTTTCTGCCTGTTTGTATATTCTTTTATTGGGGTACGGCCGGGTTGAGGTCGATGTCGCTGTTGTATATATATATTTTTATTTTCTGCACTAAGATAAACCCCATGGCGCAGTGCTCGAGTGTAACATTTCAGAAAATAAAATATTATTTTTGGAAATTTAAATAATTAAATAAATAAATTTTATGAATATTTTATAAGAATGGAGATTGTTTTAGAATGAAATGGTATAATTATATACCGATAGTTTGGAAAATCTTTGGAAAATTGATATAATTATAAATTTCGAAGGTGTTAAGTTGATTTGGACAATTTATAAAATCATATACGACTAATTATATAAAAGTTATTACTAAACTCGATTAATTTTTAGTAATTATGCATTAATCATGCTTATGTGCATAGCATGCAACAAAACATATTGCAAACATGTTTTATCCTTTATTATGAACCATGGCTTCTTTTAATTTCAAATGGTTTTTTTCTTTAACAAAAAAGAAAAAAAAAAAGAAAAAGAAAATAGAAATGAGATGAGAGTGACTTGATGAGACAAGTATCATGGGGCATGTGAGAGAGAGAGGGGGAGGTAGGGAAGTTTCTACACAACTTGACTTGGTTTTCTTTCTCCACCTCATTTCCCCTTCTCCATTTCCTTCATCTCCTTCTTCTCATTCTCCACCTTCTCTACCTCTATGAACCACCCCATAAAACACTCCAAAACACCACACATCCTTCATAAAAAATGTGCACAAGCTCACTACAAAGACCATGGTATGAACAAATTGAGGTTTTGAAGACTTTGAGCAACTCAAGAAAATTCTTGAGTTGCCAAATGAGGTATATTTCTACACTTGTGGTTAAGTTACTAGTGTTTCTTAAATCCTAGTTTAGTTTAGAATTTATATATTATGGTTTAGGTGGTGTTGAAATTTCTAGATGAGGGTTAGGAGAAAGCGTGACTTGTGAAGTAGTAATTTAGGTTTAGTGAGGGTTTACAAGACCTTAGAGATTTCTTTTCTGGACCAAAACAGAGACTTGAAACGAAAACACGATCCTAGAATTTTTCCACATCGGTTTTGTGATTTTTTTGAGGTCTACAGGGAATATGGAGCAACTTGGGAACCTTTTAAGAAAATCAAACAAACCCAGAGACCTAGTTAGACCAATAGGAGACCACCACCAAAAGACAAGACCAAAATTTAAAGGTAGGGCCGGCGGGGGCGGTCACTGTAGCACTATTAGCCGGTCAGATTTTAGCTTCTGATGTTGGGTTTTGGCCAATAGCTCACACTCCTCATAACTTAGCCATTGTATTGTTTGTTTTGTCCCAAATTACCAGAGGCAAAATCTAGGAGTGTTTGAGTTAATAATAGCAATGGTTTTCCGATTTTAAAACTTGGTTTTTGGTATTTGAATGTTGATTTGGTCGTTTGACGTTTGTACATCAACGACGAGGGTTTTATGATTGTTTTCGCATGCGTAGACCATAGGTTCTAACCTATGTGCGTTTCATGTGCCATTTTAGTTTTCGTGTTTGATTCATGTCTATGATATCACGTATTGAAAACTGTAGGTACCCCGCGTAGACATCGTACGAAAAGGGAGAGCATGGCGTCATTGACTTCGGTAAGAGAGGATCAAGGTGAGTAGATGTATATCTATGGGGGAAGTCGGGTGGATGGCGTATAGCACCCCCGCAACAGTGGAATAGAGTATTACTGTATTAGTAAGTTTGGATGCGATATTTGGATACTTAGCAAATAGGGTATTCAGAAGACCTTAGGTTAGATTAGGTTGATCCAGGAAGACCTATCCATAGGATGATTACCTTGGTGGCGAATCGCGGGTTATATGTAGTCACACGCGCATGCACACACACACACTTGACTTTTTATGTATGTGTGTGTGTGTGTGTGTGTATATATATATACACACATATGCACGGGTGATGAGGATAGCATGTGATATGTGGAGATGAGTCGATATGATCGGGCATGATGCTGCGAGATTTTGATATGCGATTGAGTCGTGATATGATATTATAATGGATCGTTGGGCGATATGTATTCAAACAGGTAACATGTGTTTTGATAAAATAATATCTTGTGCGAGATCTTAGATCCGTACCACTGATTTTGATGTTGATATTGTACAACGATTGATACCGTACGATTGATGATTCATATGATATTTGACCCGTACCCTCGATTTTGAGGATGACGTACGATGGATATTACCGTAAGAGGTTTATATGATGATTGATCCGCACTCTTGACTCCAGGATGCCGTACTATGTATTATACAGTACGTGACACTATGAGGCTGGATCGCCGACCACTAGGTATATCGACTTGGAATATATGTAGATTTTCTTATCCTTCCGACTAGTTACTTAGTCTCTTAGTTGTTTAGGTAGATGCTAGACCAGACTTGAGTCATACCTACCACCTCATCATGCATTTTTCTCATATAGATATATTCTGATTTCATTCTTGATGCATTCATACACCATATATATGACATGTTGCTACTTGAGGCACTGACATGAGTACTTGGTATTACACTTATGCTTAGATGTTTACCCTTGCCACTGCTAGTTCTTTCAGTGTTATATTTGAGTATGTTACTGTATGACCTAGGAGATCGTCATACATGCGACTTCTACTCGGTTATGTCTTCTACTCACGAGTTGGCGACTCACCCCCGTTTTGCCACAGTTGTTACTGTATGACATAGGAGATAGTGCCCTCAGAGTCAATTATTGGATCACAGGCATGTGATTGCAATGATTGAGGGATGACCTATACTGGTAGGACAGTCTTACTCAAGATGATAGTATGCTATCTGGTTTATCTTTATCATCGTGTACTGCTTTAGGTGACATTACTGATCACTATTGCATGATGATAGAGCCCCTAGGATTCTTGCTTGACAGCCAGCAGTATGAGGGCGATCATATACGTGGGAGCGGGGGTCTATAAGCACATCCTTAAAAGGTTCCTAGTCGAAAAAGTTTCGAGACAGGGCATCGATACTCCATAGTAGACTAGTGCATACAGTCGAGACCCCAACGAGGGGCGGTGGCCGGTCTCACAAGCCACTGGTGTCAGTTGGTTCACCTAAAATGTATACAGGTGCTCATTGGGTTATGAGTACACCGGACAGGACTCGCCAGGAACATGCTAGTTGGGATTATACCAGACGTCAGATAGCAGTTCCCTAGTGACATGTGTACAGGTTAGTTCATCGACCTGAGATCGCCATTTGTCTCGTGTGAGTTCCCACTGTGATTTGATTACTACCCTACCACGGCTCAAAGGAGTCGTGCAAACAGGTTTTAGTTGGGTACAGTCCCGAGCCACATGGAGGCAATGAGCGGATCTGCAGGGGTTCGTCTCTCCCGGTATTGGGGGTGAGGTCGCGCTGTGTCTAGGAGAGCCATTACACAAAGCCCTCGGCCGAGGCAGGAGATTTACTGGTAGGTATTCCAGTAGTATCTCAGGGTGTTCTTAGCTACACTTCGACACGACTTGTACCGCTTTTGGGGGTCTGACTTTTACCAACCCCCTAGCCCGCCATGCGATGCTCATAGACGAACGGACCGGACTATATGGATATTGTCACTGACAGGCTCAGTAGGGTGTCAGGATGAGTTCGCTCATCGACGTCCCTTTTGGTCAATAGCTGGTAGCCCGTTACGTATGGCTAATACCTCTGACGGGCTGGTGGTTAAATCCGCAGCCAAAGTATTGACGGTCTTTAGAGTCCCCCATAGACAGTTACTCAAGTTTCGGGCGAAACGCTGTAGAGGCCGTATGGAGATATGGCAGGGTTCGATCAGATACGTGCGGTATTGCACGGATCATGATCGGACGGATAATACTAGCGGGCTTTGGTTTAAGCCGAATCCTAGTATTGTACAGTGTAGATTTTGTCTCATTGCATTTGTATTCGGTCCGAATACAAATGCGGGTATGTATATACAGTCGCGGGGTTTTCCTGTAATTTATTACGGGATCAGTTTTCTGAAGTTGCCAGTTTGCATTCCGTTCCGGCCAGTTTTCCTTTGTTCCTTCACGGCCGGATTTTTCTGATGGAGGGGCTAATTTGCATATTTGCAAATTAGCAATTGTGGAGGGGTTATTTGTGAAATGGTGGCATCATGATGGTTAAAGCATCATGAGATTCTTTTTGCATCACTTCCTTTGCATTTATGAGATTGGATTAGTATTTGATGGTGGTGTGACAATTATATCTCTTTATCATCAAAACCTTTTATTATGGTCACCATCTTGGGGTCACCTCCTTGATACATATTTTTTTCTCTCCTCATTTCTTGTAGGGGCCGGCCACTTGAGAGAGGGTGAGGGGCAATTTCAGTTGATGAGGGAAATTTGTTGTTCTGATTTTGCTTGCTACATATATTCATCAACCTCACTCAAAAGTTTATACTCTCATCCATCTAAAATGGCAACTTCACTACCCGTAAGAGACAAAGCATTCTACACTTATCCTAGAGCACCCTTGGGCACGTCGGCTCGCCAACTTCGTGCCCGAGTTGCCTCGGTCCAGAGGTGGGAGCCCGTAAAAGAACCCGGCGATGTAGTGCCCGTTCCGACGAGGAAATGAAGACCGGAGATTCCGTGAGGAGATCGGAGTGGAAGCGAAGACCGAAGGACACGGATCGCTTGGTATAGCCTTCTATCCCGTCTCTTGTTAGCTAGCATTAGGTTAATGGTTCGATCCGGGTTTTTAGGATGCGATAGTGCCGGTTTAAAGTCAAGAAAAAATTTTCGTTTCCGCATTTTGGCCTCGGATAGACGGCCGGGGCGCTACCATAGTCCTACATTGTATCAGAGCCACGCCATTAACCTTTACTAGCTTGCTCTAACGTATTTAGAACTTCGATCGAACAAAAATTCTGAAATCGCGATTCCAAATTTATCAGTTTCTATCGAAATTTTTCTGTTGTCAAAAAATAATTTGGTGTTTTGCAGAAAATCAGGCAGGGTTTTCTAAGAATACTGTTGAAATTTGGTGACACGATCTCTCTGTACCGCCGCGGAACCGCGGCCTTACCCTCGCTTTGGCCGCGGTTCCGCCGCGTAATAGAAGCTTCTCTGCACCATTTTTCTACAGTAGTCTTTAATCTTGGAATTGGGGTTTTTGGTAATTTTATTTTTGGCCCAGCTTTGTTTGAGTATTGGGAATTGTACTTGGGGCCCACTTCGGGAATTTTTGTCGATCGAAAATTTAAATATGTTAGTTCACAGTATTTACATTATATCTACGACCGTGAATGTCATTTGATCGGTAAATCCTGTCTAACTGCTATAGCCCTTTTAGACGGATTTACGAACGTGACATTCACGTTGATGTTCTGTGTTGTGCTGTGATGTTGCGGATTGGTCTTGGGGAATAGCCTAGATGCAATGGTAGTACAGTTTCGTTTTATATGTACATTTGATATTGTGGGGCGAGCGTCCGACATGTGGACTGCCGTCACTTCCTGTTTGTATATTATTCTTTTGGGGCACGACCGGGCTGAGGTCGATGTACCCGTTGTATGTATATTTTACTTTCTGTACTAGGATTACCCCGCGGTGGGGTGCACGGATAGCCGGGTTCTAGAGGGCAACGGGCCCGCATCTCATGGCGTTGAGATGGAGGAGGCTTCACTTTAGAATTGGCGGGCCATTCGCCGCACTCGTAGGGCGTATAGGTTGACCCAGGAGGGGTGCCCAAGTTGCCGGATTCCGTGAAGTGCTGGGTGGCCCATTCACGTTGCTGAAGGGGGCTGCCTCGCTTCAGGTTTTGGCGGGTAGCTTGCCGCACCCGTAGGGGTCTAGGATTTCATTGCACAGGCTATCCACACGACCAGGGGAACGTCGGGTTTCAGTAGCGGCTCTATGAAACCCAGGGATCCCAGATATCTGTATTGTTCTGTGATGCTTATTACTTTTCTGTGATGTTGCATTTTATCACGCCTTGAGCGAATATTATATATTGATATATATACTAGTAGATGTTGTATATGTTTTGCACCCGCGCTAGTCCAGTCCCCGCTCTGTCGTTAGTTAAGTAACCTAACGGGTGATGACGGGACCCAGTGGCGAATGCGGATGGCATATACGTACATCATTATTTTCGTTCTTTATTGGTGTGATCAATTGATGGGACTGGGTTGATTCGGATCAATGCAAGCTATACAAACCTATTCTGATGTTGTTGGAACAATTTTTCAAAAAAAGCTGTTATTGCAAGGACGTTCTTTTTTGTTTTGCACAGCAGTATTCGGTTATGAATATCCAGCATCTCAGTCGACGAGGCAAGGGCCGAGATCCCTTCACCGCGAGTGGCCCCTTGGACAGAAGTTTGCATCAGGGTAATAATTTCACTATAGCCGATTTCCTTTTGCTTTGCATCGCGGTATTCAGTTGGAATATCCTGCACCTCATTCTACGGGGAAAGAGCCGAGATCCCTTCACCGGGAGTGACCTCTTTAGCAAAAGGTTTTCGTCACTATATTTTTATAAAAAACTATGCAGTTCCTTCAACGATATCAAGTTCATTACGTTAAAAGTTTTTTGCCAAAAACTAGACGTAGCCCTCCGTCATTTCTTACAAGTATTACTTAGTATTCGTGCTGCGTTTGTTGACTGTGTCAAGGCGTAGTGTACGGTAGCTAAGTAGTGTTCGTTTGTGGCATATTAATGGGATTGGTTAAGACAGTCGTGCGGTCTTGTTGACTGTGTCAAAGGCTCGTACGGGTGGGTTTAATGCAATCCAGGATAATGACGGGTTGAACTTGACTAGGACTCTTTGATTTGTTGACTGTGTCAAGGTCACTTGGGTCCTAAGGGTAAAAATCACATCGGGAGTTTCTAAAGAAACTGAAACTTGCCAGATATGCGCATACCTTCTGGAGTATGATAACATGAGTGGATTCCGTCACATTATCATGCGATGATAGTTGGATCCCGATTCCCACTGATGAGTTGGTTTACTCCTCGGGTGATCCCGACTAATTCTTCTTTCAGGTTTGGAGGAGAATTTGACGATACAGTGGGAGGTTTCCTGATTAGATAAAGTGATAACCATTCTGATCCAGGTTAGAGTGCACGCTGAGTATTTCTTTTCTCTCTCTCTCTGGCAGCAACCATGACCCGACCCTTGACTATGACTCAGTGACCAAATTAACCGAACCTTCTCAAACACTGGCTTTTGGATTGTCAGAGTTGCATACCTCATTGCCACTCCTACTTTTACCCTTTTCTCCAGGACACCCCGTATTACTACGAACGTCCACTTCCATTGGATAAAACCATCGTATGGTTATATACGAACTCGAAGGAATTTATTCGAGGATGGTTTCCGGTTCTGAAGAAAACGAATAGGACTATTCAGTTGTCTTTTCTTTTTACCTTCTCTCAGGTTGCGAGTGCTCCTTGGATTAGGACAGTACACCTATTACGCAAATTGGATAGTCTTCTTCCAAACCATAGGCAGGTGCCGACTGGTAGGGAATGAAGAAAACCTATTAGCCTAACGAAGGTGTGCAGAAGGTATTAAGTAAAGACAAATAAAGGGATTAGTAAGAGGGCAAAGTAAATTGCGACTGCTATTCACGACCAAACCAAGTATTTCTTCGCCAATCCTAAATCACCTTTGTATTTCTCCAGGGCACTCCGTATCACTACGAAGATCCACAGTTTATCGGATACTCCATCGTATGGTTATATACGAACTATAAAGGAACTTGTTCCAGTTCGGGGATGGATTCTGGTTCAGGAGAAATAGGAATAAGGTTTATTCGGTTGTCTTTTATCTTCACCTTCTCTCGCATTGCGAGTGATCCTAGGATTAGGACAGTACACCTATTATGCTTATTGGATAGTCTTCTTCCAAACCATAGGCCGGTGCCGAACGGTAGGGAAGGAAGAAAACCATTTAGCCTAAGAGGGTGTACAGAAGGTAATGACTAAAGACATATAAAGGGATTTGGAGAGATGGCAAAGAATTATACGGTTACAGTTGTGAATCTGGATAATGGAAGAGGCATTACTAGGAATACCGGGATACCCCATCGAAACATTTCAATGTTTCAGTTTCACTGTGTACTATTAAAAGAAAACTGATTTCCCAATTAGACACTTGCTCCAGGGTATGTATTTACCAGGTTTGATTCTCACATCTGTATGGTTTTACAGATGATGAGTGGGAGTAAGTTATTGGGAATTAGGAGATCATCCTCATTATGTCGGGATTCGTTGTAATTGGTGATATTTGAGGAAGTCACCTGGGTTGTTTGCCCGACGGCAAATATTTGGTTTTGAATATCCGTTGTTATGCACCAATTTCAAATTGATATATCTGTACGTCTATTTTTATAGAGTGAGATATACCTTTTTGAAATTATGTCTATGACATTTACCTATATCAGTGGATGGTTAGGTAAGGAGCATTGAACAGCGGTGTAATTCTTCTTAACCATAAGTACAGTTTTCAACCTACGACACACAGTGAATGAGTTATTATACTCAAGGGACTTATATAGAGTATTGTATATTGTCCAGTGTCCATTAGGACAGAGGGGTTGGTCCTCGTACTATATTCGGTTTACTTATGACTTCTCTAGTTCTTAGACAGGTGTTTCGTAGAAACACAGGGTCCAAGTTTTGAGAAGTTATAGGTATATGAATAAAGTAGAGAACCAGGTGTTGCAAGTATCGGGATTCTTCAAGGTGATCGAAGATGTAGATACTTGTGTATGGTGTTCAGTTGATAGTAATGATTAAGAGAACTTGCTTCTCTTTCAGGTTACTCATAATTGGAAGTGTTCCTAAGTTGAGTAACGCTGATCGACCTCCTTCCATTTAGTTGACATGCACTGGAGACAGCTGCATGATTTGAATCTGGTTCAATTAAATCAGTGCCTCTGTTTCTATATTGGATATAGAACAGTTCATATCTTGACATTGTTAAGGTACGGGGAGTTGTCCAGCTTATGCTTAAAACCACACTTTGGATAACTCAAGGCACGTTTCTGTAATGGTTGTTTGTGGGTTGACCCAGGCTATGACGAGGGTTGACTTTCTACCATCTGGAAGATCAATAGTGATATTGTTCTTGACTCGCCACAGTTTTATTAAAAATGGTTTTTTTTTTCAGAAAACAATAGTGGGAGTATGGTAGAACTGGAAGTGATTCCGGAACCGCAAACGATTACTGAATATTTGATAAGAACCTAAAGATTTAATCTGATTTGACATTCCATTAGCCACTCCGCAGACATGATGGGTAACCTCAGGCACCTGAGAGGTACTCCAGTAGCCTCAAGGACGGTGACAGGGAGGTTCTTGTTTACCCAGACTTGCCATTGCTGTTGTTCCAGACTGTGAGACCCGGCAGGAGGATGAGTATAGCGTCGTTCTAAACTAGCTTTAGAAGTGTACGTGTATATGACTCTGCCAGAGGGTTGTCGTAGTCAGTGGGAGCAGCGGAAGCATAGCGGACAAGTGGCTTATGTCTATTTATAGACTAAAGCAGATATAGCGGAGATAGATCATCTATTTCTGATGTGACAGTCATAGGTTTGACTTCATCAGAATACGGGATGGATCTGTTAAGAAGGTAGTAGGGTGTGATGTCCTGGTATTTGGATGACATACAAAGAGTAGGAAGTGAAGTTCCTATACTACGATCGGTTATACTTTGGTTGTCACACAGTGGTTTCTCCACATAGGACATCGCTATTATATCAGACATTCTGGTTACTAGATCTATGGTTTTAGATCTAGATTTGGGTAGTTTCCCAATCTGGGTACTTAGACAGCTTTCTAAAGGTATTTAGAATGGATGACTCCAGGCACGGTAGTGTACCTGTAGGTGATGGAGTCACCCTCTCTAAAGGTGTCTTACAGACTAAAGGGGAGAGGCATGTGCATGATTGGCAGATCACTTGCTTAGACAATTGAGTCAATCATGAGATGTCAAGTACCACACCAGATGTTGTTTTTGCAGTAGATGCAATAAGTTGATATTAATCCTATCCTGGAGAAACATTAGGAAGCAGTTTTAGAACATAAGTGAATGTTCTAGGGATATGATAACGGCGGCCTCCTTTAGGAGACGGTTATCATTCCAGGCTTCCAAGGTGACCTGGATGACAGAGTGGCTATCAGAGTTATAGTTTTCCCTCTGTCGAGGGACAGTATTTTGGACAGGTGGTCCAGGTGGATACTGAGGAAGGCATGGCGCGGGATACTGATTAAGTTCAGTTGACGATACAGTCTAAGAATTTTGGATTTGGAGTTTATTTATGAGCTAGGTCCCATCAGATATCCAGACATTTTCTAAGACAGGTATTGCTCATTTCGGGAGATGGCATTCTCCATGAACTTGGGATAAAGAGAGACATAGAAAGAAACATCAGAGCGGATCCACTCACTGAGGCTATTCCTCGAACGCAATAGTTTCGCAAACGAGCTTTGTGAGACTGACTAGTAGAGGAGTTGGGTGTTCGGTATCACACGGGCTGTGAGTATGCGACATCGCAATAATTAGCCTTGAGAGCAAGTGGGAGATTGTTGGAGATAGTGCCCTCAGAGTCAATTATTGGATCACAGGCACGTGATTGCAATGATTGAGGGAGGACCTATACCGGTAGGACAGTCTTACTCAAGATGATAGTATGCTATCTGGTTTTTCTTTATCATCGTGTACTGCTTTAGGTGACATTACTGATCACTATTGCACGATGATAGAGCCCCTAGGATTCTTGCTTGACTGCCAGCAGTATGAGGGCGATCATATACATGGGAGCTGGGGTCTATAAGCACATCCTTAAAAGGTCCCTAGTCGAGGGAGATTCGAGACAGGGCATCAATACTCCATAGTAGACTAGTGTATACAGTCGAGACCCCGACGAGGGGCGGTGGCCGGTCTCACAAGCCACTAGTGTCAGTTGGTTCACCTAAGATGTATACAGGTGCTCATTAGATTATGAGTACACCGGACAGGACTCGCCGGGAACAAGTTAGTTGGGATTATACTAGACGTCAGATAGAAGTTCCCTGGTGACATGTGTACAGGTTAGTTCATCGACCTGAGATCGTCATTTGTCTCGTGTGAGTTCCCACTGTGCTTTGATTACTACCCTACCACGGCTCAAAGGAGTCATGCAAACAGGTTTTAGTTGGGTACAGTCCCGAGCCACATGGAGGCAGTGAGCGGATCTGCAGGGGTTTGTCTCTCCCGGTATTGGGGGTGAGGTCGCGCTGTGTCTAGGAGAGCCATTACACAAAGCCCTCGGCCGAGGCAGAAGATATACCGGTAGGTATTCCAGTAGTATCTCAGGGTGTTCTTGGCTACACTCCGACACGACTTGTACCGCTTTTGGGGGTCTGACTTTTAACAACCCCCTAGGCCCGCCATGCGATGCTCATAGACGAACGGACCGGACTGTACGGATATTGTCACTGACAGGCTCAGTAGGGTGTCAAGATGAGTTCGCTCATCGACGTCCCTTTTGGTCAATAGCTGGTAGCCCGTTATGTATGGCTAATACCTCTGAGGGGCTAGTGGTTAAATCCACAGCCAAAGTATTGACGGTCTTCAGAGTCCCCCACAGACAGTTACTCAAGTTTCGGGCGAAACGCTGTTGAGGCCGTATGGAGATATGGCAGGGTTCGATCAGATACGTGCGGTATTGCACAGATCTGATCGGACGGATAATACTAGCGGGCTTTGGTTTAAGCCGAATCCTAGTATTGTACAGTGTAGATTTTGTCTCATTGCATTTGTGTTCGGTCCGAATACAAATGCGGGTATGTATATACAGTCGCGGGGTTTTCCTGTAATTTATTACGGGATCAGTTTTCTGAAGTTACCAGTTTGCATTCCATTCCGGCCAGTTTTCCTTTGTTCCTTCATGGCCGGATTTTTCTGATGGAGGGGCTAATTTGCATATTTGCAAATTAGCAATTGTGGAGGGGTTATTTGTGAAATGGTGGCATCATGATGGTTATAGCATCATGAGATTCTTTTTGCATCACTTCCTTTGCATTTATGAGATTGGATTAGTATTTGATGGTGGTGTAACAATTATATCTCTTTATCATCAAAACCTTTTATTATGGTCACCATCTTGGGGTCACCTCTTTGATACATATTTTTTTCTCTCCTCATTTCTTGTAGGTGCCGGCCACTTGAGAGAGGGTGAGGGGCAATTTCATTTGATGAGGGAAATTTGTTGTTCTCATTTTGCTTGCTACATATATTCATCAACCTCTCTCAAAAGTTTATACTCTCATCCATCTAAAATGACAACTTCACTACCCGTAAGAGACAATGCATTCTACACTTATCCTACAGCATCCTTGGGCACGTCGGCTCGCCAACTTCGTGCCCGAGTTGCCTCGGTCCAGAGGTGGGAGCCCGTAAAAGAACCCGGCGATATGGTGCCCGTTCCGACGAGGAAATGAAGACCGGAGATTCCGCGAGAAGATCGGAGTGGAGGCGAAGACCGAAGGACATGGATCGCTTGGTATAGGCTTGAATCCCGTCTCTTGTTAGCTAGCATTAGGTTAATGGTTCAATCCGGGTTTTTAGGATGCGGTAGTGCCGTTTTAAAGTCAAGAAAAAAAATTCGTTTCCGCATTTTGGCCTCGGATAGACGGCCGGGGCGCTACCGTAGTCCTACACTCTTAATAAATAAATACCCAAATAACCTTTAGTCTTGGTGTGAGTCTTATACACCCATGTCCAATGTATCAGCCACCATGACACAATATATAAATACATATATTAATATATATCACATATGTATTTCAAAAAGAAGAAATTCTTTAAGTGAGCACAATATTAGTTAATATATATTAATATATCAAATATAAAAATATATATCAAATTATTAAATCAACACTTGATTCAATAATCCGGTTATATCATATATAACCGAATAATATCAATTATATGTATATCACATATAACATATCTGTAACAATTCAGAAAATATAAATATTTGGGAATTTAATATTAATATAATATATTTCGCGAAAAATACCCGATTTGCGAAATTTGGGGTTTTCGTTAAGTGGTATAAATATATACCAATAATTGTGAAATAATTGGGGATTTAAAATGAATTACTCATTTAAAAATATATTTATTGGATTTGGCATTTTTATAATTAATTATATGCAGTTTAAATAAAAACCCGATTAGTGCACTGCTAATCGCGATTAAGCCAAATCCGTGTTTCTACAGTTTTCCATGGTTAGCGCACCATGTCATGTTACATTTTAGTTATATGTTGTTTTAATTGTGTTTGGTGTTATTTGTGAAGAGAAGAAAAGAAATGAATAAAGAAAGAAGTATGAGCATGAGAGAGAAATAGGGTGAGAATAAGAGAGAGTGAGGGTAGGAGAGAGGGGGGTTGCTATTCATTCACCTCCTCCTTTGTTCCTTCATCTTCTCCACCTCATTTTCCCTCCACCTTCACCCCCACATATCATCTCCAATGTTCATCAAAACCCTAAACCCCTTTCATTAAGAATGATCCCCGCTTCATCCTCTATACATTGGATCTTGCAAGTTTGGATTTTGGAGACCTTGAAGAGGTAGGGTTTTTCTTGAGTTGCCCAAAAGAGGTATTTAATACACCATTAGCTTAATAATTTAGTTGCTTTAGTTTCTATTTTACTTTAGAGGTGGTTTAGTGATGATTAGTGATGTTGGAAATTACTAAAGAAGGGTTGAGTGATTATGTGGACATGTTGTGATGTAGTGGCTGTTTACAAGACTTTAGAGGTGATTCTTGACCTAGAAAAGAAAATAGAACCTAAACACGAACTTAAAACTTTCCGACATCGGTAAATTTGACAGTTTGCGAGTGTATCTGGGAATCTGGAGTAACCCGAGACCACCATTAATTAAGTTCCCAAGACAGTGAGATGTGCTGGCAACCATGAATCACCCCTTGAAACTTGAGCACCTCCCCTCATTTTTTGGACGCGGATTTATTGATTTGGGCTGCAATTTGTGGCCATGTTGTGAGGAAACATGTTGAATTTTGGACCATGGCTTTGTTAGATGATATCTAGAGCAACCATGTATGCAAAATTCTCTAGTTTAGCCCAGGGTGAAATCTGGAAGTGATTTCCTTCGTTGCTGAATTTGGTTTCCCGATTTCTGAACTTGAGTTTTGGGTATTTGATATTGTATTTGGTCGTTGGACGTTTGTACGTCAACGACGAGGGTTGTTTGATTGTTTTGCATGCGTAGGCTATAGGTTCTAACCTATGAGCGCACCGTGTGCCGTATCGGTTTTCCGGATTCGATGTTAATAGCGATTGCGATTGTGTATTATTATAGGTACCTACGTGTGGATTCTGAGGCGACAGAGCATGGCGTCATCGACTTCGGCAAGCAAGGATCAAGGTGAGTAGATTTATATCTACGGGGGAAGTCGGGTGGATGGCGTATAGCACCCCCGCAACTTTGATGGAAACCGATATATAGGAGATGGTTAGAGAAACCATTTTAGAAACTTAGGGATATAGTTAAAGAATTCATAGGAGACAAGATATACTACAACTAATGTTATAGTTTAAGGTTTAGTGTAACCTGATATGATAAAATGATGTCTCGAGTTGATATATATATAGGATATAAAAGGTGTAACATTTCAAAATAATAAAATATTATTTTTGGGAAATTTTTATAATTTAATATTATTTTATTGAATATTTTAATATTTCGGTAAAATTAAATACAAATAATGGGGAAAAATTATGGAAAATTATGGAAAATTCTAATCTGGGTATTTATTGGAATTATGCCATTTTTAAGTTTTTGTGGTCATTTATATGCTAATTTAGTACTAATCGCGATTAAAAATCGCTAATCGGATTTTTAGCAATTTTGTGCAAAACATGCACATATCTTTTTCTACACTTGTGTTACATTTTTCTTTTTCCATGGTTTTACTTTGGGGTTACTATTCTTGTGAGAAGGGAATTGGATAAGAAATGGAAATTTGAATTTAGAATAGTGGGGTAGTAGGTGGGAGAGAGAGAGAGAGTGAGGTGAGGGGTCACTTGACTTAATCTCCCTTTCATTTCTCCTTCATTTTCTCTCCCTCTCCCCTCCCTCTTTTGCTGCTGCAGCACCCCCCCTCTTTTTCCCCCTCTTCAAGAACCCTCAAACACCATGAAAACTACACCAAAACACCACTCTCATTTCATTAAAAGTGTGCACGAGCTCATGATATACACATTGGACTAAGGAAGCAAGAATTTTGGCCACTAGGGGCAACTCAAGAAAATACTTAAGTTGCCAAATGGGGTAATTTCTGGATCATTAGTTTAGTTTTAGCATTACTTATACTCCCATGCAAGTTTAGAACCAATATTGTGTGTGTTTGTGGACTTAAAGAAAACCTAGTTAGGGTTTGAGAAAATTATGAGTGGTAAGGTGAAATTGAGCTTAGTAGAGACCGCACAAACACCCTAATGATGTTATTTTGGACCCGAACCTGAACTAGAAACCAGAATACAGATTTACGGAATCGATATCGTGGAAAACTGTAAATCTGGGAGTGTATTTTTTAATCTTCTATCACCCGAGACATCCTAAAATAAATTTGGTTGGACAGTGAGATGTGCAGGCACCCTAGGACCACCACACAAAACCCCAGCCCCCAACTCCTTCTTCAGGCCGTAGATTTATCCTGTTTGGCCGCAAATTGCGGCCTGGACCCTACCATTTTGCCTCGTTCTGGTTCTATAGCTCCTATATGTATAGATTAGACCCCTGGCATGTGTAGATTTGTCTAATTTGACCTAGGGTGAAATCTGGAGCCTATTTCCATAGTTGTTGTTTTGGATTCGTGTTTCCGTATTCCTTATTTCTAATTCTGAATTTGCGTATGGTGTTTTACCTCGACTATTTGGCGTTTATACGACGATATCGAGGGTTGTTGATGGTTTTGGAAGGCGTTGTCCATAGGTTCTAACCTATAGACCATAGCGTATCGTTTTGGGGTTTCGTATGCCGTTTTAGTTTTGAAATGGTTTTGATACGCATTTGCGATACGTTAATGTGTAGGTACCCCATGAAGACTTCGGGATGACAAGCAAAAGCGTGGTGACGTCGACAGATAAAGACGCAAAGTGAGAAGATTATATCTACGGGGGAAGTCGGGTGGATGGCGTATAGCACCCCCGCAGTCCGTGGTGATGTATACGAATACGTATACACACATATATTTACTATATGTTCTTTGAGATTATTGATGATAGGATGGATTGATTTAGTGTAGTGCGAAACCCTAGAGTAGGGATTGCAACGATACACGCACGCACACACTTGCATACATACTTTCTTTCGCATGTGTATATGGGAATATATATATATATATATATTTGTATGTGTTCATATGGGTATGGGACTATGTGTACATATACTAGATTATGAGGATAGTACTTTGGATGTAAGTTGAGTCGATTGGATTTGATTTGAGGCCGTGAGATCGGCGATATGACAGGATTCGTATGGGAGATACGACGGAATGCTTTGGCGGGCTTTGGGATGTATGTTTACACACGCATTTATATAGATGGTATCAATTGTACTAGACTTAGATCTGTACCCTAGATTATGTGGTATGATGGTAGTGATACCTGATATGTGATGAGATAGTGTGATATTGACCCGTACCCAGCTATTGGAATGCCGTACGACGATTTACCGTACGAACCTACATTGATGATAGATCCGCGCTCATGACTCGAGGATGTTATATTGTTTGTGATGCTATTGAGGCGGGATTACTGACTTTTATATTTATATATATCGACTCAGACGTAGGTGGTTTCATACCTCTCCTGTTTAGATTACTTAGTAGACATTAGACTAGACCCGAGTCATACCTATTTTAAAACTAAAGAATCGGGGATATTTTAAAGATAGGCAAAAGGGATTCTACGGGTATTTTCAAACGAAGCATCTTTTCTTAAAACACCGTAGCCCTTATTTTATTAAAAACCCCGATCCGTCTTATTTCCAATGGCAAAGCTGCATGATATATTTATTGAGGTAGATTCTTCACTGTTGCGTTGATTATTCGATTCCGCATATTCATGCTATTTGCATTGCATTGCTTGTGTCTATTGATATATTACTATCATGCTGCTAGGACACCAGCACCATTATCGATGATGCGTATGTTCCACGTACACTGCTCGCCGGCTCACACACTTCATCATCGATAATTGCCATGTCACTACACTGTAGTACTGTTGCATTCAGGATATGACCCTTGCATGACATACTGATATGTTTACAGTTCTTTTACATGTCACATATATCATGCTTTCTGATTATACGCATTGAGATATGTTGTTTCCATGATATTTTTGGATTTGGGAACCATGGGTATTTCAAAAGAGAATATGCAATTGTTTTAAAAACCCGGTTACCCTTGATATGATATTTCAGTGCGTCCACCATGTGTTTTCTCGGTGCTGAGAGCGACATGTGAAACCCGATTCGAGGAGGCGGATGAGGCCGATTGCGGGTATATGGTGGACCCGGTATGGTACCCCGGGGCGAGAACGGATTGCTGTGTAGTATATGGTGAGCCTGGCAGAGGGACTACTACCTACCGGTGATTGGTTGGACCTGGCGGTTATCCGGAGGATACTGACCAGAGTCGATAGATGGATATGGGCGTACTGCTGGGGCCGAGGGCCGATTCCGCAGACGGAGCCCGTGGGCTGATCCGGACTGACGGAGCCCGATATATGAGGATTTACGTGCCGATGCTGGGCACAGTTTTCATGATGTTTTCGAGTATCGATGCTGGACACTCCGGTTCCATGATTTTGACGTGTCGCGAGGGACACAGATGGTTTATATCTTCATATTTCCATGCCTATGCTTTATGATATTTACATGCATGATGATTATTATCATTGGTTGACGAGTGGACGGGATCCACATACATATCAATTTGATTACATTGATCATACCTCATATTTATGATATGCTATTACCTGAGATACTGGCACGAGCACTTGGCACTACACTTATGTTGAGAGGTTACATTGCCAGTTTAGCATGCTGCAGACTTGTTCATATTGAGGTTATATATATATCTGATCGTTTTGACCTAGGATGGGTCATACATTCGATCTCTGCTTGTAGATATTTTCTATTCACGAGTCAGCAACTCACCCCCATTTTGCCACAGTTTTTGCAGGTTTTTGCCGTACAGATTCCATAGCGGCTTTTCTGACACACTGCTTCCATATGGGTGACTTGCTTTGGTAGGTGGGTTCTTTTGTATCAGGACCACCATAGTTGATGTATAATTCATTGTATCTAAAAATTCCATCAACCAAAACTTGTATATTATTTTGACCTTAGAGTCGCGTGTTGTGGTATTACGGTTTTCATGCTGTTTTGAGTTCTTTTCTGAGTTTTGATCCTCGTCCTTCGGCGTTGTATATTATATTGCCTGCGTGGTTGTGACCGTCGATTGACGAAGAGCTAGCTCCCGCTTGGGGATGCCTTTTATCACTGCATATATATTATTCTTGTTGTATCCATTCGGGGCCAGTTTTTACAAAGGAAACTCTGCCGAAATTTTTAGAAAAGACTACACATTTTTAAAATGCATATTCGGCTTAGTTATTTAAAAGCTTGATTTCAAAACATGTTTCTTTACTTATTAAAAACCATTTTTCTTTATTTACTCCTTAAAATGGTTTTAGATTTCTAGGTTTTTGGCTTACTTGGGTTAGATGGAGTCCTATAGACTTCATATGGTTCAAGGGCCAGTCACGTGCTCTTTCGGGTCGTGACAAAATTGGTATCAGAGCGCTAGGTTAACCTTGGTTCGAGTCTAAGTTTGACTATATGGAGCCTAGGGCGTTTATATATATATACGGAACTTAGGCTTGACTTTACGGAACTTAGACTTAGTCGAGGGGGTATTATACCCGAACTTTCGTCGCATAGGATGACCCTTGGTTGATGGAGTATGTAGCTTGAGTAGAGGGGCGTACCGTACGTATGTTCTACGGCATACTTACGACACGCCACTCCGCTTAAGAAACCTTAGGATGTACATTTCCTTGCACAGTATTACATTCATTCCTATGATCTATCCTCATCGATTCTGGCTATGATTTTGCCGCCACGATTGCACGGGCAGAGTGAGCTACGGCTCGAGTTGCATCAGCATGAGCTCGTCGTGGATAAGGACTGACCAGGGCATGATTCCAGAGACATACGATTGCATATAGAGGCTTCGTTTTATTGTGTTTTCGCGCCTCGAGCGTTTGACAAATCGCTTTTACGAGATTTCTCGGACGTGCCGATCGGAACCAGAGGATTGAGACACTGATAGAGGCCAGCCAGGATGTGATGACCATTGATATATCACTTATTCATGATGATTGAGGCTCTGTTCAGCTTACGGACGGATGAGCCAGTTGTTGCTGCAAATGACGAGATATCACCCAGATGAATGGAGCTACTGCAGCTTGAGCATATACTTAGAGATATGATGGTGAGTCGCTAGTCACCCAAGGATGAATGATTAGGACATGTGGTTCAATCGCTTACCCCGATGCGAGGTCATCAGATAGTTTGATTCCAGCTAGAGACGACTTCACGCAGATTCGTTGAGAGTCGATAGCGACGATCGAATGTCAGAAACCCATATTCCATGTTTAAAGTATTCGGAAAGACATGCAAGTGATTCTATGGACCCTCTAGAAGAATGAAACCCTAACTCGACATAATGACCGTGTGAAAGCTTTTGAACCTTAGGGTTTGCGGCAGTTCCGCGGCGCCATTAGTGAGGCTTGGGTTTACCCTTCTACGGTTGGACCACCGATGCTGTGGTGTGTACTCGATACTATTAAACTGTACCCAAGATGTTGAGCTCTTGGGGGATTCTGAGGTTTTGACAAATCGATCGGATGGTTCGGCACTTTTCGGATATGTAGCGTTTTGAAAATCGTTTCGGTGAAATTTCGGAAAATCGGTAAAATAAGGGGGTTTTCTGTAAAAAGTCAAAATGCAAATATCTTATTATAAAAATTAAATATACATATTCTAGCTATGTAATTGCTAGTATTTGGTGTTTATTGAGCCACTGGTGAAATTTCAAATTTTCTGAAAAAAAAAATTATTTTATTATTATTTTAAGTCGTCACTAATACATTTAATTAGGGAAAATTACAAATTGGAATGAGTTGAAACAAATTTTGTGCATCATAAAACATTAAACATAATTTTAACATGTTGTTTTTGAAACAAAATGAATCTGCCAAACGGTGTTAGAAATTATTGAAGAAAAAAAGGCTTTTTTGTTGAAATTAGCGAAAACTTGCAATTTGGTAACTTGAGGGGTTCTTTTTGCATGGAATTTTCTTGTACTCTCTCTCCCCCATCCTCACCCACTCATGGCCGGCCCCACCACCACCAACAGCAGCCCACTCACTTTCCCTCTCCTTTTTACTTCTTTTATGTGAAAAGAATGGTTAAAATAAAGGTTTTTTTTATATATTTATGTAGGTGGGGGTATTATGGTAATTGGGAGGGGCTTTGACTTAGTTTTTTCTTTACACCATTCCCTCACAACTCCACACTTCCTCCCATGGCCGAAAATGACCAGCAGCAGCCCCATTTTCGCCCCCAAATTTCCATCTCTTTTGCTTCAATTTCATCTCAAAACACATCAAAAAAATCCACAATTCCTTCACTAATTCAAAGCTAATCCCTATTCTACCTCTTCTAACATTAAAATTGGTTTAAAGGATGGTGAAAGGAGGTGTCTTTGGAGGCTAGAGAACCTAGGGTTTCAAACTTGAGAGGTATAATTCTAATCTAATGTTTAATTTGTAGTTTGATTATGCTAAAATAGGTTTTTAAAGTGTTAATTTGGTTGTTGGTTGTGTGATGAAATTCAAGAGAAGGGTTAAAGTTAGAAATTGAAATTGAATCCTTTCATGTGGGTTAATTTGAGTGTTGTATCTAGCAAGTTGTATGGATTGGGTGATTGTGCAATGTTGTGACCATTTTGTCGCAAATCCGCGATGTTTGCGCAATTTTTCGATTTCTAGTGCAAACTTGGTTTTGTAAAATATTTTCAAATGTTAGACTAAAAATCTAATTAGGTTTTTCATGACTTCATTAACATTATTAAGTGTAGTTTAATACTTTAGATCATGCAAATCTAAGCTAGATTGTAGTTTGTGCATTTTTGCTATGAAATTGTTAAAATTGGTTATGTTTGCAAACTAGATTTTTTGAGATTGATATTAAGAATTAAGTTTAAAATCTAATTAACATTGGTATGACTTAATTAAGATGGTTAGTGAGCCTTATGGCCATTAGTTTTGTTAAAACATCATGTTTTGTACAAAAACGGCGAATTGTGCTTGCTAGATTTTCGGAAAAATGACTTTTTAAGTGAAATTGGGGTTTTTGTGAGTTTTAACCTATTTTATATTAAAATTAGTGTTCGTGAATGTGCAAATGAGTGTATTTGGGTTTTTCTCGATGGTCTGGCGTTTGTACACCGACGTCGAGGGTTTTTGGGTTGATTTGTGAAAGCAACAATAGGTTTTGACTTATGTGGGATTCGTGAGTAGTTTTGGTCATGAGTCAGATTTTAATGCGATACGGTGCGTTATGATATGTAGGTACCCCATGTGGACTTCGAGACGACAAGCAAGCGCGTGGCGACGTCGGCACCGACGAGTGAGGACCAGGTGAGTAGATTTATATCTACGGGGAGAAGTCGGGTGGATGGCGTATAGCACCCCCGCAGTCCGTAGTGTAGCTCATATATATATGTTATATAGGTGTTTTATGATATGAGAATGTTCATTCATGTTATGTTTATGAGTTCATGGAGTACCTTTGGGTTAGTTGCGAAACCCTAGAGTAGTTGTTATACCCACATACGCACACACAGACTTGCATACTTTACTTTCTTGTGCGCAGATTGGGATGTGTATATATGTATATATGCGTGGGTATGGGACTATGCATATGTACATTCATATACGCATGCATGGATAATGAGGATAGTACTTGGGATTTAAGATGAGTCGATGAGATTTGATTTGAGGCTGTGAGATCGGTGATATAGCAGGGTTCGTATTTGAGATACGACATGATGTTGTAGCGGGTCCTTGACGTAGTGTTTCACACACGTCCATGCATACTTAGGCGGTATCAGTATTGTACTAGACATAGATCAGTACCCCGATCATGATATTTGATAAAGAGGATACCAGGTGAATAGTATGATGAATGTGATATTGACCCGTACCCAGATTTGGGGATGCCGTACGACGGATTTACATACGAGCTATATCTTGATGATTGATCCGCACTCTTGACTTGGGATGTCTGATTATAGATATGGTATCGGATATGATATTATTGAGGCGGCATCACCGACTAATATATATACAGGTATGTATATGTATCGACTCAGATGTTAGGCGGTTTCCTTACCTGTAGTCTAGCTTGTAGCTTAGCCCTTTAGTTTAGTTAGTTGTTAGATTAGATTCGGTTCCTACCTATTTCAAAGCTTGCGAATCGTGCGTATTTTAAAAGACAAGTCAAGAGATTCTACGGATATTTCAAAAAAACGTATATTTTCTTAAAAAAACACCGTAGCCCCTATTTTCAAAACCCCATGATTCGTGTTATTTCAAAAGGCACCATTGTAGGACTTATATTAGGTTAATGCAGATTAGTTATCGTTGCATCTAGTATTCAGCTCCCGCTCATTATTGTTGTTCGCTCCGCATCATATGCTTATATTATGCTTCATATTCTACTGTTGATATCTTGTGGTTAGGACACCAGCACCATTACCGATGATGCGTATGTACCACGTACACTTACTTTCCGGCTCACACACATCTTCATCGGTAATTGCCATGTCACGTACACCTTAGAAAATATTATTACTTGACATAGCCTGTTAGCTAATAGTTTAGACATGATATTAGTATACTTGCCTTATATGTTAGTTTAGACATTGTAGTTATTACCTGCTACTTCATGCATACTGTTATTCATTGTTATGCCGCATTCATGGATTCTCATGCATATATTCAATTTTTACGTGCTATTGAGGTTTTGGATTCGGATTTCCATGAGATTTTCTGGATTGGGGAAAACCGCAAAACATATACAAACTTCTTCTTTCTCTTTTTAAATAAAAAGCGCGGTTTTTCCCATAATGTATGAGTCGTCCACCATGAGTTTGCTGATGGATTTCGAGACCCGATTCGAGGAGTTGGATGAACCGTTTCGGGTACATGGTGGACCCGGTAAGGTACCCCGGGGCAATAAGCTCATGGTGATGACGATGAGCCTGGCAGGGCGAGACTACCTACCGGTGATTTTACCCGACGCGTCGGATATCCGGAGGATACCGTCGTGGTCTTGAGATAGATGGTAGGGGCCGGTCTGGACTGACGGCGCCCTAGATATTGAGATTGAGACATTGAGATTTCGAGATATTGAGGTACTGAGATTTGATGATACAGGCCAGTCCGGATAGCCGGAGCCTGAGGTTTTGAGACATTGAGATTTATGTTTTGTGTTGATGCTAGACACTGTTGATGCTGATTTCATTTATGATACCTCATTTTAAAAATACAAAGGAAATCTCACTAATTTATGAAAACAGTTTCTTCATTTACATGTATTCTGTTTTCATGCATTCATACCTCATTCATATGATATATTGCTACCTGAGGCACTGACACGGGCACATGAGATCACACTCGGGTTAGATATTACCCTAGCCATTGTTATAGGCTGCATGTTATTCATATATTTGAGGATATATTATGATCTTTGACCTAGGTTGCGTTATTTTATGCGATTTCTGTGCGTAAATGTTTTTCTATTCACGAGTTGGCAACTCACCCCCGTTGTGCCCCAGTTTCTTGCAGGTTTGCCGTACAGGTTTCATTACGGCTTGCGGGCATAGTTTCCTTCGGGTGATTTGCTAGTAGGTGGGTTTACTTGTATCGTACCCCCCATTATATAACTTGTATATTATTACTCTGTTGTATCTAGAAGTTCCATCAACCAAAAATGTATTTATTGAGATAGAGACCAGAGATGTTATTCTTTCGACCTTAGAGTCGCGCGTTTTATTTCTGTGGTTTTCTTGTGGTTTTGAGTTTTTGATCCTCGCCGTTGGCGTTGTATATTATATTGCTTGTGTGGTTGTGACCGTCGATTGACGAAGAGCTAGCTCCCGCTTGGGGATGCCTTTTTATTGATTTCGTATACTATTCATGTTGTATCCCGTTTGGGGGCCAGTATTTACAAAGGAGACTCTGCCGAAATTTTCAGGAAATATTTGATGTTTTTTTTAAAACGCATAATTCGGCTATGCTATTAAAACTACTTGATTTAAATTGGTTTTCCTTCACTCTACTACTTTTCTTGGTTTGGATTTCTGGGTTTTCGGTTTACTTAGATTACGTACGCCTCGAGACGTTTCTTAGTTTAAGTGCCGGTCATGTTCCGTACTTTCGGGACGTGACAAAGTTGGTATCAGAGCGTTAGGTTTTACCTTCGGAGCGTAGGATGACCCTTGGTTGATGGAATAGGTGACTAAAGTAGAGTGACGTACCGTGGGTATGTTCCGCGGCATACTTACGATACGCTACTCCGCTTAAGAAGCCTTAGGATGTACATTTCCTTGCACAGTATTATATTCCTTCCTATGATCTGGCCTCATTGGTACCAGTTATGGTTTTGCTGCCACGATTACGGGCAGGGAGAGCTACGGCTAGAGTTGCGGTCAGCACGAGCTCGTTACGGACGAGGACTGACCAGGGCATAATTTCGGCGACACACGATTGCAGAGATGTGTCTTTTTTTTGTGTTTTTGCGCCATGAGCGTTGGATGGATCGCTGTATGAGATTACTCAGACGTGCAGATTAGCACCAGAGGATTGCGCCACTGATAGAGGCCAATCAGATTTTGATGACCGATGATGTATTGCGTATTCGTGATGGTCGAGGCACTGTTCAGCGTGCAGACGAGCGAGCCAGCTATTTCTACGAACAACGAGATATCGCCCCAGATATTGGAGCTATTGCAGTACGAGTTGTACTAAGAGACGATAGAAGGTCGCTAGTCACCGAGGATGAATGACAAGGACATGTGGTTCGTTCGCTACCCCGATGCGAGGTCATCAGATAGATTGATTCTAGCTAGAGACGACTTCACGCGGAGACGTTGAGAGTCGACAGAGACGATCGAATGTCAGAAACCTATTATTCCAAGTTTAAAGTAGTCGGAAAGACATGCAGGCAATTCTATGGTCCCTCTAGAAGAATGAAACCCTAACTCGACATAATGACCGAGTGAAAGCCTTTGAACCTTCGGGTTTCCGGCAGTTTCACGGCGCCATTAGTGAGGCTTGGGTTTGCCCTTCTACGGCTGGACCACCAATGCTGTGGTATGTACTCGATACTATTAAACTGTGCCCAAGATGTTGAGCCCTTGGGGGATTATGAGGTTTTGACAATCGATTGGATGGTTCGACTTAATTCGGATGCTAGGTGGTGGGATGCATTTCTTGGGAGACTCCCGATACGAGGATAGCCGTTGGAGCTCAGTCCATGCAGCCACGACGAGACGAGTCCGAAACGGTCGACATTAGAGAAAAATGGAGTAAGAGGTTCGTACAAGATCTGGATATGATGACGTTCCCCTCCGCCGACATCAGAGATGCGATGCGCATGCCGAGGCAGAGTACTGGATATACCTTCCAGAAGGAGTCGCGATGGGTATGCAGCCGTTCCAGAGCAAGATGCAGATATAGGAAAGGACGATGACTTTCGGACAGTTGGCAGAGACGAGACATGGAAGAGACCGTGAGCAGGATTCCTTCCAGGACACTGCTGCAATGATACTTGCACCCAGGATCAGATGTGTCACGTACATTCAGAGAGCCAGAGGCCGACGCCAGTGATATGCTGTCTTACGAGTGGTCGCGATGATTGACCGGGAGATGACAAGAGACGTGCCAGAACGGGATCATCCCCGTTAGCACACCTGACAGGGCCGATGAGCCGATGGACCGAGAGATTGGTAATTCCCAGTGAAGACCTTGACCCAGGAGTGGTCATTGTTACGCACACCAGCAGGCTAGAGTTCATGATCATCGACGAGACGTCCCACTAGTGACCGCGACAGTTGGCCCGAGATTCTTAGAGGATGCACTTGAGCGGTACTATTCCGCCATTATTGATTTCGATGTTTTGGGTGATTTATTCGCATGATTTGATTTTGATGATTGAGGATTTACGATCTTTGCACAGTGTTGCACTTGATATCGTTTTCGTGCTTTGGTTTCACCTGTTTGTGATTTTACGGTTTTAGACATTTGAGTTGATTTTGTGCATATGCACGCACACGATTTGGTTCCTGCACTCTGTATAGTTTATATATGCTTGCAGTGCAGTGATATGCCTTTTGTGCATTTAGATGCACTGGACTTCGATTTCGATTGTGATGTTCGATATTTGTTTTGTGCACCTTGTGCACCTGATTGGATTTTGCGCATGTTCGGGGCTTGATATTGGATTTCATGATTTCGTGCACGATGGATGCACCTGATTTGGATTTTCGCGTATGTTGGGCACATGTTTTGAGGTGCGATTTTGGTGCACACTAGATGCACTAAATCGAGATTCTTCGTGCATGTCAGATGCACCTGATTTTTGCTGTCAGGCACCTACGTTGCCTATGACAGATGTTTCGTGCACACCCGATGCACTTGGATCTTGTTTCTGTGCACATGTTGGCACATATATGGATTTTGATTTCCGTGCGTACCAGACGCACATAGTATTCATATGCGTATTTTGGGATTGATTTCTTATGGAGTAGTGCGTTTTTATGATGTTATTATGGTTTTCGTACTGAGCAGGACTAGTGAGAGAACAGTACCTGAGTTTATTTTGCATGCATTGATAACTATCGAAGGGGATTTCCAAAAAGCGAGCTATAGTCTTAGTATTTACCTACGTGTCTGATAGGACACGAAATATTTAAAAAAAATAAGGGAACCCTTTTCTAAATTATTTTCAAAAAAAATGGCGGAACGTACATGTTAAACAAAAGATATATACGTATATGGTTATCATCTTATAAGAGGCGTCCGCCACTGTGCAGTGTATGCGCATTACACAGCGACTTTAAAAGATTTGGCATGCATTTTCTTCAGATATTTACATATATAGAGTTGATATTTACATGTATAGTTTCGAGATTATATCGTATCGGTTTTGCTTTGGATTTGGCATACGTGTCTTCACCTTGACTCCGATGATTGCAGGATGCTGGATGGAGTTTTGATTTTGAGTTATATGCTCATTTTTCATGCGCATGCGCTGCGCTACGATTTGTTTTATGTAGTTATGATTTCGGAGCCCCGACGACTTAATGGTTTTGCTTAGATGTTTTCGTATTTGGGGAGAGTTTTAATTTAAAGTCGGGGACCGAATTTCTTTAAGGGGGAAAGATTTTAGCGTTTTGAAAATCGTTTCGGTGAAATTTCGGAAAATCGGTAAAATAAGGGGGTTTTCTGTAAAAAGTCAAAATGCAAATATCTTATTATAAAAATTAAATATACATATTCTAGCTATGTAATTGCTAGTATTTGGTGTTTATTGAGCCACTGGTGAAATTTCAAATTTTCTGAAAAAAAAAATTATTTTATTATTATTTTAAGCCGTCACTAATACATTTAATTAGGGAAAATTACAAATTGGAATGAGTTGAAACAATTTTTTTGCATCATAACACATTAAACATAATTTTAACATGTTGTTTTTGAAACAAAATGAATCTGCCAAACGGTGTTAGAAATTATTGAAGAAAAAAAGGGTTTTTTGGTGAAATTAGCGAAAACTTGCAATTTGGTAACTTGAGGGGTTCTTTTTGCATGGAATTTTCTTGTACTCTCTCTCACCCATCCTCACCCACTCATGGCCGGCCCCACCACCATCAACAGCAGCCCACTCACTTTCCCACTCCTTTTTACTTCTTTTATGTGAAAAGAATGGTTAAAATAAAGGTTTTTTTTATATATTTATATAGGTGGGGGTATTATGGTAATGGGGAGGGGCTTTGACTTAGGTTTTTTCTTCACACCATTCCCTCACAACTCCCCACTTTCTCCCATGGCCGAAAATGACCAACAGCAGCCCCATTTTCCCCCCCAAATTTCCATCTCTTTTGCTTCAATTTCATCTCAAAACACATCAAAAAAATCCACAATTCCTTCACTAATTCAAAGTTAATCACTATTCTACCTCTTCTAACATTAAAATTGGTTTAAAGCATGGTGAAAGGAGGTGTCTTTGGAGGCTAGAGAACCTAGGGTTTCAAACTTGAGAGGTATAATTCTAATCTAATGTTTAATTTGTAGTTTGATTATGCTAAAATAGGTTTTTAAAGTGTTAATTTGGTTGTTGTTGGTTGTGTGATGAAATTCAAGAGAAGGGTTAAAGTTAGAAATTGAAATTGAATCCTTTCATGTGGGTTAATTTGAGTGTTGTATCTAGCTAGTTGTGTGGATTGGGTGATTGTGCAATGTTGTGACCATTTTGTCGCAAATCCGCGATGTTTGCGCAATTTTTCGATTTCTAGTGCAAACTTGGTTTTGTAAAATATTTTCAAATGTTAGACTAAAAATCTAATTAGGTTTTTCATGACTTCATTAACATTATTAAGTGTAGTTTAATACTTTAGATCATGCAAATCTAAGCTAGATTGTAGTTTGTGCATTTTTGCTATGAAATTGTTAAAATTGGTTATGTTTGCAAACTAGATTTTTTGAGATTGATATTAAGAATTAAGTTTAAAATATAATTAACATTGGTATGACTTAATTAAGATGGTTACTGAGCCTTATGGCCATTAGTTTTGTTAAAACATCATGTTTTGTACAAAAACGGCGAATTGTGCTTGCTAGATTTTCGGAAAAATGACTTTTTAAGTGAAATTGGGGTTTTTGTGAGTTTTAACCTATTTTATATTAAAATTAGTGTTCGTGAATGTGCAAATGAGTGTATTTGAGTTTTTCTCGATGGTCTGGCGTTTGTACACCGACGTCGAGGGTTTTTGGGTTGATTAGTGAAAGCAACCATAGGTTTTGACTTATGTGGGATTCGTGAGTAGTTTTGGTCATGAGTCGGATTTTAATGCGATACAGTGTGTTATGATATGTAGGTACCCCATGTGGACTTCAAGACGACAAGCAAGCGCGTGGCGACGTCGGCACCGGCGAGTGAGGACCAGGTGAGTAGATTTATATCTACGGGGAGAAGTCGGGTGGATGGCGTATAGCATCCCCGCAGTCCGTAGTGTAGCTCATATATATATGTTATATAGGTGTTTTATGATACGAGAATGTTCATTCATGTTATGTTTATGAGTTCATGGAGTACCTTTGGGTTAGTTGCGAAACCCTAGAGTAGTTGTTATACCCACATACGCACACACAGACTTGCATACTTTACTTTCTTATGCGCAGATTGGGATGTGTATATATGTATATATGCGTGGGTATGGGACTATGCATATGTACATTCATATACGCATGCATGGATAATGAGGATAGTACTTGGGATTTAAGATGAGTCGGTGAGATTTGATTTGAGGCTGTGAGATCGGTGATATAGCAGGGTTCGTATTTGAGATACGACATGATGTTGTAGCGGGTCCTTGACGTAGTGTTTCACACACGTCCATGCATACTTAGGCGGTATCAGTATTGTACTAGACGTAGATCAGTACCCCGATCATGATATTTGATAAAGAGGATACCAGGTGAATAGTATGATGAATGTGATATTGACCCGTACCCAGATTTGGGGATGCCGTACGACGGATTTACATACGAGCTATATCTTGATGATTGATCCGCACTCTTGACATGGGATGTCTGATTATAGATATGGTATCGGATATGATATTATTGAGGCGGGATCACCGACTAATATATATACAGGTATGTATATGTATCGACTCAGATGTTAGGCGGTTTCCTTACCTGTAGTCTAGCTTGTAGCTTAGCCCTTTAGTTTAGTTAGTTGTTAGATTAGATTCGGTTCCTACCTATTTCAAAGCTTACAAAACGTGCGTATTTTAAAAGACAAGTCAAGGGATTCTACGGATATTTCAAAAAAAACGTATCTTTTCTTAAAAAAACACCGTAGCCCCTATTTTCAAAACCCCACGATTCGTGTTATTTCAAAAGGCACCATTGTAGGACTTATATTAGGTTAATGCAGATTAGTTATCGTTGCATCTAGTATTCAGCTCCCGCTCATTATTGTTGTTCGCTCCGCATCACATGCTTATATTATGCTTCATATTCTACTGTTGATATCTTGTGGTTAGGACACCAGCACCATTACCGATGATGCGTATGTACCACGTACACTTACTTGCCGGCTCACACACATCTTCATCGGTAATTGCCATGTCACGTACACCTTAGAAAATATAATTGCTTGACATAGCCTGTTAGCTAATAGTTTAGACATGATATTAGTGTACTTGCCTTATATGTTAGTTTAGACATTGTAGTTATTACCTGCTACTTCATGCATACTGTTATTCATTGTTATGCCGCATTCATGGATTCTCATGCATATATTCACTTTTTACGTGCTATTGAGGTTTTGGATTCGGATTTCCATGAGATTTTCTGGATTGGAGAAAACCGCAAAACATATACAAACTTCTTCTTTCTCTTTTTAAATAAAAAGCGCGGTTTTTCCCATGATGTATGAGTCGTCCACCATGAGTTTGCTGATGGATTTCGAGACCCGATTCGAGGAGTTGGATGAACCGTTTCGGGTACATGGTGGACCCGGTAAGGTACCCCGGGGCAATAAGCTCATGGTGATGACGATGAGCCTGGCAGGGGGAGACTACCTACCGGTGATTTTACCCGACGCGTCGGATATCCGGAGGATACCGTCGTGGTCTTGAGATGGATGGTAGGGGCCGGTCTGGACTGACGGCGCCCTAGATATTGAGATTGAGACATTGAGATTTCGAGATATTGAGGTACTGAGATTTGATGATACAGGCCAGTCCGGATAGCCGGAGCCTGAGGTTTTGAGACATTGAGATTTATGTTTTGTGTCGATGCTAGACACTGTTGATGCTGATTTCATTTATGATACCTCATTTTAAAAATACAAAGGAAATCTCACTAATTTATGAAAACAGTTTCTTCATTTACATATATTCTGTTTTCATGCATTCATACCTCATTCATATGATATATTGCTACCTGAGGTACTGACACGGGCACATGAGATCACACTCGGGTTAGATATTACCCTAGCCATTGTTATAGGCTGCATGTTATTCATATATTTGAGGATATATTATGATCTTTGACCTAGGTTGCGTTATTTATGCGATTTCTGTGCGTAGATGTTTTTCTATTCACGAGTTGGCAACTCACCCCCGTTGTGCCCCAGTTTCTTGCAGGTTTGCCGTACAGGTTTCATTACGGCTTGCGGGCATAGTTTCCTTCGGGTGATTTGCTAGTAGGTGGGTTTACTTGTATCGTACCCCCCATTATATAACTTGTATATTATTACTCTGTTGTATCTAGAAGTTCCATCAACCAAAAATGTATTTATTGAGATAGAGACTAGAGATGTTATTCTTTCGACCTTAGAGTCGCGCGTTTTATTTCTGTGGTTTTCTTGTGGTTTTGAGTTTTTAATCCTCGCCGTTGGCGTTGTATATTATATTGCTTGTGTGGTTGTGACCGTCGATTGACGAAGAGCTAGCTCCCGCTTGGGGATGCCTTTTTATTGATTTCGTATACTATTCATGTTGTATCCCGTTTGGGGGCCAGTATTTACAAAGGAGACTCTGCCGAAATTTTCAGGAAATATTTGATGTTTTTTTTAAAACGCATAATTCGGCTATGCTATTAAAACTACTTGATTTAAATTGGTTTTCCTTCACTCTACTACTTTTCTTGGTTTGGATTTCTGGGTTTTCGGTTTACTTAGATTACGTACGCCTCGAGACGTTTCGTAGTTTAAGTGCCGGTCATGTTCCGTACTTTCGGGGCGTGACAGAATATTATGTGATGGGACACATATTGCTTGGGAGACTCCAGATACGAGCATAGCCGTTGGAGCGTAGTCCATGCAGTCACGAGTAGACGAGTCCAAATCAGGCGACATTGGAATAAAGTGGAGTAAAGCGTTCGCACGAAATTTCGACGAGATGACGTTCCAATCCGCTGACATCAGAGATACGATGTGTCTACAAAGGCATTAGGATGCGACCAGCTTCCGAGGGAATGCTGTACTGAGAATACATATTGTCCAGAGAGCGAGAAGAGATTGTGTATGAGTACCAGCCTCCATACAGTTCGTCTTAGGCGAGATTGGAAGAGACCTTAAGCAGGATTCCTACCAAGTCACTGGTGCAATAAGATTTGCACCAGGAGCAGATGTGTGACGTGTATTCGGAGGACCAGAGGTCGGCACCAGTGACGTGCTACTTTACGAGTGGTCGCGAGGAAAGACCGAGAGATGACCAGATAAGTGCTAGAATGGAATCGTTTCCGTTAGCACACCTGACAGGGCCGATGAACCGATGGATTGCGAGATTGGTAATCCACAGAGAAGTTGAGGATGCCAGACCGTGAGCAAGAGGCAAGTAGATATCTTGCGATGATAGCATTGGACATACCGACGATGGTAATTTTGATTTGTGATTTTGTGTTTGACTATCACGTATCCATCACTGTGGATTTCGGTATTTTGGCGATCTATTTGCATGATTTCGTCCTGATGGCTGAGTTCCATGATTTCTGTTTTCATGCACTATGGTTGCACCTACTGGGTATTCATATTTTGTGCATAGTTATTACGCTTGAGGTATTGATGGTGATTTCATGCCTATAGTATGTTTGTGATTTGATTTATGCTTCCAGCATCGTTTTCATGCACTTTTAGTGTTTTGAGTTGATTTGTGGACGCTGATGCACATGGTTGTGAGCTTATACACCGCGGTATACCTGATTTGGATTGAGCCATATTGTATACCGTCAACTTCGATTCTGATTTTGATGATTGATTTCGTGATTTTGTGCATGATGGATGCACCGATTTGGGTTTTCGCGCATGTTGGGCGCATGTTTTGAGATACGACTTTGGTGCACACCAGATGCACTAAATTGGGGTTCTTCGTGCATGTCAGATGCACCTGATTTTGCTGTCAGGCACACACGTTGCCTATGACAGATATTTCGTGCACACCCGTTGCACCTAGATGTTGTTTCTGTGCACATGTATGGCACATATATGGATTTTGATTTCCGTGTGCACCAGACGCACAGGGTATTTTTATATACATTTTGGGATTGATTCTTATGGAGCAGTACATTTTTATGAGTTTTGCTATGTGTTTTCGTACTGGGCAGAACTAGTCAGAGTACAGTACCTGGATATATTTTGCATGCATTGATAGTTATCGAAGGGATTTCTAAAAAGCGAGTTATCGTCTCAGTATATACCTACGTGTCCGATATGACACGAAAACATTTAAAACAAGGAAACCCTTCTAAATTGTTTTTAAAACGGTGAAACATACATAGTAAACAAATGATATATACATTTTCTTATGAAAGACGTCCGCCACTGTGCAGTGTTATGCGCATCGCACAGCGACTTAAAAGATTTGGCATGCATTTACTTCAGCTAATTACATGTATATATTCGATATTTACATGTATAGTTCTGATTTATATCGTATTGATTTTGTATTGGATTTGACATTTGTGACATTACCGTAACTCCGATGATTGCAGATGCTTGACGGAGTTTTGCTTTTGAGTTATCTGCTCATTATCCTGTTAGTGTATATGCCCTAGAGGCCATTATTGTATCATACTAGTTTGTATATTACTTAATGGAACCTTAGGATATTCATAGTTGTATAGACAATCTTGCTCAAAATGGTAGTATGCTACTTGATTTGTTTCTACTTTAATGTGTACATGTGTTTCTTTTAGTATATCACCTATACACATTAGTGGAGCCCTTAGGATCTTTGCTTGATTACCAGCGTTGTGATGGCAGTCACACTCGTGGGGGCTGGGTAATCCACAAGCACATCCTTATACAGGTCCCTAGTCGTAGGACTATCGAGACAGGGCATCGATACTCCGGAGTAGACTAGCCTATGCGCTTCTCATCCCAGCTGGGGAGACGGTCTGTCCCACAGCCGTCAGTACGTCGTACTTGAGATAGTATGCGGGTGCTCGTTAGGTTACGAGTACACTGGACAGGACTCGTCGGGAACTGATTGGTTGGTACTATACCTATCGTGAGTCATCAGTTCCCAGGTGACATGAGTACAGCTTAGTCCGCTGACTTGACACAGTCACTTCGCCTCGAGTGTGTTCCCACTGTACTTTGATTACTACCCTACCACGGCTCAAAGGAGTCGTGCAAACAGGTAGTAGTTGGGTGCAGTCCCGAAGCACTTGGAGGCAGTGACGGTTAGACAGGATTCGTCTCTCCCGGTATTGGGGGTTGATATCGCTATGTGTCTAGGAAAGCCATTACACAAAATCCCTAGCCAGGGCAAGCGAGATATACTGGTAGGTTTCCAGTGTTATCTCAGGGTGTTCTGGGATACACTCCGACACGACTTGTACCGCTATTAGGGGACTGACGTTTACCTCCCCCTAAGCCCGCCATGCGATATGATCAGACGAACAGACCGGACTGTACGGAGACTGTCACATTCAGGCTCAGTAGGAGTTCAGATGGGTTTCACCTCGTCCGTCTTCTTATCGGCATCTACCTGGGAGCCGTTACGCACAACTAGTGCCGCTTGCGGTCTGTGGTTAAACCCACTGCCAGCGTAGTGTCGAGTCTTTAGAGTCCCACACAGAGAGCTATTCGCCTTTAGGCAAAAGAGTAGAGGTCGCATGGTTTTGCGACAGGGTTCGGTCACATCCGTGCACTTGTGCACGTTTAGTGTCCGGGCAGTTGTCACTAGCGGGCTTTGGTTTAAGCCAGATCCTAGTGTACATTTTGGGATTGGTTTTATCTCGTTTGTATTCGTGTTCCTCGGAACGCGGATACGGGTGTGTATGCAAGGTTGACAGAGACAGAGGCAGAGGATTCTCATTAGGGTTGTTGACTGTTGACTTTTGCTAAACCCTAATGAGAATAAGAAATATGATTAATGATAATATTAATTAAGTATTATTGTGCCATGGTTGGGTTGAAAGGTTGACTTCGTTGACTTGTTGACTTTGTTGACCGGTTGACTAGGTTGGACTTGTTGATCATCATCATGACAATGGCTATCATTTCATGGCATTGACCTTTGCTTGCTTGTTTTGTTCACAAATTGCATTTAATGCATGAAATGATATTGCCATTTGATATGATAACAACCATCACATAATACTCAATTATTATTATGTGTTATGATTATTTTAGATTATGAGAGCAAGGGTGAGAAAAGTCTTGCTCATTCTTTCATTTCCATTCTCTCTCATGCTCAAGCTCTCTCCCTCTTCCTCTTGCTCTCTCTAGCTCAAGGAAACTCCCTCTCATGTGTTGAGAACCATTTCCTTAGAGATAAAACCCAAAACACTTCTCTACCCATCCTAGTACATAAGGTCTAGCAAGCCAAGTGTTCTAGTTTCTTCTAGTTTGAGGTTGAAGCCAAAGATAGAAGCTTTCGGGTGGATCCATCTTCGGCGCAAGGAGACGACGAGGTGAGGCCGATCGGACTACCAAAAGGAGTTGAAGTGAAGGAGTTCAAGTTAAGGTATAACCCCCTAACCGAGTAGGTAAAACTCTTAGTTAGGTTGTTAGATAGTTGTTTAACAAAGATCCGTATTTTGAGTCCATGTTACCCCCAAAGAAAAAATCGTTTTTCACCATTTCCGCAACCCCAAAGAACCGGGGACGGGTAACGTGGACTTACAGTGGTATCAGAGCCTAGTTAAACACTATCTAACATGTTAGCAAAGTAACTAGAAGTTCGATCGGAGAAAAAGTCACGAAACATGCCCAGAATTCAAGTTTCTGCCGATTCTGTTTTCTGTTCAAAAATTAATTAATCTTACACTAAAAATCGGCTCAGGCTTTTTAAAACCCACACAAGAAAATTGGTCCACCGACTCGGTCAAAGCACCGCAGAAATACGGCAGGAGCATGCTCCCGCCGCGGATCCGCGGCCGAGTTGACTCGGCCGTGGCACAATTTTCCTGCAGTGTTTTTCTAAGGGTGTTTTGGGATTTTTACAATATGATTTTTCTGTCCAGATTTTCCAGAAAGCAAAAATTTGTTTTTGGGGTTTAAAAATCCGTATTTTGATCGAACTTCTAAAGACTTAAGCTAACGGGTTTATATCTGTGATGTGATATATGTATTGAACGTCTGCTAATCGCTATACGTCGATTAGTGGGGGTTATACATATCTGTGATCTGTAATGTTGCTGGTATGTGTATATGAATTCATTGGACTGTCGCGGATGAATAGCCACGGGGGTAGTGAGATGAGAGTTTTCTTTTTCATTCAATTCATGTAATTTGTAATTGATGTAATATTATTTATTTGGCCGCACAACCGGGATGAGGTTCTAGCCGTCATTGTATAATTTCTTTTACTGTTTTTGCTCCTAGGATAGACCCATGGAGGGGGTGCACAAACTACCGGGTATCTCGAAGTGCCAAGTGGCCTACTCACGTTGTTGAGGGAGGTTGCTTCACTTCGGGTATTTGGCGGGTAGTTTGCCGCACCCGTAGGGGTCTAGGGTGGGGTATTGGATATTCACCGCGACCGTGTAATCCGCTTTTCGTTACAGGCTCGTACGGAATGCGGATTCCTAGTATATCCAATATGTTCATCTGTGATCTGGAATGGCTATCATTGCATGTGACGAATGTATATAACTATATATGATATCTATTTAGGCGTTGCTTATGTTTTGCATCCGCGCTAGTCTAGCCCCCACTCTGTCGTTAGTTAAGTAACCTAACGGGTAATGACGGGGCCCCGTGGCGAATGCGGATGGCATAAGCTTACGTCATATTTTCGTTGTTTTTTGCAATGGTAGGATTAAATGATAGGACGCATTAATTTAATGCAAGAAAATAAACCAAAGTAGAGTCATTGGAACACTTTCAAAACCACTCGGTTTCTTTTCAAAAACAACTTTTAAACGCGGAGCTTAAGCCACTCCTTTTAAAAGCTATCTCGTTCCATCGATTATATCAAGTTCGCTACGTTCACGGTTTCGCCAAAACCATTCGTAGCCCTCCATCATTTCAGTTAAATATTCGGTAGTATTCAAGCTATGTATTTTGACATCACGCCAAGGCATAGTGATTAGTAGCTGCCGGATATTTATCTGTTGCATAGATAGAATGCGTTGGTTTGAGACAGTCGTACTGCCATTTTGGCCTATGTCAAGGGTAGGTACGGGTGGGTTCAAATTAACCTGGATAATGATGGGTAGAACTTGACATGTGACTTATGACATTTTGACCTCACGCCAAGGTCATAAGAGCATGGGGCAAAAATCCACATCGGGAGTTTCTAAAGAAACTGAAACTTGCTAGCGCTGCATACTATTTGGAGTGTGATGATTCTGGTAGGATTCCTTCAGTTTTGTCACACAATGATATTTGGATCCCGATCTTACTTTGAGTATATGCTACTCCTCCAGAACTTTCTCACTTAACGATCAATGCTATAAACCAAGTAGGTGTCTAGAAAGGTGTTAGCGGGGCTACGCCCACAGGGAAAAGAGGTTATTTAATTAAGGAACTTCGCGAAAGCGTTGGAAAACCTCCCTCGAAGTACCGACACTGGCCTGGCTGAACGGTTAAGCAAGTATTGTACGGTGAGATTGATCCCGACTAATTCTTCCTTTATGGTTTGAGGAGGGATTCGAGAGACAGTGGGAGCCATCCTGTTTAGACAAACTAAAAACCACTCTATACTTGCAAGAGCATCATGCTGAGTGTTCTTCTCTCTCTCCTAATTGCAGCGACCAATCGTAATGACCGGACATAAGTTACTACTAGATAAAAACATACTGACAGGGCCAAACTACAAAGATTGGCTCAGGAATGTCAAAATGGAAATCACTTATGACAGGTTGGGGTATTTTCTTACCACCAAAGCTCCCCCTGTCCCAGGTCCCACCTCCAGCGTCGCGGATAAGGAAATCCGTAAGACTTGGGACATCAATTGCGCGAAGGCCAAGTGCCTCGTGCATGCCTCTATGGACAATGAACATCAGAGGAGGCACGAGAATATGGACCTTGAATCTATATTTCTCCATACAAAAGAACTGTATGGGGAGCAATCCCGTATCGCCAGATACGAAGTCTCGAAAAAGCTGTTTTCGGCGAGATTAGCCGTCGGATCATCGGTAGCGGAACACGTGCTTAAGATGATTGGCTTCATTGAGGAGCTCGCGGACCTTGGGACCAAGTTAGAGAACGAGCTTTACATGGACTTAATTCTCCAGTCCCTTCCTTCCACTTACGCCCAGTTTATCCTGAACTTCAACTTGCAACAAAAGGAAGTTGAACTTTCAGAACTCCTCAACATGCTGAGGAGTGAAGAGGGCACCCTAAAGAAAGGTAGGGAAATATCCACTTTGTTTGTAGGAGGATCTTCCTTTTCTAGGTCCAAGGCGAAAGCCAAGGGAAAGAAGAAGAAAGCCCCCGCCAAACCAAGGGGCGGTGTTAGTAAAGTGGATACGAAGGGAAAGACAAAGGCAACAAAGGTAGCAGGAAAGCTTGTGGGAAAGGAAGAATGCTTTTACTGTCACAAGAGTGGACACTGGAAAAAGGATTGCAGAGCTTGGAAGGCCAGAAACCAGGATCTGAAGCAAGTTGCGGCTTCAGCTTCAGGTGAGTATGTTATTGAAAACTGTCTATCAATAAACTCTACTTCCTGGGTATTGGATACCGGATCAGGATCTCATATCTGTAATTCTTTCCAGGCACTAAGAAGGCGTAGGTTTTTGAAGACAGGTGATATGACCCTCAAAGATGCAAACGGAGCTGGCATGGATGCTGAGTCCATGGGGGACTATCACCTGGGATTGTCAGATGGACACGTTTTGGTTTTGCGTGATTGTTATTTTGTACCCAATGTAACCTGTAATATCATATCTATCTTTATTATCTAAAGAAGGTTATGAATTTGCATTTGTAAGTAATGTTGTGAACATTCACCTTAATCAAGTTTTGATTGGGTCGGGTACATTAAACAATGGTATATACGTATTAAACCAACCACAGATTTTAAATGTCCAGAATACATACAAAAGAAAGTCTCCGGAAACAAATCAGGCTTTCTTATAGCATTGCAGACTGGGTCACATCAATGAGAGAAGGTTGACGAAGTTATATACAGAAGGATATTTGGATCCGTTCGAATATCAATCGTATGCAACTTGTCAATCCTGTCTTAAAGGAAAGATGACAAAGACTCCGTTCACTGGACAGGGAGTAAGAGCGAGCGAGCTCTTGGGACTCGTACACAGCGACGTGTGCGGTCCAATGTCTACACATGCGCGAAGCGGTTATTCTTACTTCATTACTTTTACGGATGACTTTTCAAGGTACGGATATGTCTTCTTAATGAAACATAAATCTGAAGCCTTTGGAAAATTCCAGGAATATAAGAATGAAGTAGAAAAACAAACCGGCAAAAGTATCAAGACACTGAGATCTGATCGAGATGGTGAATACTTGAGTGCCGAGTTCCTGGATTACCTAAAAGAGAATGGAATTCTCTCTCAGCTTACTCCTCCGTACACTCCGCAACATAACGGTGTATCGGAGAGACGGAACCGAACCCTATTGGATATGGTACGATCCATGATGAGTAACGCTGAGTTGCCACGATCATTCTGAGGATATGCGCTAGAATCAGCTGCATACCTTTTGAACCGAGTTCCAACTAAGACTGTGCCTACCACACCATATGAGATATGGAGTGGGAAGAAACCCTATTTTCAATATCTGAAGATCTGGGGATGTCCAGCTTTTGTCAAAAAGTAGCATGCGGACAAACTCGAGGCACGCTCAGTACTGTGCAAGTTTGTGGGATACCCAAAGAACTCCAGGGGGTATCTCTTCTATTACGCAGAGGAACAAAAGATCTTTGTTTCTCGTAATGCCCACTTTCTGAAACACCAGTTCTCAGAAAAGGAAATAAGTGGGAGCGCAATAGAACTGGAAGAAATTCTAGAACCGCAGACTATTACTGAAAGCTTAGTAGAACCAGAGGGTTCAAAAGAACATGACATTCCTACGCCGCTCCGCAGGAGTAGTAGGCAGTCTCATCCGCCCGAGAGATGCTACGGTTTTCTTGTAGACAGGGATAGAGAGGATTGCATCATTGATTATGATGAGCCGACTAGCTTCCAGCAGGCCATTCAGAGCGTTGACTCTGTAAAATGGCTGGATGCAATGCGGACCGAAATGGAGTACATGTACACCAACAAAGTATGGACGTTGGACGTTGCTCCAGATGGGGTAAAACCCGTAGGATGCAAGTGGATCTTCAAAAGGAAGATTGGTGTAGATGGACAGGTTGAGACCTATAACGCTAGACTTGTTGCAAAGGGTTTTCGTCAAAGACCTGGTTTTGACTATGACGAAACCTTTTCTCCAGTGGTTATGCTGAAATCCATTCGGATCCTTCTTGCCATTGCTGCCTTCCACGATTATGAGATTTGGAAGATGGACGTAAAGACCGCTTTTCTAAATGGAAATTTAGAGGAGTGTGTCTATATGGACCAGCCAGAGGGTTTCATTCAGAGTGGGAGCAGCGGAAAGTTGTGCAAGTTGCTTAAGTCCATCTATGGACTAAAGCAGGCATCGCGGAGTTGGAACATCTGTTTTGATGAGACGGTCAAAGAATTTGGCTTTATCAAAAATCCAGATGAACCATGCATCTATAGTAGATTTGTAGCAAGAACTGCCGTATTCCTCGTTTTATACGTGGATGACATTCTCTTAATAGGAAATGACATTCCTATGCTACAATCTGTCAAAGGGTTCTTGTCACACAGGTTCTCCATGAAAGACCTGGGTGATGCCTCTTACATTCTGGGGATCCGGATCTATCGTGACAGATCCAAGAGGATATTAGTATTTTCACAGTCCAGGTACATCGACACCATACTGAAAAGATTCAGTATGGAAGATTCCAAGCGCGGTAATCTACCGGCTTGTCACGGGATCACCCTCTCCAAAAAGATGTCTCCCAAGACTGATTTGGAAAAGGATCGCATGTCTATTATACCCTACGCTTCTGCGGTAGGCTCTATAATGTATGCGATGTTGTGTACCAGACTAATGTAGCTTATGCACTGAGTGTGGTAAGCCGGTATCAGTCAAACCCTGGGGAGAAGCACTGGATAGCGGTAAAGAACATTCTCAAGTACCTGAGAAGGACTAAGGAGATGTTCTTGGTGTATGGCGGAAAAGACCTCCAGATCGAGGCCTTTGCTGACTCCAGCTTCCAAAGTGACAAGGATGATTCCAAGTCCATGTCGGGTTATGTCTTTACCCTCAATGGAGGGGCGGTGTGTTGGAAGAGTTCCAAACAGGAAACCGTTGCTGACTCGACGATGGAAGAGGAATATATCGCTGCTGCTGATGCCTCAAAAAAAGCCGTCTGGATGAGGAAGTTCTTAATGGAACTTCAGGTGGTTCCGTCCATTGTTGATCCAATACCACTGTATTGCGACAACAACGGGGCTATAGATTTAGTGAAGGAACCCAGGTCCCATCAGAAGTCCAGACACATCTTGAGGCGGTATCACCTGATCAGGGAGATCGTGGGTCGCCAGGAGATCGAGGTTCAGAGAGTTGCTACGGAAGATAACACTGCTGATCCACTCACGAAGGCCTTACCCAGACTCAGTTCGAGCGGCTGATCGAGATGATAGGTCTTCGATACGCAGTTCATGGCCTTAGTGCATGTGGGAGATTGTTAGTGTATATGCCCTAGAGGCCATTACTGTATCATACTAGTTTGTATATTACTTAATGGAAGCTTGGGATATTCACAGTTGTATAGACAATCTTGCTCAAAATGGTAGTATGCTACTTGGTTTGTTTCTACTTTAATGTGTACATGTGTTTCTTTTAGTATATCACCTATACACATTAGTGGAGCCCTTAGGATCTTTGCTTGATTACCAGCGTTGTGATGGCAGTCACACTCGTGGGGGCTGGGTAATCCACAAGCACATCCTTATACAGGTCCCTAGTCGTAGGACTATCGAGACAGGGCATCGATATTCCGGAGTAGACTAGCGTATGCGCTTCTCATCCCAGCTGGGGAGACGGTCTGTCCCACAGCCGTCAGTACGTCGTACTTGAGATAGTATGCGGGAGCTCGTTAGGTTATGAGTACACTGTACAGGACTCGACGGGAACTGATTGGTTGGTACTATACCTATCGTGAGTCATCAGTTCCCAGGTGACATGAGTACAGCTTAGTCCGCTAACTTGACACTGTCACTTCGCCCCGAGTGTGTTCCTGTAGGGATCCTAGGCACACTAATGAGGCCTCATAAGTGATCAAACATGGCCAATTTAAATTTTTCTATGTGCCTACAAACCCTAATACGGATCGTTAACTAGATGTATAGGCGATGCAATGTTAGTTAACTACTTTAACTAAGAGGAAAGTGATTACAACCTTTGTAGATCCGGTCCTCCACCTCTCTAGCTCCGTGATGGCGTCCCTCCGCTGTCCATATCGTATCCTAGACTCTAGCATTGGCTTCATCGGAGAAATGGGCGGGCTAGGTCGTCGACTTCGATGCCGAAGATGATCTACGTCGAGGCAACTCAAGATCAAACTCCAACTTCACCAAGTCATGAAACTTGTGAAGAAAACACCCTATACTACTTGGCAAGTGGTAGAGGATGAAGAAATAGGAAGTGGGTTCGCTTTAGAATTGGATTTCTCACTCTTTTTCTCAAGTTGCCATTGATGGTTGCAAGGTATCTTCTTTTATGAAGATGAAGAAGAAGAAGAAAGAATATGATAAGTAAATATTAAAAATAGAAAACAAAATGATACTTATCATAATCTCAACCATGGTCAAGTGTAGAGAATAAACTAGGGTTAGGTTTAATGGTTAGGTTTAAGGAATAAAACAAAATGGTCAAAGCTTTTTCAAAGCTTCATGAAGCTTCAAAAAAATCCAAAGAAAGCCACCATTTTATCTTAAGCCAAAATGAAATAAATAAATAAATAAATAAAGCAAATGAAACCCTAACCATTAACTAACCATGGTTTAAGTCTTTACACAAACCCAAGTTGCATGTATCATCAAACATGATACAATCTTGTGCACAAAAGTATATCACATATACAACTTGTGTACATCAAGTGAGAAAATCCATTTAAAGTGAACCAATACTAGTTAATGCAAAGTAATATATCAAATATATAATTATGCATTAAATTATTAAATCAATACTTGATTTAACGATCCGGTCATATCGCATATAACCGACTAATATTCAATGTATCGGCTTATCGAATCAATCCTTGATTCGATAACTAGGTTATATCGCATACAACAAATCGATACATTCATCGCGAGAATGGAATATGGTATCACATACATGTATTATTCTCGGTCCCGCACATATCTCATATGCGCTCCTATTTCGTTTCGCTTGAGCCAGGAAACCTCTGTGTAGGACTCTAAAGACTCGTCAATACGCCGGCAGCAGGTGATGATCATATCAAACACCCACAAGCCGCAAGCGGTCGGCTAAACGTAACGGCCACCCGGGTATTGAGCGATCAGAAGATCGAGGAGCAAGCCCGCTCACACTCCTGTAAATCCAACCAGTAACACTTACCGTACAGTCCGGTATGTTCGTCTGATATGTCGCATATCTCGCCTAAGGGTGGTAAACGTCAGACCCTAATAGCTCGATAAGTCATGCCGACGTGAGGTCCATAACATTCGTGAAACTACTGATAACTCTTACCAGTATATCACAGCAACTCTGGCCAGGGATTTCCTGTTATGGCCAGTCGAGCATAGCGCAACATCAACCCCCAATACCGAGAGAGACGAATCCCCTCCTATCGCTCATTGCCTCCATGTGAATCGGGACTGTACCAAAAAACCACCTGTTTGCATGACTCAGTAGAGCCGTGGTAGGGTGGAAATCAAAGCACAGTGGGAGACACACAAGTCTCTATGACGATCTCGGGTCAACAGACTAAGCTGTACTAGTGTCACCAGAGAACTGCCATATGACGTGAGGTATAATACCATCTGGGAGTTCTCGGCGAGTCCGTTCAGTGTACCCAGTCTCCACTGAGCACCCGCATACCATCTCTGATGTCAAACACCAATGGATATGGGATCATCCATCGCCCATCACATGGGTCGAGAAGATATACGCTAGTCTACTCTGGAATATCGATGCCCCGTCTCGATATTCCCATGACTAGGAACATCGAAGGATGTACTCATGGACTATCCAGGCCCCACTAGTATGATCTACATCATAGTCCTGGAAGTCGAGCACACATCCTAAGCGCTTTATCAACATGTAATCAGAGAGACAGAGAGTATACATGTTAAGATAAAGAGCAACCAGATAGCGTACTATCATGTCGAGCAAGAAAGTCCTACCTATATATGTCCCAGCATCCACTACAATATACATCCAATGTACAGTAATGGCCTCTAGGGCATACATATAACTAACAGTTCCCACTGTACTTTTATTACTACCTTACCACGGCTCAAAGGAGTCGTGCAAACAGGTAGTAGTTGGGTGCAGTCCTGAAGCACTTGGAGGCAGTGACGGTTAGACAGGATTCGTCTCTCCCGGTATTGGGGGTTGATATCGCGCTGTGTGTAGGAGAGCCATTACACAAAGTCCTTGGTCAGGGCAAGCGAGATATACTGGTAGGTTTCCAGTGTTATCTCAGGGTGTTCTGGGCTACACTTCGACACGACTTGTACCGCTATTAGGAGACTGACGTTTACCGCCCCCTAGGCCCGCCATGTGATATGATCAGACGAACAGCCCGGACTGTACGGAGACTGTCACATTCAGGCTCAGTAGGAGTTCAGATGGGTTTCACCTCGTCCGTCTTCTTATCGGCATCTACCTGGGGGCCGTTACGCACAGCTAGTGCCACTTGCGGTCTGTGGTTAAACCGACTGCCAGCGTAGTGTCGAGTCTTTAGAGTCCCACACAGAGAGCTATTCGCCTTTAGGCAAAAGAGTAGAGGTCGCATGGTTTTACGACAGGGTTCGGTCACATCCGTGCACTTGTGCACATTTAGTGTCCGGGAAGTTGTCACTAGCGGACTTCTGTTTAAGCCAGATCCTAGTGTACATTTTGGGATTGGTTTTATCTCGTTTGTATTCGTGTTCCTCGGAACGCGGATACGGGTGTGTATGCACGGTTGACAGAGACAGAGGCAGAGGATTCTCATTAGGGTTGTTGACTGTTGACTTTTGCTAAACCCTAATGAGAATAAGAAATATGATTAATGATAATATTAATTAAGTATTATTGTGCCATGGTTGAGTTGAAAGGTTGACTTCGTTTACTTGTTGACTTTGTTGACCGGTTGACTAGGTTGGACTTATTGACCATCATCATGACAATGGCTATCATTTCATGGCATTGACCTTTGCTTGCTTGTTTTGTTCACGAATTGCATTTAATGCATGAAATGATATTGCCATTTGATATGATAACAACCATCACATAATACTCAATTATTATTATGTGTTATGATTATTTTGGATTATGAGAGCAAGGGTGAGAAAAGTCTTGCTCATTCTTTCATTTCCATTCTCTCTCATGCTCAAGCTCTCTCCCTCTTCCTCTTGCTCTCTCTAGCTCAAGAAAACTCCCTCTCATGTGTTGAGAACCATTTCCTTAGAGATAAAACCCAAAACACTTCTCTACCCATCCTAGTACACAAGGTCTAGCAAGCCAAGTGTTCTAGTTTTTTCTAGTTTGAGGTTGAAGCCAAAGGTAGAAGCATTCGGGTGGATCCATCTTCGGCGCAAGGAGACGACGAGGTGAGGCCGATCCGACTACCACAAGGAGTTGAAGTGAAGGAGTTCAAGTTAAGGTATAACCCCCTAACCGAGAAGGTAAAACTCCTAGTTAGGTTGTTAGATAGTTGTTTAACAAAGATCCGTATTTTGAGTCCATGTTACCCCCAAAGAAAAAATCATTTTTCACCATTTCCGTGACCCCAAAGAACCGGGGACGGGTAACATGGACTTACATATCCATGCGCATGCATTGCGCTATTATGTGTTTTGTGTATTGATGATTCGGAGCCCCGACGTCTTGGATTTTGTATCGAAATGTTTTAGTATTTGGGAGTTTTAATTTCAAATTCGGGGACCGAATTTCTTTAAGGGGGGTAGATTGTAACATTTCAAAATAATAAAATATTATTTTTTGGAAATTTTTATAATTTAATATTATTTTGTTGAATATTTTAATATTTCGGTAAAATTAAATACAAATAATGGGGAAAAATTATGGAAAATTCTAAAATGGGGTATTTATTGGAATTATACTATTTTTATGTTTTTTTGATCATTTATATGCTAATTTAGTGCTAATCGCAATTAAAAATCGCTAATCGGATTTTTAGCAATTTTGTGCAAAACATGCACATATCATTTTCTACACTTGTGTTACATTTTTCTTTTGCCATGGTTTTAGTTTGGGGTTACTATTCTTGTGAGAAGGGAATTGGATAAGAAATGGAAATTTGAATTTAGAATAGTGGGATAGTAGGTGGGGGAGAGAGAGAGAGAGTGAGGTGAAGGGTCTCTTGACTTAGTCTCCCTTTCATTTCTCCTTCATTTTCTCTCCCTCTCCTCTCCCTCTTCTGCTGCTGCAGCCTCCCCCCCCCCCTCTCTCTTTTCCCCCCACTTCAAGAACCCTCAAACACCATGAAAACTATACCAAAACACCACTCTCATTTCATTAAAAGTGTGCACGAGCTCAAGATCTACACATTGGACTAAGGAAGCAAGGATTTTGGCCACTAGGGGCAACTCAAGAAAATTCTTGAGTTGCCAAATAGGGTAATTTCTGGATCATTAGTTTAGTTTTAGCATTACTTATACCCCCATGCAAGTTTAGAACCAATATTGTGTGTGTTTGTGGACTTAAAGAAAACCTAGTTAGGGTTTGAGAAAATTGTGAGTGGTAAGGTGAAATTGAGCTTAGTAGAGGCCGCACAAACACCCTAGTGATGTTATTTTGGACCCGAACCTGAACTAGAAACCATAATACGGATTTACGGAATCGATATCGGGGAAAACTGTAAATCTGGGAGTGTATTTTGTAATCTGCTATCACCCGAGACATCCTAAAATAAATTTGGTTGGACAGTGAGATGTGCAAGCACCTTAGGACCACCACACAAAACCCCAGCCCCCAATTCCTTCTTCAGGCCGCAGATTTATCCTGTTTGGCCGCAAATTGCGGCCTGGACCCCACCATTTTGCCTCGTTCTGGTTCTATAGCTCCTACATGTATAGATTAGACCCTTGGCATGTGTAGATTTGTCTAATTTGACCTAGGGTGAAATCTGGAGCCTATTTCCTTAGTTGCTGTTTTGGATTCGTGTTTCCGTATTCTGTATTTCTAATTCTGAATTTGCGTATGGTGTTTTACCTCGACTACTTGGCGTTTATACGACGATATCGAGGGTTGTTGATGGTTTTGGAAGGCGTTGTCCATAGGTTCTAACCTATAGACCATAGCGTATCGTTTTGGGGTTTCGTATGCCGTTTTAGTTTTGAATTAGTTTTGATACGCATTTGCGATACGTTAATGTGTAGGTACCCCATGAAGACTTCGTGATGACAAGCAAAAGCGTGGTGACGTCGACAGATAAAGATGCAAAGTGAGTAGATTATATCTACGGGGGAAGTCGGGTGGATGGCGTATAGCACCCCCGCAGTCCGTGGTGATGTATACGAATACGTATACACACATATATTTACTATATGTTCTTTGAGATTATTGATGATAGGATGGATTGATTTAGTGTAGTGAGAAACCCTAGAGTAGGGATTGCACCCATACACGCACGCACACACTTGCACACATACTTTTTTTCGCATGTTGTATATGGGAATATATATATATATATATATATTTGTATGTGTTCACATGGGTATAGGACTATGTGTACATATACTAGATTGTGAGGATAGTACTTGGGATGTAAGTTGAGTCGATTTGATTTGATTTGAGGCCGTGAGATCGGCGATATGACAGGATTCGTATGGGAGATACGATGGAATGCTTTGGCAGGCTTTGGGACGTGTGTTTACACACGCATTTATATAGATGGTATCGATTGTACTAGACTTAGATCTGTACCCTAGATTATGTGGTATGATGGTAGTGATACCTGATATGTGATGAGATAGTGTGATATTGACCCGTACCCAGCTATTGGGATGCCGTACGACGATTTACCGTACGAACCTACATTGATGATAGATCCGCGCTCATGACTCGAGGATGTTATATCGTTTGTGATACTATTAAGGCGGGATTACTGACTTTTATATTTATATATATCGACTCAGACGTAGGTGGTTTCATACCCCTCCTGTTTAGATTACTTAGTAGACATTAGACTAGACCCGAGTCATACCTATTTCAAAACTAACGAATCGGGGATATTTTAAAGATAGGCAAAAGGGATTCTACGGGTATTTTCAAACGAAGCATCTTTTCTTAAAACACCGTAGCCCTTATTTTATTAAAAACCTCGATCCGTCTTATTTCCAATGGCAAAGCTGCATGATATATTTATTGAGGTAGATTCTTCACTGTTGCGTTGATTATTCGATTCCGCATATTCATGCTATTTGCATTGCATTGCTTGTGTTTATTAATATATTACTATCATGCTGCTAGGACACCAGCACCATTATCGATGATGCGTATGTTCCACGTACACTGCTCGCCGGCTCACACACTTCATCATCGATAATTGCCATATCACTACACTGTAGTACTGTTGCATTTAGGATATGACCCTTGCATGACATACTGATATGTTTACAGTTCTTTTACATGTCGCATACATCATGCTTTCTGATTATACGCATTGAGATATGTTGTTTTTATGATATTTCTGGATTTGGGAACCGTGGGTATTTCAAAAGAGAATATGCAATTGTTTTAAAAACCCGGTTACCCTTGATATGATATTTCGGTGCGTCCACCATGTGTTTTCTCGGTGCTGAGAGCGACATGTGAAACCCGATTCGAGGAAGCGGATGAGGCCGATTGCGGGTACATGGTGGACCCGGTATGTTACCCCGGGGCGAGAACGGATCGCTGTGTTGTAGACGTTGAGCCTGGCAGAAGGAATACTACCTACCGGTGATTGGTTGGACCCGGCGGTTATCCGGAGGATACTGACCAGAGTCGGTAGATGGATATGGGCGTACTGTTAGGGCCGAGGGCCGATTCCGCAGACGGAGCCCGTGGGCTGATCCGGACTGACGGAGCCCGATATATGAGGATTTACGTGCCGATGTTGGGCACAGTTTTCATGATGTTTTCGAGTGTCGATGCTGGACACTCCAGTTCCATGATTTTGACGTGTCACGAGGGACACAGATGGTTTATATCCTCATATTTCCATGCAAATGCTTTATGATATTTACATGCATGATGATTATTATCATTGGGTGACGAGTGGACGGGATCCGCATACATATCGATTTGATTACATTGATCATACCTCATATTTATGATATGCTATTACCTGAGATACTGGCACGAGCACTTGACACTACACTTATGTAGAGAGGTTACATTGCCAGTTTAGCATGCTGCAGACTTGTTCATATTGACGTTATATATATATCTGATCGTTTTGACCTAGGATGGGTCATACATTCGATCTCTGCTTGTAGATATTTTCTATTCACGAGTCGGCAACTCACCCCCGTTGTGCCACAGTTTTTGCAGGTTTTTGCCGTACAGATTCCATAGAAGGTTTTCTGGCACACTGCTTCCATATGGGTGACTTGCTTTGGTAGGTGGGTGCTTTTGTATCAGGACCACCATAGTTGATGTATTATTCATTGTATCTAGAAATTCCATCAACCAAAACTTGTATATTATTTTGACCTTAGAGTCGCGTGTTGTGGTATTATGATTTTCATGCTGTTTTGAGTTCTTTTCTGAGTTTTGATCCTCGCCCTTCGGCGTTGTATATTATATTGCCTGCGTGGTTGTGACCGTCGATTGACGAAGAGATATCTCCCGCTTGGGGATGCCTTTTATCACTGCATATATATTATTCTTGTTGTACCCATTCGGGGCCAGTTTTTACAAACGAAACTCTGCCGAAATTTTCAGAAAAGACTACACATTTTTAAAATGCATATTCGGCTTAGTTATTTAAAAGCTTGATTTCAAAACATGTTTCTTTACTTATTAAAAACCAGTTTTCTTTATTTACTCCTTAAAATGGTTTTAGATTTCTGGGCTTTTGGCTTACTTGGGTCAGATGGAGTCCTATAGACTTCATATGGTTCAAGGGCCAGTCACGTGCTCTTTCGGGTCGTGACAAAAGGTGAATGTGAATCACGACTTATAAATATGAGATTAATAAGCTAGGATGTATATATGTAAGATGACTTAAAGTGATAAAAGGATATACGAGATGATATGATGACCTGATTGATATGTTGGTATACGGATGCGAGTCGATATGAGACGAGTGATACCTTTGCCGGTCCCCTGATATGAGATTGTTATGGATGTGACCTGGGGATATAGGTATATAGATATATAATGTTGTGTATCTTGAGTGATATGCCGTGAAACATTAAGTCCGTACCCTCATTGTCATATAGGTTATTAGGATCCCAAATTGTTTAATGCCGTAGTACGATGATTTACCGTACGTGATGAGTTTATTGATGTTTGATCCATACCTTTAAGTAGAGGATGCCGTACGATGGATTATACCGTACATGATGTTGTGAGGCTGGATGCCGTTTGATAGATTCACCGATTCGGATATATTATAGATACGTATACCTGTCAGCATTTCGCATACGATTTACTTTATGCTACGCTCATGTCACTCTCATTGCATTTCATATACCTGTGCTAGTACACCTACACTATTATCGATGATGCGTATGTTACACTTACACAGATTGGCCGGCTCACACACTTCATCATCGATAATTATTATGCCACTTACACAGTCGAATTGCTACATCATGCTATTATATTGCTATTCTCACATTATGAGGATATGCCCATGCTCACATCAATGTTTCATGTTGCATGATATACGGACATGCTCACATCAATGCGTATGTTACACTTACACTGTTATTTTATTCGATTTCTACCTGATAATGTTTTTCTACTCATGAGTTATCAACTCACCCCTGTTGTGCCACAGTTCTTGCAGGTTGACCGTATGAATCAGTAGCGGCATCGCTGGCACACAGTTGTTTTCGGGTGATTGCTTTGGTAGGTGGTACATGTTGGATCGTACCATTATTGTATTTATATTTCCTGTTGTATCTAGTCAACTCCATCAATCAAACTAGTATTTGTATATGTAGTGAGACTTAGTGAGACTTGTGGTTGCGAGACCTAGAGCGAGGGTTATTCCGCTACTAGTAGTTTTGATGTCTTGCTTATTTCATTATCTATTGTGGTGATCTTCGCCGTTGGGCGTCGTATACTTATATTTATGATTTGCATTGTTGTGGATCCACCGTTTGGCGAAGAGCTAGCCCCCGCTTGGGGATGCCTTTATCATTATTATGTATATGTTGTTTTGGATCAAAATATACAAAGGAGGTGCTGCCCAAATTTTTAAAAGACGAAACATGTTTTTCAATTAATAAATACACTTGCATTTTTATGTTCTATTGTTTATGCATTCAAGAAAACCTTTGATTTTCATTATTCCTTTATTTCAAAACTTCACCTCTTCTATTTTCTTAAAAAGATTTAGATTGCTAGGCTTCGGCTTACTTAATTTACGTTGCTCCTTTAGACGTTGCGTGATTTAAGTGCTGGTCATGAACTAAATTTTCGGGTCGTGACAAATTTGATATCAGAGTGCTAGGTTTAACCTTGGTTCGAGTCTATGTTTGACTATGCGGAGTCTAGGGCGGGTATGTATTTCGGAACCTAGGCTTGACCTTATGGAACTTAGACTTGAACATGGGGGTATTAGATCCGAAATTTCGCTTCATAGGCTGACCCTGATTGATGGAGTAGGTAGCTTAAGTAGAGTGATGCACCGTACATATATTCCGCGACATATTTACGATACGCTACTCCACTTAGGAAACCTTAGGATGTACATATTTTGAGATCTGTGATTCTCTTCGTCCCCATGATTATACATCCATTTGAGATCCTTGATTCTATTTATTTCCATGATCATGCTCTCATTGATTTCGTCCCTCCTTATGATCATGTATCCATTCTGGATCTGTTGATTCTTTTCATTCCGTTGATCTATTTTCATCGATACATACTTGAGGTTCCTGTCACCATGGTTTGAGCGCAGATTGAGCTGCTGCTAGTGATGCGGTCGGGGCGAGCTCGTCATGGACGAGGACTGACCATTGTGTTTTCTGGTGATATGGGAACGTCTCGATGTAGTGTTCGTGTTGTGACCTCTTGTTTGAGGCGAGTGTTCGTTGTTGCACCGTATGATCGGGCCATTGTTAGAAGCTGCCTGTTGTGAGAAGACTGTTGATGTACAGTCTACCTCAGAGATTTTGATGTTATCTACCCTGCAGACAGATGACCCAGCTGTTGCTGACATTGATGGGATGTCGCTTCCAGAGTTTACGAGCTGAGATCGCTGGAGCTTTCAGGCAGAGCTGCGACAGATGATAGCTAGTATATCTTGAGTTGAGAGACGAAGGGTATTCACATGTTGTCTAGGCGAAGTTAAAAAGTTCGAACGAACGTCAGAAACTTATATTTCCAAGTTTAAGGTATTCGGAGGAACATGCAAGTAATTCTGTGCACCCTCTAGAAGAATGAAACCCTAACTCGACATAATGACCATGGAACCACTTTTGAACCTTAGGGTTTGCGGCAGTTCCGCGGTGCCATCAGTGAGGCTTGGGTTTGCCCTTCTACGGCTGGTCCATAGGTACTGTGGTTTGTACTGGATATTATTAAACTGTGCTCAGGTGTTGAGCTTTTAGGGAATTATGGGACTTTAATGAATCGATCGAAAAGTTTGACGTCATCTGGATATCATGTGATAGGAGATCAACAAGCTGACCAGCTACGGATAAAGGACCTCACCCAGATGTGTTGTGAGCTGATCAAGAACGGACGGGTATAGAGTATTCCTCCGATGGTTGGGACGAGTTCCCGATGATATGTTCGGCTAGATATCTTCTACAGAGTGATGAAGATACCGAGTTTGTGATTTCGAGTCAGTGTGAGAGATTCCGGATTGACTGTAGCCGAGAACCATTGCAGTACGCAAATAGCATGACGTGACGTCAAACCGGACGATAATAAAGACGAGTGGAACAAGAGGTTCGTGCGAGATGTTAAAGAGCTTTTGTTACTCCCCGTTGATGCCAGAGGATCCGATATGTATACCGAGGCGTTGGGATATGGCCAGTTCCCAAGGAAATGCAGTGCTGAGAACGCAGATGTCCAGAAAGCGAGAAAAGATTATGCAAGAGTACCAGCCTCCGTATAGTTCGGCATAGGCGAGATCGGAAGAGACCTTGAGCAGGTTCCTTCCAGGACACTGCTGCGATGTCATTTGCACCGAGGATCAGATGTGTCACGTGTATTCAGAGGGCCAGAGGCCGGCGCCAGTGATATGCCGTTTTACGAGTGGTCATGCCAATTGGCCGAGAGATAACCATAGGAGTGCCAGAGCGGAATCGTTCCCGTTAGCACACCTGACCGGGCTGACGAGACGATGGATTGCGAGATCGGTAATCCACATGGAAAATGAGGACCCAAAGACAGAGGACGCCAGACCGTGAGCAGAAGGCAAGCAGATGTTCTTGCTCTGCCAGTTTTGGGCGCACCGACATTTTTCGACATTGTAGGAGGTGTACCTCTATGTCATTTGTTGCGATTTACGTTTGTGGTCTGAGTATCACGCTTATATCGCTTGGATTTGAGTTTTGATGATTGAGTTTCATGATAGTGTTTTTGTGCACCATGGCTGCACCTACTGGGTATTTACATTTTGTGCATAGTTATTGCACTTGAGATATGTTTTATACACTGTTGTGTTGGTTTATTATTTGGGCATATTTATTGCACTTGAGACCGGTTTTGTGCCTTGGCTGCACGTATTCATGATTTCATGGATTTCATACAGTTGAGTTGATTTTGTGCATGTAATACGCACTCGATTTAGTTTTTGCACTCGGTATAGCTCACATGTGCTCGCAGTGTATTGATACGTATTTTGTGCATGTGGTTGCACACGGTTATGATTTTTATACACCTTGGTACACTCGGTTTAGTTTTTATACGCATTTGAGTTATTGATGAGTTTTTGTGCATTTATTGCACCAGATTTGTATTTTGTGCATTTGTTGCACCAGATTCGTTTTCATGCATTTGTTGCACTAGATTTGCATTTCATGTGTTTGTTCAACCAGGAGGGTATTTCATGCATTGGCTGCACTAGATGTATACTCTGTACCATGGTTGCACCCGATTTATGTCTTTGACCATTCGTTTTACCAAATTTATGTTTTGTGCGCATTTGCACTTGATGTCCGTTTTCATGCATGCTACTGCACTAGATGTTTATTACGGACTTGACGCGCTTGAGTTGGATTTTCGCGCATATTAGATGCTTGATATTAGATTTTGTGCGCATCGGATGCACTTGAGTGAGATTTTACTCGTGCATGATGGATGCCCTTGATTTCGATTTCATTTGTGCTTGACGGATGCACTTGATTTGGATTTTCACGCATATTGGGCATATGATATGAGATGTGATTTTGTGCACACCGGATGCACTCGATTGGGATTTTCATTGTCCAGGTTAGTTGCACTGAGTTGAGACTTTCGTGCACTCTAGATGCACTTGATATTGTTGTCGTGCACACTCGTTGCACTGGACAGATACTTTTGTGCACCCCGCTACACTTAGTTTTTCTTTTATGCACATTCATAGCACTTGTATTTAGCTTTGATTTCCATGTGCACCTGACGCACGAGATTGTTGGATACGCCTTTTGAGGCTGATTTTGCCCTTGAGCATCTTGTTTCCATGATGGGCACTATGTTACGTAGTAGCCGAACAGGACTGATCTGAGGACAGTATCTGAGTACTTTGCATGCTTTAAAAAGTTTAACCAGAGGCTTTCAAAAAGGAGATATAGTCTCGCTATTTCCTAATAAAAGGTTAGCCTAGCACCTCAAGAAGGGTTTGGAAGCATCACATGTACCAAAGATTAAGTTTTTATGGTGCTAAGTAAACTTACAAAGGATCTATCCTAGAAAAATTAGGTTTCAAAATTTTCACATCATCATATGAAAGGAAAGCTAGGGTTTAGAGAGTACAACCTTTGTAGCTCCCTACGCTAGACTCCTCGGCTACTTAGGGTTGAAAAAGCTCCGCTTGGACTCCTCGAGGTCACCGATGATCCACCCGGAGTCCGCTTTGTCCAAGCTTGCAACTTTATCCGATCAAGTGAACGAAATCAAGCTAACACTCTAAACAAGTGGGCTAGACTTGTGTAGAATGGTGTTGTGGTTCTCTTTCTCACTTCAAAATCCAATCTTGATGAGTATCTTGCTCACTACAAAGAACTAGAGAGCAAAATGTGAGAGGAAGAAGAAGATGATGGCAATTTTAGAAGATGATAAGAATAACTCTTAAAAGAAAAATAGAAATATATCAATATATATTTCTTATCTCTCATCTCAAACCATGGTTGAATCATTATTGAACTTAAGTTAAAACCCAAAAGGAAAAGTAATCCATGGTTTAATAGTGGGTGAGCATGGTTAGGTCAAGAAGAGTGTAGAAAGCTTCCATGAATTATCCTTTCCTTTATCCATTTTGTTTTAACTAAAAATCAAATAATAATCCAAATATAAACCCATGGTGTGAGTCTTATATTGCCACCATTTCCTTGTATAATCAACCATGATAGAATGATGTATGTATGCATGTGTGCATGCACATCCATATGTGCATGAAACTTGAAGAGAAGAAAAACATACATGCATACATACATACATACATACATCACAAGAAAGGATTTCTAGTGAGAAGCTAATGGTTAAATGATAAATCAACACTTGATTTATCAATCCGGCCATATCACATATGACCCTTACCAAAAGCAAGCGGCCCGACCAATATACGGTATCCTATAACGCGCATTTTAATCGGGTCCATGCGCATATCGCATACGCGCACCACAACGTTTCGCCTGGACTAGGAAACTCCATTGTGGGACTCTGAGACTCGTCAATACGCCGGCCGTGGGTGATGATCATATCAAGCACCCCAAGCCGCAAGCAGTCAGCTAAACGTAACGGCCACCCGGGTATTGAGCGATCAGAAGAGAACAGGCGAACCTGTTACAACTCCCGTCGAGCCGATCGGCAACACTTCCCGTACAGTCCGGTCTCCTCGTCTGATATGTCGCATATCAAGTCTAGGGGTGGTAAACGTCAGACCCCAATAACCGATAAGTCGTGCCGATGTGAGGCTCATAACGGGTCGAGAAACTACTGGTAACACTTACCAGTAAATCTCTGAATCAGCCCTGGCCAGGGACTTCCCTGTTACGGCCAATCGAACACAGCGCAACATCAACCCCCAATACCGGGAGAGACGAAACCCCTCCTATCGCTCATTGCCTCCATGTGACTCGGGACTGTACCCAAAAACCACCGTTTTGCACGCCCCTCATGGATGTGGTAAGGTGGAAATCAAAGCACAGTGGGAATCACACAAGACTCTATGACGATCTCGGGTCTACAGACTAACCTGCACAAGTGTCACCTGAGAACTGCCATCTGACGTAAGGTAAATACCATCTGGAAGTTCTCGGCGAGTCGTCCAGTGTACCCAGTCTCCACTGAGCACCCCGTATACCATCTCTGATGTCAAACACCAATGGATATGGGATCATCCATCGCCCATCTCATGGGTCGAGAAGCGTATATGCTAGTCTACTCTGGTATATCGATGCCCCGTCTCGATACACCTACGACTAGGGACCTTGAAGGATGTACTTATGGACTACCATGTCCCCACTAGTATGATCTGCATCATAGTCCAGGTAGTCAAGTACACATCCTAAGGGCTTTACCAACATGTAACTATAAGACAGTTTAAAGAGACTAGTATACATGTTAAGATAAAGAGCAACCAGATAGCATACTATCATATCGAGCAAGAAAGTCATCTCTATATATGTCCAAGCATCCAATATAATATACATCATTTGTACAATACTGGCCTCTAGGGCATACATACAACTAACAATCTCCCACTTGCACTAGGGCCAGCTGCTGTAGTATCGCATACCGAGCATCCCGAAGAGTCTCTCAAACTGTATCTGGGGAATGGCCTTCATGAGTGGATCCGCCGTGTTGTTCTTCGTGTCAACCCTCCTGACCTCGATCTCCCGGCGATCAACTATCTCCCGGATCAGGTGATACCGCCTCAGAATATGCCTGGATCTCTGATGGGACCTGGGTTCCTTGGCAAAGTCACCGCTCCATTGTTATCGCAATACAAAGGTATTGGATGCTCAATGGATGGAACCACTCCAAGTTCAGTAATGAACTTCTTGATCCAGACAGCCTCTTTGGCAGCATCGTTGGCAGCGATGTATTCAGCCTCCATCGTCGAGTCTGCCACGTTTTCCTGCTTAGAACTCTTCCAGCTAACCCGCTCCTCCGTAAAGGGTAAAGACAAATCCCGACTGCGACTTAGAGTCATCCTTATCACCCTGGAAGCTCGAATCGGTAAAGGACTCCACTTGGAGTTCTCCGTTACCATACACCAAGAGCATCTCTTTAGTCCTTCGTAAGTACTTGAGAATGTTCTTCACAGCTGTCCAGTGACTCTCTCCAGGATCAGCTTGATACCTACTCACTACACTTAGTGAGTATGCTACATCGGGTCTGGTACATAGCTTCGCGTACATGATAAAGCCTACAGCCGAAGCATAGGGTATCCCTTGCATGCGAGCTCTCTCCAAATCAGTCTTAGGAGACATCTCTTTGGATAGAGTGACTCCAGAGATCGTGGGTAAGTTCCCACGCTTGGATTCTTCCATACTAAACCTCTTTAATATGGTGTCAATGTACCTGGATTGGGACAATCCCAATATCCGTTTGGATCTATCTCTATAGATCCTGATTCCCAATATGCAGGAGGCATCACCAAGATCTTTCATTGAGAATCTTTGTGATAAGAAGAGCTTGACCGATTGCAGCATAGGAATGTCATTTCCTATCAAGAGTATGTCGTCCACGTACAATACGAGGAAGACAACCTTACTCTCTGCCACCTTCTTGTAGATACAAGGTTCATCTGGGTTTTTAACGAAATCAAACTCTTTGATAACGACGTCAAGCAGATGTTCCAACTCCGCGATGCTTGCTTTAATCCATAATGGATTTAAGCAGCTTGCACACCTTCCCGCTGCTCCCACTATCTACGAAGCCCTCTGGCTGAGTCATGTACACGCACTCTTCTAAATCACCGTTTAGAAAGGCGGTCTTAACATCCATTTGCCAGATTTCGTAATCATGATATGCAGCGATGGCAAGCATGATCCGGAGGGATTTAAGCATAGCCACTGGAGAAAAGGTTTCGTCATAGTCCATACCTGGTCTTTGACGAAAACCCTTTGCAACAAGTCTAGCTTTGAAAGTCTCCACTTTCCCATCTACACCAAGTTTTTTCTTGAAGATCCACTTGCTCCTAATGGGTTTTACCCCTTCAGGAGCAACTTCCAAAGTCCATACTTTGTTGGTGTACATGGATTCCATCTCGGATCGCATAGCAACCAGCCATTTCACTGAGTCCCTACTCGTGATGGCCTGCTCGAAGCTAGTTGGGTCATCATCCTCCATGATGCAATCCTCGCTCCCACCATCCATGAGAAAACTGTAGTATCTCTCAGGTTGGCGAGGAACCCTACTAGATCGGCGGAGAGGCTGAGGTTCGTTGGGAGCTACTGAATCCTCTGGTTCCACTAAATCTTCAGTTGTGTTTTGTTCAGCTGGAACCTCTTCCAGTTCTACCTCAAAGCCACCAATCTCTT